>VUYV01000331.1:235203-257097 GCA_008711295.1 Anarhynchus alexandrinus | reverse complement strand
GTGGGGGGGGGGCGGGGGGGGGGGGGGGGGACGTTTGTCATCCTCACTCGCTCCTGGAAAATAAATCGCTTCTTCCCTCCCCCCCCCACCCCCCAGTCATGTTGCGGCAGCTTCTGCCTCAGCCCTCCTCTTCCTCGAAATGGGGGTAACGGATGGCTCACGGGGGGAGGGAGCCGGACCCTCAGCACTGGGGGTGTAGCAGTGTGGCTGCCTATGGGTGCTGGTGCTGGGCTGAGCTTGGGGGGGGGGGAGCCCAGCCTGTGCGCTAGGGTGTCCCCTGCCACGGCTCGGCTTTGTCCTGAAGCTCCAGGTCTGGGAGTTTTCATCTCTGCAGTGTAAACACAGCTGGGCCAGCTGAGGGCTGTAAACACCCCGAGAAGGATCTCTGGCTCTCGTCCCCCCCGTCTCCGGAGCTGCCTCCTGCACTGTGGAGCGATGCCCTCCGCGCAGTGATGCTCGGCTCCTCCTCACCCCCAAAACGCTGCAGCTGCTGCTGGAGTGGGGCAAATTGACCCTCCGTGGGAGCCCCCGTTGCCCAAATCGCCTCGCACAGGCGGGGTTTAGGGGGTCATGGGATGACATATTGGGGACAGCGCAGGGTTGATGGCCGACCCCAAGGTGCCAACTCCTCCTGCGTTGTGCTGGCAGCTGCTTCGGACAGAGATCTCCTGCTTGGGCGATGCTCAGCATCCTCCTGGTGATGCTCAGCACTGGGGGAAAGCTGATTTGGGGTTGGGGTGCAGTGTCTGGCCATTGCGCTGAGCATGACAGGGTGTTTGCCAGTGGTGGGCAGTGATGGGACTGCCCAGACCAGCCCTGGACAGGCAGAGGTTGCTGTGAGTTCATGTCATGGCCTTGTTGTCATTGGGGACCTCATAGCTCATGGTTTGGCTCTACCTTTTGGGAGGAGGCCAGAGAGCAAAGGTTTCTGACGATCCCATCTGGCCCACCCCGGACCCCATAGCAGCAGGCGAGTGGACCAGGTGGATGTGGTGACTTGGCCGAGCCCACGGGGTCTGTCCCATCTGGAACTGGGCCCCCAGGCACAGAACTGGGGGAGAAAGCAGCAGAAAAAGGGGCCTCAAAGGTTTGTTCCTCAAGCTCTGCTGTGTTCCCCCTTCCCTCGTGTACCCACATCCTGCAAGACCCCGCTGAAAAAAATTCACTCCTAAAACCCAACCTCCATTTCTAAAACTAAAACCTCCATTTCTTCCTTCTCTGCTTTTATGTGGGGTGTTTCCACATGAGTCCTGGTGAGATTTAGGGTGGAAGAGGGGAACAAACCGTGCCTGCCCGTCCCTGGACAGCGTGCGCGGGGAGGCTCAGTGCGGGAAGAATGGGTGGCCGCAGCCCACGTGACGGGAACTCGCCAGGCCATGAATGGGGGAGATGCTCCATTCATAAACGCAGGGTCCCGCTGCAGCCGCGCAGGCGTTGGCGCCGGCTCTGCCGGGAATCCCCATCCTGCTGGAGCTGCTCCTCCCTCTGCCAGCAAATCCGCCTTAACTCTTTGCCTCACGCTCGTTTGGGCTCCGCTAACGAAGTTAAGCAAAAGCCCTGCTCGTATCGCTGCCTGGGATGCAGCGGTTCTCTGGCAGAGAAGGCAGCGACGCTCACGGCAGCGCTTGCTGCCACGGGGGGAGGGCAGAGATGTCGGCTGCATCGCCTCTCGGCTCCTTATCAATTTGTTCTGCTAAAATGGACAGAGCTCATGAAAGTGGAGTGGATTTTTTTATCATGTCACAGCCCCCCTCCCTGGTCTGGGTCTTTCTGAAGTCCCGAGTTTGATTGTGTGGTGATGACCGACGTGGTGACCCTGGGAGGGAGAGGAGATGCTCCCAGCAGTGACGATCCAGGGCTAAATGGCTGCTTAATTAATTATTGGAGGCAATTAAAGGGCTTGAACCGAGGTGAGCCGCAGTGAGGGGGCTGGCCAGGATCCCACGCTGGCAGCGCCGGCTCTCAGCCTCCCAGTCTTGCTGCGTGTGTGGGGGATCCAGCCCATGTCCCACCGGTCCTGCTCCTCCGCAGGGAAGCGAGGGGGATCGCACGTGCCTGTGCAAAGCCTCGAGATCCTTCTGTCTTTTAAAAATGACGTTCTTGGATGTCCCCTTGAGCATCCCCAGCCCGGGGTGTCGGGAGGTGCAGGAGCAGCTCTTGGTCCCCAGCCCAGGGTGTTGGTAGGAGGAAGGGGCTGTTTTGCAGCGCTGAGAGACAGCGTTTTGCAGCAAATACTGTTGAAATTTGGCTCAGAGCTGGCTCTGCTGGCCCTGGCTTGCCTAATCAGTGAGCCCTACTCAACCGGGTGCCTCAGCTCACTGGAGGCTCTGCGCTATCAAACAGGGCTCCAGAGATTTTAGGGAGACAAAGGTGCCTGGTTGAGCGCGGTCCCCGATACCTGTCCCCTCACAAGGCACGGGGGACTCTGGCAGTTCTTGTGCCACGGGGAGGTGTTTGCTGGGCTGGGGCTTCTTGTGTGCCCGGCGGACACCCCGGCTCTGTGCTGACCCCCACCCTTTTCCTGTGCCCCCCCCAGAGCAAGCTCCACATGGAGGGTTTCCGCAGCCTGAAGGAGGGCGAAGCTGTTGAGTTCACCTTCAAGAAATCATCCAAAGGTTTGGAATCCATCCGGGTGACCGGCCCAGGGGGTGTCTTCTGCATCGGCAGCGAGAGGAGACCCAAAGGCAAGAGCCTCCAGAAACGCAGATCGAAAGGAGACCGGTAAGGGGCAGCTGGGGGCTGATCCGGGGCAGGGACCAAGCTTTGCGGGCACCAGGAGCTGCCCGGCACCCTGCCCACGGCACGGGGATGGGCTCGGATCCAGCGGGGCGGGCAGCAACCCTTCCTCTGGGAAAGCGGCTTCCTTCGGCAGTTAATGAGTGGCAGATGCAGCTTGGTGGGGAAAGGGCAGCAAACCAGCAGCGAAGGGGCAGAGGTCAGGGACACCCCGGGCGGCCGCTCCCCTCGTCTCGGAGAGCCGCGCTGGGCAGGGGTAATTTTCTCGAAGAGAAACCCTTCCTTGTGGGAAGGAAATGGCCGGACGTCCTGGCAGCGTCTCCCACGGTGAGGCTTGGAGCCCCGGGGCGAGTTTCTGACTAGCCCTTCGTCCCCCCTCTCCTCTCCCATCCTCTCCATCTTGGCTACCCCGGGATGCCTCATCCCAGCTTTCCCAGTAGATGCTGCCCTCCCCACCCAGCTGCTCTCACAAGTGGGTTTTAAAATTAGTCGGAAAGGAATTGGGAAGGAAAAAGAAAGAGCAAAGGGTTGTGTCCATCCTAGACAGATGCAGGATTTAAAATGAACACAAAGCAGCTCCCTCTGCCCACACCGCTCTGGTGCGAAGGTGGCACCCAGGGGACGAGGGTTGCAAGGGTACAGCCATGAGAGAAGCCACGTTTGGGGTTGTCCCCACAGCGATGGCCACGGTCCCTGCAACCGTTCTCCCAGCTGGGGCTGTGAGTTGTCCGTTTGCCTGTTCCTGCTCTGCTGCAGGCTCCTGGTCCATAGTGTGTAACCCTGGGTGCAGGGACTGTAGACACAGGAACCGGAACCATGATGGAGCCAGAGGGGCGGAAGCCCCCCGACATCCCCCATTTTTGTTCCCGAGTTCTTGGTTTCGGTGTGGGGGTTTGCTGCCATCTCCTGGGTACCAGCAGCACCACTGAGCCAGCTCCAAACTGGCCGTGCTGGAGCTAGGACTCTGCGGGGACCAAACCCAGGGCCACCATCCGCCCCTAAAGAGCCAACCCCACATCCCCGCAGCGGCCGGGCCATTTTGAGCCCAACTCTGGCTACAAAGCTGGATGAGTCCCAGGCACGGCCACTTCAGCATCCCACCTCATTTTGTTTCTCCTCCTCGAATCTCTTTCCGTTTCCCCTCCCTCCTCCCTCCCCGGCAGATGCTACAACTGCGGCGGGCTGGACCACCATGCCAAAGAGTGCAAGCTCCCGCCGCAGCCCAAGAAATGCCACTTCTGCCAGAGCATCAGCCACATGGTCGCCAACTGCCCCGCGAAAGCACAGCAGTCCCCCAGCTCCCAGGGAAAACCTGCCTACTTCCGAGAGGAGGAGGACATGCACAGCTCGGCCCTCCTCCCCGAAACCCGGGAATGATGGCGGGTGGCGGGGAGGGGGGGCCTTCCACCGGGATGAAAAGGCTTTGGCAAGGCAACGGGCAGCCGTGGGGGCTCGGAGGAGGGAGGGCAGGGTGAAGGACTGGGGAGGGAAGACGGCAGTGCTAATGGCGGGGACACAGTGACCCTGAACGGACCTTTTCCCCCTGTTCCCAGCCCGGGGAAAGCCCTGCTTTAATCAGGATGGGTCACTCCAAAAATAGGGGGAGGCAGCACCCAACACACCTCTTCCAGCTAAAAAAAACCCCAAACACATTTGATTCATCTTTATTCTTTTCCTAAACGAATCCAGGCAGTAGTGTCTCTGGGAGGAGGAGCAGAGAAGCAACATCTCAGGGAGGAGCTCACGGCTTCCGAGCTTCCAACAGGCTCCGGCACAGCCTGGGGAAGCGGTGGGAGACCCGCTCCTACGCCTGTCCCATCCCTCTCTGCCCCAAGGAGGGAGGCTGAGGGGGGAAGGCTGGCTGCAGAGCACCGGGGAGATGCCCGTGGGCCGGCCCTGTGGGTCCCTCGGCTCCTTGTGGCTTCTCACTTGCAGGTCGGTGCGAGGATTTGCAGTTTTTCCGTGGTTGCCCCATTGCTGAAACCAGCAGAGCTGATTTGGGCTCAGTCTGGAAGGAAATGGGGCATCCCTCAGGGCTGGGCTAATGCTTGCCGCTTGCTTGTGGGCTGTGAGCTGCGCCT
Source organism: Anarhynchus alexandrinus (assembly GCA_008711295.1). Lineage (NCBI taxonomy): Eukaryota > Metazoa > Chordata > Aves > Charadriiformes > Charadriidae > Anarhynchus > Anarhynchus alexandrinus. The sequence goes on along the minus strand of VUYV01000331.1, from coordinate 252,280 downwards.
TGTGGGAGATCGAGTCAAAAGAAAAACATTATTTTCCCCCCTAAGCCTTCCCGAGTGCCAGCCCGGAGAGCACAAGGTGTGTTATGCAGCCAGTTCTTCCCCTCCAAGGCTTCTCCCTGCCCCTAAAATGCAAAACCGGCGAGCGAGAGGGCTTCATGGAGTAGAAATGCTCTTCGTTAAGCCATGGGCAGCAGACACGGGGCAGAGCCGGCTCCTGGGGGTGTTGCTGGCAGCGTTTCCCTCGGAGGCTGCGTACACAACCCACCCGGGGCTCACGCAGATCCAGCCGTGGATTGATCCAGACACCAGAGCGCCCGGGTCTTCCTATGGGCTGCGGATCAAACCCACACAGGGCAAAACCACACTTCTGCTCCTCCTGCCCATCCCATGCTCCAGAAACCCATGGCTCCTGGGCTGAGCCTCCCCAAGGGGCAGAGGAAAAGGGTGTCCCAGGTCGTTGGTGGCTGCTGTCCTCCCTCCCCACCGGCCCCCCCAAGTCTTGCCTTTATTTATTGGCCCCGGTGGACAGCTCTTCTCCCGGGGCAGCCCCCCCGTCCGTGCCGAAGCCAACGCCAAGTGAAACCTGCACTAGGACGTGCGTGAATGACGTATCTTTGGGTTTGTTTGTCGTCTTTGTTTTGGTCTTTTTTTTTTTTTTGGTTTTTGGTTTTTTTTTTTTTTTTTTAATATAAATATTCTGGTTTTGTATTTTTGTATATTTTAATCTTTAAGAAAAGGAAAAAAAAAAAGAGAGAGAAAGGACATAATTCCTGCAACTTATTCTCAGGTATTCGAGCAATCTCAGGGATAAAATGCCTCTGTAGCCCAGTGCTGGACAGAGAGGAGGGTTTTTTCTAACAGCACAAAGACGTGACGAAGTTTGTATCGGAAGTGTAGATCTACCTCACTGGATGTTCGCTAGGTGGACTGAAGTGTCGTTGACCTTTTCAGTTCTGTTTTTTGGTATGTTTGGGGTTTGTTTTCTTTTTAACTGTATTTTAATAGAGTCTCTTTCCCTCCCCCATGGACTGAGGAGGAATTTGGGTCTGTAGATCTGTGCACGGGGATGGAGAAGCCAGGCCGTGCCACGGGGCAGGGAACAGCTGCTAGAGCCCTCGTCGGCTCCCCAACTCCAGATTTTCTCCCAGCCTGGTGGCTTTTGACGACTGTCCTCCATTTCTCTCTCCTGTTTACGCTCACACGTCCCCTACCCACCATCCTGATGGGAACGCTCCAGTCCACCCCGTGCCTGAGTCCTCCCATTGTCCATGGGCTGGGGTGTCGCACAGGCTCCCAGCAGGCTGGTGCCGTGTGGCTGGGGGTTGGAAAGTCAGGATGGGGGTCCCAGCCTGCTCAGGAGGTCCCAGCCCGTTCAGGGGGACATGACAAGAGCAGACAGTGGCCAGGGAGGTTGTTGGGAGACTGAGGGTTATCCCACAAGCCCAGGGCTGGCTGGCTCCCTGGGACCTCCTGGGACCAGGGACCTGGTGCCAAGGTGGACCCAAGTCCAAGGGAGGTGCAACTGTGTTTCTCTGCCCTTCCCATCTTCCCCCAAATGTTGGCTCAGGATGACCGGGGAAAACTCTGGATCCCTGGTTTTGAGGGAAACCCTGGATCCTTGGTTTTGGGGCATTAACACTCCACTTTGCAGTCCAAAGGCTGGCTGGAGCCTTCCCAGGGAGGGCATCTCGCCGTGCTGGCGTGTCAGGACGTGGGCGCGATTTCTGCTGGTTTTTAGGTAGCGATAGGTTTAGATGTAGAGCAAGGCTGGAACAGACGGGGAGCACCTACTCCATCCTCACCGACGGGGGTCACCAGGGGGATTTGCTGAGGCTGCTGGAGCCCGGTGACCCCTGGCAGGAGGAGGAACTCAGTGCGGTGACTCTTACCTCCACCATATCTGATGGCCGAGTGTGTGCCTGAATTATGTGGGTCCTCTGTTTTTAAAAACAGGCATTATATTGCCCTTTTCTGAGACCTTGCACACCTCTGAGAGTTGTCAAAGAGACTACAGACAGTCGTGCTTCTGGGTGAATTTAATCAGGTCCAGTCAGCCTAGAAGGATCCAAATTCTCCGCGTCCCGGCACGCAGGCACCGGGGGGGGATGATGGAGAGCGGCTCCCCAGCCGCTGGCCTGCCCTGCTCCAGTAGTTTTTATGGTGAGGTGGTGGTCTCTTCTTGGGAGGGTGGGGGGAAGGACTTTTTAGTTCTTGACTAGGGATCTATACAAAACTACTTCAGGAAAACGGCTTTTGTCTGAACGGGGTAAATGCAATAGAGCACACTGGGCTGCGTGTCTAAGCCTGGGCCTCGGTCCCGCTGCCGTGTTGCGGGGGGCTGTTGGCCTTCTGCCGGCGCCTCGGTTGTGCCGGGGAAACTGCTGCCCCCCCTAATTCTTGTATCTGTCTTGAAGAATCGTGTAGGACCTTTCCCCCCTCGCCCCCAGTTTAATGGTTTGGTGATTTTTCAGCTAGATGTCTAGTGTGTGTAAATACCTCTGTAAATCTTTCCATTTTCTCTCAGTATTCTCCTTGATTATTGTTTACAAAAGTAAGAGGAAAAAAAAAAAAAGGAAAAAAAATTAAAAATAGCCAAAGCATCTAAATAGGTTATGGACCAGGGAGACGGGATCTTCTCTGTGTACTCTGCCTTGCAACTCTGTGTGGGGATACGAGCTCTGTGACCATCCCTGTCCTAGGCTAGAGCAAATAGCAAATGGCTTAGAGAATCACTCAGGTTTCCCCCGGGGCCAGCGCGGTACCGGGATCCAAGAAAACAGGGATTTTTTTTATCTGTAAAGGGAAGCCGCGATGGAGAAGATGGGATTGATTTGCATCTTCTCGTTGCATTTTCCATCGTGGTTCTTCCCGTATCTTGACAATAATTAATTAAATTGCTGCATCGCCACCCACCCTGCCCGTGCCGGGCACTATGCATTACGGGGCAGCGAACGGCGGGCGGCCGAGGCCGCGCGCTCAGGGTCCTGCTGGAACACGGGGGGCGTTTGAATGTAGGAGAGAAAGCTGTCCCTCGCGAGGGGGTGTCCGCCCTGGTGCGAAAGCCTCGAGTCGCAAGATTGTCTACGAGGAGACGGAAGAATGTAATCCATGTTTACTGCTAGCAACCAAAGCTTGTTTTGTGTCAAACTCGTGCGTTTTTATGAAGCGGGTGGGAGGGAGGGAGGAACGGGGGTGGCTCAGGGGTGACCAAAGAGATTTCCTGCTGGAGACCCTGCAGCGAGATCCCCAATTCCTGTCGCTGCAGGTTTTTCCCCCTCAATTTTTTTTTATATACTTTGTTTTTGTACCAACTATGTAAAATGTGGTTTGGTTTTTTTTTTTCTTTTCTGGAAAAAAAAATGAAATAAAGACCATGGGCAATGGCTGCTGGTCATGTTGTGTGTGCAGTTGCTCTTTATTTTTTTTTTTCCCCCTCCTCCCTTGGGGTTGAGAAGCCCACACACAAACCGGGTGCTGCCTGGACCGGGGCGGGGGGGTGTCTGGGAAATGGGGTACCCCACAGNCGCCATTACCGCCCCTGCCCTCCCCGCCGCCTCACAGCGCCCCACCGCGCATGCGCGCCGGCCCCGCCTCCGGCCCCGCCCTGCGCCGCCTGCGCGCGCTTCCCGCCCCGGGCGCCGGCGTGTGACGCAGGCGGAAGGGTACGTCACCCTCCGGTGGAGGCTGAGGCGGCGCCGGCGGGCGAGGTAACGGGCGGGCGGCGGGGGTTCGCCTCACGCAGCGGGGGGAGCGGGGCAGCCCCTCGGGGGTGGGACGGGATGGGGGGCGTGTGGGTCTCTCCTTCCACCGGGTCTCTCCCGCCGGCCGTTCACGGAGCCGGGGGAGGCCTGAGGGACGCCCCGTCCCCGGAGAGCCCGCCGAGGGCCTCCCTCACGCAGCGGGGTAGGCCAAGTGTCCTTTCCCTCCGCTCCTCCGCTTCTGCTCGCTGCCTCCGGCGGTGGGCGGCAGCCGGGCTGTCGGTGGGGAGAGCCGCCTCCCGCAGAGCGAGCGGCCGCGGGGGGTAAAGCCGCCTCTGGCAGCACCCAGCCGGCCGGGCTGACAGTCACGGCCCTTGTGGTGTTCTGTCCCTGCTTCACAGACAAGAGGCTTCTTTGTGAGGGTTGTTTTTTAAGATGACTGTGCAAAATCATACGTAAAAGGTTGATTGCTGTTAACAGCCGAAGGTGGTATTGGAAGAGGATGTGTTTTCAGCCAGAGCTATTCGAGAGGAGCGTTAAGAGCTTTACTAACAGAGCCCGAGGTTCTGCAGTTCCGTGGCTTAATGTTTTGTGGCTGTATCTGTGGCTAGGCATCCCTTCCTGAGGGAAGTGGCAGAGAAAGCCCATATGGAAAATTAATGCGATCAGTGTAATTTGAATCTGCTTTGGTCCCTAGATGGGTACTAGGTGGTTGGGTTTGGACTGTTGCCCCACAGCTTTCTCTTCATAGCTGCTTTGCCCACATCTCTTAGAGCTCCTACCTGAGAGAATTGAAGATCAACATGGAAGTTCAGCAAACTTCTTAGCTCAAACTAGTTCTTAGTATTTCAATGTGGTAAAAATCCAAATATTTTTACAGCTCCAGAAGCTAAAGTTCTCTACTTGTGAAGGAAAAGAAATATCAGTGGTGACACAAGTGCAGGGTAGTTGGTGATGTAGATGGTTGCTTCATTTGAAGGATTTCCAGCAACTCCAACACAAAAGCATTGAAGGTTCGTTGGTGCTGCTGCCACCCTGTGACTTGCCTGGTGGTGGCGGCCCAAATTGTGGGTCTGTGCTAACTCACCAGCTAGTTCGGCTGGAAGATGCAGTAATGCTGGGTTTTCTTTGCTACCAGCTAGTGCAGAATCTACCTTCATGACATACAGCTGGGAAACTCCAGAGCTCGTTTCTGAGCTCCCCTGTTGTCTGCTTATTGAAGGACTTGTACAGATGATAAAAAGGGCCCCAAAGCAGCTAATTAAAGCTTATTTTTCCAAGGTGATTGTAGTGCTGCTTTGGGCTCAGAATTGTTTGTACCTCTAACCCCTTCATTTTCATCTTCCCATTAAAAAAGAAAAGTGGCTCTCGGTAAGACATGTCGTGGATCAGAGAAGGCGAGCTGACCATCATAGAGAGATTTTGTGCCAACATCATTAAGGTAAGGAAGGAATTTGGTAGCCTGTGGTAAAGAATTGGAAGGTTCATCAGGGTTCAGAGGAACCGTCTTTGTGACTGCTTTGCTCTAGAAAGATAGTGTTGCTAGCAAGGGTGCGTATTAATGCTGGCACTGGATGTACATCCCTAAACAGCATCTGGGGATGGAAAATTACTTAAGCTTAGTCTTGCAAATGAGCAAGGCTGTAGGCAGTGCTTGCCAATAATGAGCTTACACTCCCAGACTTCCATGGTTTGTGCCCTTGCTGATGAAGGCAGGGCATGGGAAGGAAGGACAGAAGCAAGGTGGTCAGATTATGAATCTAAGAAATGAAACTGAGTTCCTCTGTACTAGAATAACTCACTAGTTCCAGGAAAATTCTGTCCTTGCTCAGCAGTCTTGAGACTGGTGACGCTGCCCTTCCCGCAGAAGGATCTGTGCAGACCTAATGAGATCAGTGGAAAGGAATACTCCTCTTAAGTAGGAGAAAGTCTCATGACTTTTTTGTTTTATCTTCAGTTAATTGTGTCTGTGAAAATGCCCTTGAACTCTGAAATAATAAATGCTTAACAATTATGGCAGCACAGAACTGCGTGCATCCTCCCCTATGCCTGTAGAGAGGTAGGTGTGGCAGTGCTGCTCTCTCCCGAGTACTACAGTTCTCTGTCATGTGATAGAAACAGGGAGGGCAAAGTTGCCTTTCAGTTAGGCAACTGTCAATACTGATACGCTTTTTAGATAGCCTAAGCCGGGGTTAACAAAGAGGTAATTAGCATCTTACTCTTTCCAACTCCAGACTTGAAGCTGGGAGATATGTACTGCACTCCTACAAATAGGCGGTGCTGCCAGGAACAGTGGCACTGTGCTCTCTGTGATGCAAGATGCCAACTTGGCTGTTTGGTTTCTGCTCTGTTGTGTTTCTCCTTATTTTCTAGGCAGGTCCAATGCCCAAGCATGTTGCCTTCATCATGGATGGCAATCGCCGTTATGCCCAAAAGTGCCACGTGGAGAGACAGCAGGGGCATTCACAAGGCTTTGATAAGCTGGCACAGGTGGGAAGGATGTTTGCTGCCTTTACCTTGTGTGTTGGAAGTTTGAGCTGTGTTCACCAGCTGACAGTGTTTACTGCTTGAGTGGTATATTGTTCCTTTTCTTCACTGGAGTCAGGCCTGTGCTTGCAGCTGATGTTAGTCATTAGGGTTCCCAGTTCCCAACTTCAGCTCCCCTCTCTCTCTTCCTCTTACCCTGCAGAGTCATTCTAACCAGCCTTTCCCCCACCCTCTGTTTTACACTTGATTAAAATATCTGCTGTGCAGATCTTGAAGCTTTCAATTCTGTGAAGCAAGCTGAATTTCTTTGAAAAGTTCTTGAATGGTACAGTATTATTAACTTAGAATGTTATCTACAAGAACTGCTTTCCCTGGGTGGATTAGTCCCGTCTGTTGTGGATTCACATCCTTAGATTGTGGTATTTTCCTTCTATTCTTTAAGACAAATCTGAAATTCTCATCAAGTGGGTTTCATTGTCAGCTCTTGGTGATTGTTTCTTTTGATCCAGTCTTAGCCTAGTGGGAAATGACAGGAAGGTTTTAGCAGTGAAGAAGCTGGGTCTTCCTGACCTGTGTGATTGTCTGAGTTTGTTTACTGACTTCTGTTTTCCATTATATTTTGTCTTCTTGCAGACACTACGGTGGTGCTTAAATCTGGGCATTCGGGAGGTTACTGTTTATGCTTTTAGTATTGAGAACTTTAAACGCTCCAAGGAGGAGGTGGATGGACTAATGGATCTGGCAAGACAGAAATTTAGCCGCCTACTGGAAGAACAGTAAGAGTCCTCTCATGTCTGTATCCCACACGGTGGATCTAAAGCAGAACATGATTAAGAGGTGTTTACAGGGATGTTACAAGTTGTGAAAACGGATGAGCTGAAGGAAGCCATTCTCCATTTCCAGCTAGAGATTTGTGTTGAGGGGCTCTGCCTACCTGGATGGGGATGTACAGCTCCTGAGCACGCACAGTCCCCAAGCACACCAGATCTGTGTCTGTATCGTATGGCTTACTGTGCAACGGTCCCATCCAAACAGTTGGGACAGTGCAGCTTTCCGATAAGCACAGCACAATTAGAAATTTCTCCTTAGCACTAGAGTGCTAGCTGCCTTGTTTTCATGAAATATCAAAACTTTGTCTTAAATTCCATCACACTATTCTTGAGAGATCAGAGTTTAGCTCAGGAACTCGCTTTGCGATAACTTGAGACTTCTACGTACGGGCACACAGTGTGTTAAGTCACTTGTCAGAGCTGGAGAACTAGTTCATGTATTGTGTTTAGATGCAACTAGTACAGATCTGAGCGAGCAGGGAGTGGCGTTACAGTGCCCTGTTGCTCAGTGGATATGTTTGTTTCCCCACACCTGACTGCTGGAGGGGGTGCTTATCTGGTTGAAATAAATTTGAAAGGCAGTGAGGGAACACAGCTGGAAGAACGGGATGGAGAGGATGGTGTGGGTGCACTAACAGAAGTTGGGAAGATCAGGGTCAAAGAGGCCATTTCCCTGGTTTCTACCCAATGTGGCCCTTCACCAGGGAGTTTGTAGCACAAGACAAACAGGAGCAGGAACCTGTAAGATCCCATGGGATCCTGTCTGCTCAGAATAATGCTGTAGCAGGCATGGATGGTTTCCTATCTCATCTGACGTTCACTCCGCCACTCCCATCCCACCCTCATTGATACGTTAATCTTCCCTTGCACCAGAAAGTAGTTGTGCTACTCTGTAGGTGGCCAGTAGTCATCTTCATTTTTGGTTAGTTATAGGTGCCCAGAGTCTATGGTTGTATTCTAAGTTTTTCCATATGGATTTTCATAACTTCAGATAGGAATGCCTAATCTGTGATCACTTTATAGTCCTTCAGTTTTGTCTGTACCTTAGGAACTTATATGGGGAATGATCAGTTTCCCTTTATGGAATGGTTTGGGATGATGAAATCTAGGGCAGCTTTCAACACCTAAAAAACATTTGGTCATTTTGCCTTTTCCTAATTCTCAGTTTTGCTGAAGCTATTCCTGCTGCATGCCTGATGTTTTCATTTGGTGGATGTTACACAAGGCAAACATGGCACTTGTGCAGTAGAGACTCATCTATTTTCTGTAGACCTCATTCTTGTTGTTGGGTGTAGGGAGAGCTTGAAGAAGCATGGTGTGTGTATCCGCGTCCTTGGGGACCTGCCACTTCTGCCCTTGGATATTCAGGAGCTGATTGCCCAAGCTGTGCTGGCAACTAGAAACTACAACAAGTAAGTAATGCACAATTTAAAGTAGCTGATACCTCACGTCTTCCTCTTCTACATGACGGCTGAGACTCAGTAGACATGCTACATCTTTTTTTTTTTTCTTCTTTGTCCTAGAGGCACACATAACTGTTGTAGATACTCTTCTCTCTGTCATCTACTGGACCTTCCCTAGATTAGTCTTTCACATCTTTCTCCTCTTTTCAGATGCTTTCTAAATGTCTGCTTTGCATACACATCGAGACATGAAATCAGCAATGCTGTCAGGGAGATGGCATGGGGGGTGGAACAAGGACTGCTCGAACCCAGGTAACTCTTGTCTTTCTCTGTGAGGCTTCATAGATGAAGACTGACTGCCTGTCTTACCTCCTACGCTTTATTAATAACCTCTCAGAAGCCAAATGGCTTTTAAATAGATCTCATTAAACCAGTATGACTGGAACAAATGACTTAAAGTTACTATGCAATGTTTGGTTTTTATTATTTCAGTTACCATGGTGATAGATACACAACCAAGACAGAAGAGAAATTAGGTCTGTGTCTCAAGTTAGTTTAAATGTGAAGGCAGATTTTGTGCCACAACAATTGGCTGCTTGGCTGGCAGTCTTAGCTATGAGGTCAAACAACAGATGAATCATGAGTACTGAACTGTTCCTCCACCCTGGAGGAGATGGAGTAGTTAGCGCTCTGCTCTCTGCTCCAGATGGAAGTCCTCACAGTCTGGTTCCACCACTGTATTATGTTTCAAAGAGCATGGGGAGGGGGGATGCTCTGGGGGATGAAAGAGCATTTGAAATAGCCTGTGGAGCAGACAGCAGTGTCCATCAGAAGCAAGTTGATGACTGGCTGTGGTGCAGCTCCACCACCCAGTTCTAATCTGCAGTCCTGTGTTTATAAAAAAACAAAACAAAACAAAACCAACCAACCAAACAAAAAAACCCTCACTAATTCTGATTTAGCAGTACCACCTCTGTTGGGACATGATCTTAATAAGATGCATCTGTCTTTCTTAGTGATGTGTCTGAATCGTTGCTTGATAAGTGTCTGTACACCAACAACTCCCCTGATCCAGACCTCCTGATTCGAACCTCTGGAGAGGTTCGGTTGAGTGATTTCTTGCTCTGGCAGGTAAAGTCTTTGTTTTCTCCTTGAAATGCTCCATTTTTGCATCAGAGTGTTCTACTGACTCCAGGTGTGAGCTGACCTGAGGGCTTTTAAACTCTTTCTGCCAGGGGTTAGGTGACTACTTGGATGGACTGAGTGCTGGGGCACCTCTGAGGAATCTGTGTTTTGCAGTTCTGTGATTGCCTAACATACCTTGCAGCACAAGTCTGAAATTGTGTCCTCCTGAAAACACTTCATAAGAAATCACAAGTTAGTCTAGCTGACAGCAGTCAAGGAAATCATGAATTGCTCATCCTTTTGCTCCTCTTCTCATATTTAGGTAATTCCTCATTTGATTGGTAAATTCCTGGCTTTGATTAATTTAACCTGGCAATTTTTTTCCTGGGATGAGGAAATCCCAGGAAGGATTTCTAGATTCCTGAAAGAGGTGTTTGTCGCATGTTAGCTGTAGGTATTAGAGGTGTAACCCTATAGCGTACATGTAATGTACGTGCTGGGCTTGTCACAGTTTCAGAAGTGTATTTGACTTTCATAATGAAACAAGACCCTGCAAGACAGGTTCTAAGGATGGCAAAGTCAAATCAGCCTGACTAGGCTGCTAAGCTAAGACGTAGTAAGTTCTTGATGCATATAAGGTTCATGTATTTGCAGTTACAGTATCCAAAGCTGCTTCCATTTCTCTTTCTCCTGTGCCTGGCAATATTGACTTGTTTCTAAGCCAAACTTTGCAGGAGAACATTTGAATCGAGCTGCTTTACTTAAAGCTAATATTTCCTTTCATACGTACAATTTGGAGCCAAAACCCAATTGCCTTTAAGCAACCACATCAAATGTTCCTATTCCAACTTATTTAACTAGCAAGTTCACAGAAGTTGTCTGGCCTGAGTTGTGGTTGCCTATCAAGACATCTCCCTCTCCTCCCTGTATTTTTGGGCACACCTGTACCCTGGATGGGTGACAATGCTGCAAACTAACATTTTGCTTGCTCCTTTTGGTGGTAGTCCTGGCAGAGGTGCCATGGAGACTGAGCTTGTAACTGGTGTTACTGAGGAAGTCAGTGCTCTGTGAGTCTGGCTGGCCTGATGCCCCTCTGCTGTGCCATGAATTACAGCAGAAGCGGTAGAGGAGAATGTGTGCTTGTACTCCCACTCTGTTTAGCTCACGCACCAGGGCGTTAGTGCAAATTTCCCTTCACTAGCAGTGGTGTGATATCCTGACAGCCCCAAAGTAGGAGGACATTGTGCTATTCAGGATGATTCTCTGGTGTCAAAGAAAATGTCCTTATGGTGGTTTTTGTATAGAATTGACACTAAGATTTTCTATATCATTACAACTTTGAGTCATGCAGAGTCCTTTTAAGTGTTAGATTTTGTAGTTACGATCATAGGAACACATTTACCTGAAACTTTGAGGGACTTGATGGTAAAAATAGGTTTTAACTTGAAATCTTGCATCTTTCAACTCCAGGATATCTTCACTGCACCACAACTCTTGGATTCATTAAGCACTTTAAATGCCATGAGTGGGCAGCAAAGAATATCACGAGATGTCATTTGATGAATGGCTTAAATGTCATGTCCTGATCCTCAGTTCATCTGTTATTCCCTTAACTCAGCCTTTGGTAGTCCAGTGTTGCTATTTTAGTTTTATTATATGTCCATGATGCTTAAGCTATTAAAAATACCTCTGTGAAGACCATCATGGGTGGAATGGATGACTAGTGTCCCAGCATTAAAAACTAATTAGAAAAACTCTACATTGTGCAATTTCAAATGCTCGTGGCTGGCATTTACTTCATTTTAAGTAGAATTGGATAACACAGCTTAGGTAAAATCTTTGTGGGGAAACTGGCATTGTTTGACCAACAGAGCTGCATCTTGATGACTTTTCCCTTGCTAGATGATTAAGTTGTTGGTGATCTTGCTTTCTGCAGACATCCCATTCATGCCTGGTGTTTCAGTCAGTCTTGTGGCCAGAATATTCCTTTTGGAACTTGTGTGAGGCTATCCTTCGGTTCCAGATGAACTACAACGCTTTACAGGTAAGGGAGCCTTAGGGAGATGGAAAGCACAACACAGCATGTTATCTGCACAGCAATGTGCTGGAGATCAGGTGAGAGTGCGCAAAGTGGGAACAGAGGAATTGTTCATTTAGTGCGGTTAGTTAAAATCTTGTTTCAGTAGCAGCCGCTGCCAGATGTGTTGCTTCTCCTGTATTTATGTGGCTTGTTACAACATCTTAGCATGTGGCCAGACTCCTCTGCTTTCAGGAATATCTAAAGTATCTGAAATCACCACTGTCTCTGTTGCTCGTTGCTCATTCCACCAGCTGGAAGTATCTGTCCCTGCTCCTCAGCTGACAGGACAGAACAAGTAAGCTCTCCTGATTTGCTACAGGGCAAAATCAGCCAGGTTAACTCAAACCACTTCATCAGTGGTTTAAGCAAGGACTGCTGAGTTCACTCTGGAGTGAGCAGGGAGAATTTGCATGCTTTTCCTCTAACTCTGCTATTGTTTTTAGGGTTGTAACAAGTGGGTTTAGTTTCTCCTTTCTGGGAGCTGAAGTGAGGCTGTGAGACACTCGACAAGTGTCCTCTTGTGGGTCCAGATGTGCCTATGGAAGAGATTGTTCCTGTTGCTGGTTGTCATTGTTCCTCCCCTCTTAGATCTGTTGTCATGAGCTCCCCCTGACCTGGTTCAGATAAATCTGGCCGATTTAGTAGTGACTTAGTAAGCTGGCTATTTTTAAGCAAAACAAGTTTGGGAGCTGGAGCTCTTGGTGGGGAAATCTTGGCGGGGGGGGGGGCAGATTGTAGCACAGAGACAGCAGTAACTGGCAGGAGGAGGAACTTGGTGTGGTGACTCTTACCTCCACCATATCTGATTGCTGAGTGTGTCCCTGAATTAGTTGGGTCCTCGGTTTTTAAAGACAGGCATTATATTGCCCTTTTCTACCTTCAGGGGCCTTGCGCACCTCTGAGAGTTGTCAAAGAGATTATAGATGGTCGTGCGTCTGGGTGAATTTAATCAGGTCCAGTCAGTCTGGAAGGCTCCAAATTCTTCAAGTCCTTAACCTCTTTTATTCCTATTTCTGCCCCAAGTCTGCCCTTTTCCAACCAGCAATTCATTGTATTAATACAACTGATGGCAATTCACCTTCTGCATGAAGAGGAAAGCAAAAAAGGCAGTAGTGTTTGTCATTGACATTAGCTTTGCCTCTGTCTTGAACAGTAAGGTCACTGTTCTGATTTGTTCCTAGTGCTAATTTCTGATGGGTAACAAACGCTTCTTCTGTTCCTAGCTAGTCTTGTCTGTCTTAGTTCTTGTTTGTGGCTCTGTGTGTGTTCATGCTATGCTATTATTAATGTTTCTTATCAGCCAGATTTATTCCTTGGTTAGTTTTCTTGCTGTGAAACCCACTTTGTCTGCAGTGTATGAGGCTGCCCTTGTTTTAAGGGTGCAGCCCAGTTGTGCAGAAGGGAGGACTTCTCACTCAAAGGAACTGCTGAGATTAAGAAGCTTTTTTTTTTTTTTTTCCCACATTTTAAATAGGGAATCTTGAAAGCCAAACATATCTGAAGCTCTTTAAACAAATTACCTTGCTGGAAGGGATGCTTGTTAGTGAGAATGGTGGAAGTGGTCACACTGGGTCTTTTCTGGTGAATAGACAGAATTACACTTTGTCCAAGGGTGGAAGTCTTACACTGAACAGACTGATGATCTTTGCATTTCAGATAAGCAGAGCTACAGCAGTGGAGTGCTATCAATTCAGTGGGCTTTCTGTAGCTAGGGATGTTTCTACTCTCGTTCCTAGCACAACAAAAGCTATTTTACAGTGCCAGAGCATAGACTACTGACTTGTGTGCAGGGAAAGCGTGGTGAAGAGTGAGTCAGGCTCTCATTAGAATAATTATTTCTTCTTGCTCGTTTGAAATGCCAGCACTTCCTAAGTGTGTGTGTGTCAGGTTATGTCACAGTGACCGGTTCTACTCTTTTTAAAAATGAAAGCTTAATATTTCTGCATGCAGATACGTTTTTGCTGTTAGCGGCTGCAGGTTAGGATATGTGCAATAAGAAGTAATCCAAAAGTGATGTTCAGTAAAAGTATTTCAAATACTTGAAGCATAGGCAAGGATAGCTACTGCCTTTACCTTTCTCCTGTCCATCCTGCTGTGTCTTGAGCTGGTACATTATGAGATTACAGGCATTTGGGAATGCTGAGCCCACTCTTGCTTTTTTACTGAAGCTGATTAGCTCAATACCTGATCATCAGCTCAAAAAATTGCCCCATAAATCATTGTTCTGAATCCCCTAAAACCTTTCAGCTGCCATGTGAATAGGATGAAAGATTCTGTGATGACACTGGTGAGGATAGCTTGTGTGCACATCTGTGCTTTTAAAGTCCTCTTGTATGCTGTTCCTCTCTGATTCCGATATCTGAGGGTTTTTCCACAATCTGTCATGGCCTTTATCTGCTTTAACTAGGAGTTAATGCTGTGAGCAGACTTATGTCTTGGAGAGAAGGTCCAGAAGGATATCCCTGTATTATTTTTTTTTTTATATAACCAATCTAGCAGGCTGCCTTAAAGCGGAGGAGGCACACACAGAGCCACCCTTCATTTAACCTGCAGATTGATGGCCAAGCAGAGGCTATCTCTTCCATAACCTATGCTGCCTTGCATCTGTACCACAGACGAGCTGAAAGGCCTGCTAAAGTGCTAACGCTCTACTGCTTTTCACTCTAGAAGGCCAGAGACTCCTACATGGAGGAAAGGAGGCGACAGCAAATGGAAAGGGATCAGGCTTATGTGACAAAGAAGCTGCAGCAGGAGGGGTTTGCATCCCACGGAGACTCTCGGCGCCGACGGACACTGTTGCAGAAATGCACCGCCATGCGGGAAGAGAGAATCCAGGGCTTCCTACAGGCACTAGAGAACAAGAGAGTGGACTTCTTTGAAAGATTGTGTACGGTGTCTGCGTGACACAGGTGCTGGGTTGTTCTCAGGAAAAGAATTTTTAACCACGTTAGAGGGAACAGCTGCTGCCCAGAGGAATTCACTCAGTGTGGTTCTGCAGTGGGGACACAGGGCCGCTGTAGGACTTTACGTCCCCGCTGGCCCTGTCCGAGGGCAGGGACAGAGTACTGTGAACCTTTCTAGTTCTGTGAATGCTGCTGAGGAAGGTAATGCCGTCCTTCTGTCTCACCTCCCTGCCCCTGATGATGGGGAATACACACACCCTGCCATATCTCCGCTGCTTGGTACTTTACAGTGACAAGAAGTTATCTAAAATGAGCCTCCGGTTGTTTGACTCCTCCTGAACTGGCCCGGGCAAACCAATTCACTCCTGTTAAATCAGTCTGGACTTGAATTCTTTCCATGGCTTCGCAGTAGTGAATCTTCTGTTGAGATTTCCTCTGCTGTCCTATAAGGGGGGCCTTGCTTTCGGTAGGGAGAGGATTATTCCTGGTCTAGAAGGGAGCCCTGTGCCAAGCGGTGGCAGAGATATTCCCCACTGCCTGCTTCATGATAGCATCTTGTTTTTTCCCCACCTTACTGTGCTGGTTTTGATGTATCTGCTCTTGGCTGCCAGAGAGCTAAAGCAAGGTGTTTTCAGCCTTTGCTGTAAATTAAAAAAGATACTCCAATGCTTCCTGGGGTCCTGTGATCCCTTTTGAGCAGTGTGTGTGGGGAAAACCCAAATGCCAAAGATGCTGATGTTGGAACAGACTGACTGTGCTTAGGGAAGGCTCCGAACAGGCAAGGAAAACAGATTGGTTGGGAATTAACTTCATGGCTTAAAAAGGAAAAGAAATTAGCTAAAACCAGGTGATGGATACAATATGCCAAATCCCTCCAAGACCTCTGTAGAACTATGACTTAACATCCTGTTTCCAGGGAATGAGGGTGGGCTTAGTTCAGGAATATAGTAGCCAAAACCAACCTCTGACCCCAAATGGTTTAGAAGGGCTATTTAGCTGATTTTAATAGGAGTGGCCGGAGCAGCTGTGGAGTGTTTGTTCTCAATTTTCCATCGGCAGGGAGATGGGCTAGCTAATTTCCAAGATTATTTCCGTCTCTAATTTCTCCTGGATTCCGTCCCTATGGTCAAAATAACAGAAAAATGTCTCGATTTTTGTTTCTGATGCACGTGCAGATGCAGCAGTACCAGCTATTGCTGTTTTTAAAGTGTTCTGTTTTACCTCCAGGTGAAAACTGGAAAATGCAGATTTAAAAGACTTGTAAGTGCTGCAAACTCAGCACTTTGAATGTGATTGTGAAGAGGATAACTACATTGTCAAATCGTGAATAAAGCGTATTCATACCAAACTTATTTAAAATAATAATCCGAACATCTAAAAGTAGGTAGAGCTTATTCTAAGGTGTAATGAAGGTCTAATATAATATTGTTTAACCTGTGACAGGCTCCTCACCTGACTCCTGTTAGACTAGAAAAGATTTGAAGGCTGTGTTCTTTTTACACTCTAGTGTGAGCAATTTGCTGATAACCCCAAGGCTCGGCCAAACGAAGCTCCGTGCGTGCACCTCCTCTCCCGTAAGTAGCAAACAGCAGCTCGGACGACAGTGTGCCGAGGCGATGGGAGCTGTTGATTCAAACTTCTTTTGCTGTATTTTATTTTCTCTGTCTTCGTGTTTCAGGATGTTGTCTGTGGAAGTAGTTTACTCTCCATGAGATGGAGCACTCTCCGGTCTGCTTCCATCCAAGAATGTATTTTTTGGCTTAAAAAAAACCCAGGTTTTCAGCTGTGTTGCAATGATACAGGTGACCAAAGCCACAGTGGTGGGTGGTTTTCCACAAAGCAGTAGTACTGTTGCAGGTGTGGTAATTGAAGGGTCTGGTTTACAAAAGGGTTGTAGGGAAAGTTTTAATCCCTTTTATAAAAGCCATTGTTGTAGTAGGGGAGGAGAAGAAAAATCCTTCAGGCAGTGGAAAAAGGCTCGTGTTTGTTACCTGACAGTTTGTTTATTCCACCTGCATCAGTTATTTTAGTAAAACAGCAGCTTTCCCTCTAAGCCTGGCTTCGTTGGAGGGTGAGCGTAAGTGATGCCGGCGAACTGGGGGTTCCAGGCGTGAATCTTTAAGGGACGGCTGCGGCAGAAGGGCTACGGGCCGCATCCAGCCAGAGCTCAACCTCCCAACTCGTGGTTACGTGGTGAAAATGGGGGGGAAAGCCAGCACAACTGGAAAAATGGAGCTTTTCTGGCCTTTGAGGTCTGAAAAAGCCTGAGAGGTGACCTGGGGAGGGAAGGGGGGGCGAGCGCACTCCTTGGCGTGAATATTGGTGTCATTTTCTTGCAAATTTTTTTTTTTTTTTAAATTTTATCACCGCCACCACCTCTCCCTTCCTCCTCTTTGCCCGTAACTCTCGCCATCTCGCCTTTTATTTTATTTTTTTACAGGAAAACCCGCTAACCTCGGTTTCCCGCAGTGCCTCGGGGAGCGCCTCAGCCCAACCCCGGGGGGGTGGTGGGTGGGAGGGGGGGGGGCGGTGCTGAACGAACCGCGCCGGC
>VUYV01000331.1:160922-234445 GCA_008711295.1 Anarhynchus alexandrinus | reverse complement strand
GGGGGGGGGGGGGCGGCCGGGGGGGGGGGAAAGGGGGGGGAAGGGGCCGGGCCGCTTTGCCGCCAAAACCGCCGCCCCACGGGGGCAGCCGTGGGCGGGAGCGGGGCCTCCCTGAAGGGGCAGCGCTGCTCCCCCCCCCTCCCCTCCCCGGCCCGGGGAAGGGGGGGGCCTCGGCGGAGGGGGCTGCAGCCCTGGGCCCCCGCCGGGGCCTCCAGCCCCTCCCCGAATCTCGGCGGCCTCTGGAGGCGGGCGGCGGGGCTCCTCCCGGCGGCCCGAGGGGCGGTGAAGGCCTGGCACCCTCCGGGAGCGGCTTGGAAACGGTTCCTCTGCGGATTTTGGGGGGGGGTATGGGGGGGCCGAGCGTGCCTCCCCTTAACTCGTCGCTAAGACTTCTGTTTCACGTCCCAGGCTGAAGGAGATACCAAGGGCGATAAGGCCAAAGTTAAGGATGAGGTAAGAAGTTCAATATTTTGAAAGTTGGATCGTAAAGTGTTTGCGTTGGAAGATGAGGTTTAACTTCATCAGAACAGAAGAATTGGAGGGGAGGGTTGGTCTTCATTGATTCTGATTTTTCAAAGTATTAACTTTCTTTTAACCTTAACTATGAAAAATCTACTTAACTACTGTTAGCTGTTAGTAGTGATTTAAACGGGATAGTCTCGTATTTCTTGAGAACAGGGAAAAAGTGGGCTAAAACCTTAAACATTAGTTCTGGGATTTTACTACTTTGAAATGAGAGTTAGTTTATGAGTTTTTGAGAGTTTATATTTCATCACATTTAATCCACTTTTCTTTTTTAACAGCCACAACGGAGATCGGCGAGATTGTCTGCTGTGAGTATTTTCTTGTTGAGCAGAGACGTTGCAAGGCTTAGTAGTTTTAGGCTTGAGTATTAGGCACTACATCTGTGTGAGAACTGTAGGTGTTCTGGAGAGATGGATTGTTCAGTTGAACGAAAGTTGCTGGCTTAACAAATTGCCCCATTGTGTGGTGCTGTGGGAGTGGTAGAATAATTGACAAATCAAGTGAGTGCTTCAATTTCAAATGTGTTTATTTGCTTTCCTAAAACTAAACTACTTGGGTTGAATGTTTTTTTAAAAAATGGTATGTTTCTCTTAAGGTAATTGGAATAATACAAGGGTTTTTTCTGATTTACAGAAGCCTGCTCCTCCGAAGCCAGAGCCTAAACCTAAAAAAGCAGCTCCAAAGGTGAGTCGTTGTGTCAGCACTATTACTGAGAGGTAAATGGGTTATGAGGTTTAGATTTGTCCAGTAATAACTAATAAAACTTTGAATAACAGTGTATGTAGTGGTGAAATTGAGCTGCGTCGTTACTTCTATAAAGTTGCGCTGAAAACTTCAGAATTTTACAAAACTTGTATTAAAAATATCAAAGTGAACACTCTTCACCGTTGTTGTCAATCTCTTAAACATGCAGACATTTGCGTGTTGTGTTCTTTTTGGGCCAACATCCAACATTGGTTTTTTACCATTCTAGTTTTTGGATTCTTGTGGCTTAATGACTGGATGTTGGTAATTGTTGTGGTGTACGTCATCTTACATTTACAGAAGAGCGAGAAGTTGCCCAAGGGAAAGAAGGGGAAAGCTGATGCTGGCAAGGAGGGAAACAACCCTGCAGAAAACGGAGATGCCAAAACAGACCAGGTATAGCGGTGGCTCTGGCAGTTTGTCTTACATCAGCGGGTTATTTTTTTCTGTATCAAACATAGACAGGTCTAGGCTTGCGCTAATGAAGAGGAATTACTGCTTGATCATTTAGCCCTGTTGCTTAATGACACGAACACCACCTCAACAGATGGGGGGGAGGTTGCTCACTTGGTAAAGAGTTAAAGTTGTCTGTTTGCCGGTCGAAACTGCCACATGAAAGTTACTGTTCTGCCTTGTTCTGAAAACGCGTGAAGTTCAGATGTAATAAAGCAAGCTTAGGTTGCCTTTTATGGTACCTTGAATGTTAGATTTAATTTTGTTAAAAATTACAGTGGTGCAGCTCAGATAAGGTTTCTTCTGTTCAGAGAACTGCTGTACAGAAAGATGAGTTCCTAGTTGTTGGTGCAAGTGCGTGGTGTGTATTGACTGGTTCCCCTTTTTCTTTTAGGCACAGAAAGCCGAAGGTGCTGGTGAAGCCAAGTGAAATGTGTGAATTTTTGATAACTGTGTACTTCTGGTGACTGTACAGTTTGAAATACTATTTTTTATCAAGTTTTATAACAATGCAGAATTTTGTTTTACTTTTTTTTAAGCTATGTTGTTAGCACACAGACCGCTTCGTTGTTGTGTTTTGGGGGGGTGGGAGCAGTGGGGACAAATGTCACTTAGTCTATTTCTCAGAACCTAAATTTTAATACGAAAAGTTTTCCCAGTCCCCCAGTTTTTGGAAGAAGGGCCCTTCCTGAATAGGAGGAAGGGATTCCTTCATGCTGCACGTCTGTTAAGTGCTGTGAAGTGCATCCAAGTGAACGTCGGAGCTCCCAAGATGCCTTTTGCCGACTTGAAAACTGCAGTTTGTAATGTTCTCTGTATTTCCTTTCGCGTCCTCGTTGTTTGCCTACAGCCTATCACTCCAAAATATGGCAAAAATGGCATTTTGGGACTTAGCGCTCTAAATGCATTGTCAGGTGATCTGGACTTCTGGTGTCTAATTTGGGATATGATGGCTCTAAAAGGAGCTGTACTTCCTCTTTTATATTGTGGATCTTCAGACTAAGAAAACCCACGTTTTAATTTTTTTCCTCTAAAAGTCAGGGTAGGTTTGTGAAGAGTTGTTAAACAACATGCTGAATGTGAAAGTGTCCACCGTCACTCTAAACTTTTCCCTCTACAAGTATGAAATGAAGATTCTTCGGTTTTATAGCAACTTTTACGTTTTGGTAGTCCATGAAGGGAGGGGAGTTTGACAGTTGTTGTAAAATGTTGCAGATTGTAGCCCATGTCCTGCCTAAATTACCATGATTGTTTATGAAAAGTACCTTTAATAAAGCTGGATACGGTTTGGCTTGGACTGTTCTTAATGCCTAATTTCTCTTGCCTTTGTTGCATCTCTAGTGTGGTTACTGTCAGAATAATGTATATGTGTATGTGTTTGCATTGAGGCGATGTTTTGCTTATGGCCAAGAATTTGTTTCAAGCATCTTAATTCAGTTAATTAGTTCCGTCTTAATTCACAAGCAAAAAGCGAGATTTCCTTACCTAAAAGCTAGGCTGCTGCAGGATGTTTTGAAACTCTTGGCTTATTAGGAGGCCCAAAATGGAGTATGTAAGGGAATCTACTGAGATAAATTGTCTTTGTTATCATCTAAAAGGTAGTACTATGCAAAAAGGGGAAGAATACAGCAATCTTGCAGTCGCTGTGTAGAAAAATAAGTTTTGGTAAGCTTTTCATGGTAGTGAAACCAGAACTAGCTCCATAAAACTGATTATGTGTTAGATTTCTGCGCTTAAGCTTGAATATTGTTGCTTCTGCTAATCAAATACAGACTTTGCTGTGGCAGTGACTAAGCAGGAAACAAGATTTGTTGAGTAAAAATGCACCAATTTTATAGTCACTACTTAAACTATAGAGCAGAGCCAAACCAAAACCCTAATGTGTGAATGTCTCCTTTGGTAACTTTCTCGGATGGAATATTTTTTCCATCTCTGCTGGGCCTTTCCTGGGACTTCAGTGTCTGTTCTCGATGAAGGTCAGTGACCTGTTCCAACCTGTGCTGTTTTCAGAGGGAATCCAATGAAAACTGAGAGTGCAGAGTTTCACATCAAGAAATCTTTGGTGTCTGGAGTGCTAGAAGTATTCTAGCAGGGCTGAACATACAGAAATGTACCAATATAAATTATTTTTCCATCCTGCATTATTGTAGCTGGTAGGTCTTATATTTGCCTTAGCAAATGTAAGAAAAATAATGTTTAATAACATTGCGTATACCCCACCCACAAGAAGTAACTTAGAAACGGCCAACAAAAATACTGGCACCTTGCTTCAGCAACCACGCAGTGGGATGCCCTGGGAACGGGGAGGAGAGGTGTGAACTGTCCAGGGCCTTCTCCAAGAGATGCAGCTTGTGAGGAGCCCTGGGATGTCTCTGTGGGGGTGGAAACGATGGGGTAAAGCAGAAAGTTGTGGATTTACAAGAAAAAGGCTGCTAGGGTATGGTGATGTTGCTCTGGTCTGCTCTGCCTTGTTCTGCGGAAGAGACCCTCGTTAGAGGGAGTGAGAGCAGTTGAAGCACTGGGGCGAGAGGGCTGATGGCTGGTTTGAACTCCTGAATTTCCCCCCCGAGTCTGAATTTTCAAATACCAGAGGGAGATGAGCCTTGAGCTGTGGAACGGTCTGAGATTTGGTCTGGGTGTTGCTGTGAGCGCTCTCTGGGCAGTGAAATCAGGATTTCATCCAATAATTAATTATCACTACATTAAAATAATATTTTAATTGCATGTTTTAAAGATTTTGAAATGGCCTACCTTGCTTTTGTAGAGCCTTGTGCTGTTGGGCTTCTACAAAGAGAATGAGCAGTTCCAAATGAAATCGGGTTTGGAACGGGTTTGCCGCTGGCCCGGTTGCCAACTGGAATGCTGTGGTGTTCTCTGCAAACGTCTTTGTGGTTGGAAGGTCTCTTCATCCCCTAGTCATTAAGTAAAGTACTGCTAATAAAGTGTAATTGCAGGGTTTCTTTTTCTTAAAGAACTTACTGCTTAACTATTAATCATTTCAATACCTAGAAGTCTAAACTGTCTGTTGCTGTCCTGTGCAGGGCATTTTCTCCAGCTGCACAAGAGCTCATTCTTTATTTTAGTGGTGACTGCCACGTACGTTTCTCTGTCGTTCCTCAGTCGTGCTATCTTACTGCAACCAGTGAACTTCCAAACCTCGTTACATCTGGGATGTAGTGAATCGACTGCCTTAATGTCTTTGCCACGTGTGTTATTTCATGCTGATACCATAATGTGCTTTGGAAAGTATCGATGCTTTCATTTTTTTGCTACAAAACTCCTGTATTTTCCTTTATCCTGGTCTGGAATCTACTTGCTGATCAGAACGTCCCCTCACCTCCATACATGTAAAAGTTGCAAGAGAAGTTTTAACCGCCCTGGATGCTGTGCGCCGTGGCTACGTGAGGGTTCTGCCCGTCTCGTCCCTACATGAGGCGCCGCGTAGATTCAGTGCTGCAAGATTTGAACCTCTTGCTACATCTGAGGTGTTTCCCACTGGACGTGCCCTTGTGCTGGAGTTATTGGCTTATTGGGCTTGACTTGACATGCAAGACTCATCTATTTCTCCTTAAGCAAATAGAGGGTAAGGGATGCTAAAGACAGTAAATCCAACTAATTAGTCCCGTAAATTAAAAGCTAAAGAACAGGCAATGCTGTGCTGCAATCCGTGTGTGTTTAGTGGTTAGAATAGCCGCAAATCTGCATCTCCAGCTGCCAGAACGCCTTAAGCTAAAAATAATTTTTTCTGTTAAATCGTAATCATTTTACATGGAAAATTGTCTCTGTGTATCGTCTGGGAATGTGATTTATGCTGCCGGGTGCATTTAAAAAGCTGGCTTGTCAGGTGGTCTTTGCATTAGCATGTGTTTTGTCCTGTTTGTTTGAGCTTATAAAAACTGGAGACCACTGGTGTTTGATGGAAACAAAGCTAACGTGAAAAACTACCCTGTTGAAGGGTACTGGTGCTATGCAGTAATGTGCAATTATTTTTTAATTTAAAAGACAGAGAGCATTCTATTTTAAATAAAGCTGAGGATTTGAGCATTAAAAAAATTGGGAACGCACAACAGTTCCCACTTGGAGCTGATGATTAGGAAAGACCCTGGATTGCACTAATATTAGGTAAAAATACAAGTACTGGTGTGGAGACAAACAGTACTGTCAGAGGTCGGCTGCATTCCTGGGCTCTGCTGGATTATCCTATCTAGGAATTGATCGTGGAAGACATCATCCTCTGGGGTTTTTTGTCCGCTATTCTTCAATACTTCTCAAATGGTGATATCTTGAGGACCAGCAATGAAATTTTGGAAGGGTGAGTAAGCTGGGATCCTGGTCGTGTTCAAACAGCTGTAGCACTTCATTTTAGGTGGTTACTGTGTGTCTTGAAAGCTGTGCTGGGCTGTTAGGCAGCGCTGGGTACGCTGGATGTGTCCTGTACTTAGAACAAGACGTGAAAGCTTTTTGTCTTTCTGCTAATTACCCCAGTTCTGAACATTCACTGTCAATTTACATGATAATTTTTCTTGTGCTGCTGTCTGATACCTTTCCCACCTTCATTTTATCCATCCTCTTACAGGAAAACTCGACTCGCACAAGAGATGTACAATGAACCAGAAGCCCGATGCGTTATTCCGGGGGAATCTGTTGCTTGGAGTTGCAGCTTCTTGTGTGCAAAGGGGAACAGCCGCATCCAGGACCACTGACAATAGAAAGGCAAATGAGTAGGTTTGGTGTTCCTTATCAGGCCTTGAAGAAGTACTTGTGTACCAGTATGGTTTAAATCCATGTAAAATTAGGGGCTACGTCACTAAATTGTTTCTCAGTTTATTAATTTCAGTGCAAATTGGCTGGGAAGTAGACCCAAACTGCTGTTATCGTTTATTTGCCTCTTAATAGGCAAGATTGCAAAGAATAGCCGAGTTCTTAACGGTGCTGAAACCTTTGGCAGGCTTCCAACGGAGCCTGTGGATGATTCTTGTTTTCCTAATACTTCAGATTTTTGCTAGGATCTTAAGAAAGTTTCAATTACTGAGAAATGATAGAGCAAAGTCTCTGGCATCCCCAAAAGCAGTGTACTAAGTAACAATTAAAACTGAATAGAAGTTAATGTGAGCTAGTTGCAGGCCAGTGGGTCACTTGCTGTAATCCTACAGGACCACGTTTACCCCAACTGTGGTTTCATTTTAAAGGCAAAGTGGATTGTTGTGCTAAAAAACAGGCACGAGAACAACTGAACTAGATGGTGTTGCGAGGACTCCCCAAGAAGGACAGACTCCCGTCCCTGCTCCTCCTAATGCAGTGCCCTCGGATTAACAGGTTTGAGTTTCAGGATAATTCCCTCCCGCAGCAGTTTTTATCTTGCATTCACAGAGCTCAGTTATATTTGGAAAAAGTGACAGTATAGTCCTTGCATCGGCCGAGCTCTGCCATGGGTGGGTACGAAAAGGAACAAGGAAGAAAAACAGACTAAATTTCAGTGACTGCACCCAGTGAATACTGAGTTGCAGGATCATTTGTGCCTGAAGAATCGCCTAGCTTGATGGCAATGGGATTTCACTGTCCCTAAATCATCCCAGATATGGTAATACCGTACCCAGGGACTAATATTGCTGACTATAATTTCTGAGAAATGGGTCCTTATCCTACAGCTTGTAGAGATGAAATGGAGCTATAGTTAAACTCACAATTTACATGGCGAGCCTGTCCTCATTGGCAAGGGATGGGAAGGAGATGGCACAGGGGGAGCTGATGCTGAGTAAAGTTTGATTAAGGCTAATGAAGAGGAGATACTGACTAATAAAGAGCTTTAGTAAGTCGACATTAGGAAGACTTCTAATGTGAAAGGCTGGGCTTTTTTTAAAAACTCTTGACAATTTTGGGTTTTAACCATCTCCTTGCAAGGGGAATCTTTAAGGCGCCAGAAAATCTATGGTGTGACAGAAGAAATAGCAACAGAAAACATAAGGGAAAACTTCCTAAATGTGAGATCTATGAACATGCATTAAAGTGTCCAAACAAGAACATCTCATCGCCGTAGGTGAATAAAACCAGCCTGGAGAAAGTACTAAGAAAACATAGAAGGACCAGTCCTACAGTGGCTGCAGGTGACCCGGGTGTGGAACACCTCATCGCTCCACCTCCCAAAGCACCTGCGGTACTGGAAAACTTTGCATTTTGCTCCTGGATACTTAAACCCCAAAGTTTCTAGGTTTTGATAGCAGATTTCATTTTATCTTAATTAATTATTCCTCTGAGTTTACTTTTGGATTTTTAACAAATTTCCCTCCGGGCAGTAGCTCTCCCCTGCTCTCAAGTTTGTTGGTTGCTATTACTGTGTATACGGCAATCGCGAAGCAAGAGAGGGGTTACTATTAGATTACTATTAATCTAGTTACACTAGATTCCTATTTTAGCATTGCCCAGGCAGGAGATTTTGTGTGCTTTTATTCTAATACAGTGGTATCTCGTTGCTTATTGTTGATGGAAATAAGTGTTATCTAAGTATAAGAACCGTATGTACATATATTAGGGGTTCTTAGTCTAGCCTGAGGACTGATTGTAAACTTAAGCAATTAAATTAGTTTTTCTTGTAATTTCCTTCTTACTGGAGATAATACCAGAGATTGTTACTATGCTGTGGGTGTTTGGTGAATCGGTTTGGTTGGACTGCAGCCTGGTTTGAGATACCGAGGTTGCCCTGCCATGCCATGACCGAATTAGCTTCCTTGTTGGCAAGCCCGGCAGAAATCAAGGAAGGAAAATTCCATTGATGCTGAATTAATTTCTCTTGCATGATTTCAAAAGTAAACTGGATCTGAGGCATGCTGGCAGGGGAAGGCTGGATTTGGCAGCCTCACGGTACCTCCTTGCCACAGCCCAGTGGACTCGGGGATTTGCGTAGTGCTGTTTATCTCATTAACCACTGCTTTGATTAACAGCCTATTCCTTCCCTTCACCACACGGTGGTACCAGGAAACACAAAATCGGTGCTAAGAAGGCAATAAATGGCAGGCAGCGTCCAAATACAGCACAAGCTGCCTGTTAGCAAACTTAGGAGCCTGCTTTATCCTGGTTTATCCCAGTCTAATGTGTGTTATTTGCTTTTAGGAAGCAGGAGGAGCGCTCCTCCAGCACCCTCCGTCCTCCTGCTCATCTGCCACCTTCGGAGGAGCAGCATTAGACAAGCGATAATCACCTGAGCAGTGAGTCCCCTCTGAGCCTCTCTAGTGTATCTATATAATAACAGTATGCGAGCGCTTTCCAGTTTTTGGTATGTTTTTGCTTGAAATCCAGACAGAGTGCTCAATTCATTGTCAGTTTACAGGCACAGCTGACATCTCCCAGGAGCCTATCTGTGGTATATTGAGCCTTTGAACTTAGGCTTCCCAAATTCTATTTTAAGAATCACTGGACCATTCCTTTTCTTTCTCGGGTGGTTATTGCAGCTGCTGTGGCACAGGTCCTGAAAGTTTAAGCCTAAACTAGAGCTGCCGCTATCCATCTCATCTGTCCTCGATTGGGGAAGGGATACTTGATCTTTAACCCAGATTGAAATAGGCATCGTATAAGCCTGGTCACTTCTAGGCGTGTTGCTACAAACTCCTTATATCAGACTTGCTGGTTCTTCAACCTGAGATTACAGAATAAATCGTATTGTTCAAAGAAATAATACTTTATTGAAAAGCTTCCTGCGCTTTTTGTCATGTCTCCTTTTGGTTTTGTATGCCAGTATTTTGAGAATGCATGCTTTTTCTCTACAAGGTAAATCTAGGAAATCAAATTGTAATATTTGTGTTAATTGGCAATGCTCCTTAAAGTCTTAAATAGGGTGATTTTTCTGATGCTGTAAAACTCTCTGCTCAGTTTGCTAGCCAGCAACTTCTACCAGCATTGCGTTCATTAAGTCTCACAGAATGCCGTCCTATAACATGTATTGGGCTGAAGCAATGCCATCAATTGCAGAGAGTTGTTTTTCCTTCACCTTTTACATTATGAAATACCTTAGTCATTGGGTTATCTCCTTCTAACACATGCTTTCCATGTTTACCTTTACCAAAGGAGCAGTGTGTAAAGTTGGAAAGGAAGTGGCTGCTTCCCAGAGTTGGCGAGATTGCATGTGGAGCACTTCACACCCTCGTGATACTTCCTTGAAGTGGATGCGAAACGGAAAGATGAGCTCCTGGTGAGCCAAACTCATTCCTGTTCTTCAGTTCTCAGTACCTTATTGGGGTGGGGATTTGTGCATTTATTGGGGTGGGGATTTGTGCATTTATTGGATGAAGTGGGCAAAACACCACCCAGAATTATAGGGAAAGGGCAGAGATTTCCAGTCACTGACAAGTATAAATGCTGTGGCATGAAGATGTAGCAAACATTGAAACTCAGTGTTTCAGGGACATCTAAACGTGCGCTGTACTGAAAATTATGACTTAGATTTTATTCACATCTCCATTAAACAGGCCCTGTCACCATGCCCCGCTAGTTCCTAGATAACAAACCTACAGTGATTATTTGGCAATTAGCAAAATGAGCAGCCCAGGGTTCTTACCCATTTGCACGGGAATGCTTTGGGAGTTTGGTTTATTGATTAATTCAGTAAATGAACAATTTCTATCAGCAAAGCAAGGATGAACCTGCCTTAAGCTGAGCTTACGGTTTGTGTTTGGGGAGGAAAACAATAGGCCAGCTCAGCCCAGAACTGGGGATGCTGGTAGACCCGTTCCTCCTGTCATTCACGGAGCCGGTCGGGCCGGCAGCCCCACAGCCGCCCGAGCGAGCACACTGCCTGGACTGAAGTGTACTGGCCCCAGCTAGGTCACGTTCTATACAGAGCCCGGCTTGCACACATGAGTAAACAGATTGTTTAAGATAAAACACCCCAATGTCATCCCAAGGTCCTTCTCACATGCTGTGTGCTCGGCATGGGGTTTGTGCATTCACTGCTTTTGTGCACCAGAGCACTGAGAAGAGCAACGATTTATTTTTTTTGAAATCAAAGACGTTGAGTTCCTGCCCTGTATGAAGAAACACTGTCTGAGCAGGTAGCTCATTACACAACTAGATGGAGGTGAAGACAGAACTGTGGCTTCTTTGCACTGGTGTGCAGCTAACCCAGCAGCAGTTCCCATGCACGGTTGCCTTACGTAAGTCTGCATGCAATACCGGACTTTCCTCGCAAGAGGGATTCTTCCAGCATCGCCACCTCA
Source organism: Anarhynchus alexandrinus (assembly GCA_008711295.1). Classification (NCBI taxonomy): domain Eukaryota; kingdom Metazoa; phylum Chordata; class Aves; order Charadriiformes; family Charadriidae; genus Anarhynchus; species Anarhynchus alexandrinus. The sequence continues at coordinate 223,517 of VUYV01000331.1, read as the reverse complement.
CCCGCACTCAGGTTCTGCAGATTTTTTGCTTTCCAGACACAGTCCCCATCTCACACTGGGAGGCAAATAGCTCAATTTTCCCTGTGACTGGTGCTAAGAACTGCAGGACCATAAGGGGTAACTAACCGATATTCTGGGTAGGCTGATTTACCCTCTCCTTGATCCAGACTGGTTTGCTTTCTGCCATAACCCTTTCACTTTACTGAACAATTAATTTCTAAGGCCATAGTGATATTTAAATCCATCTGGTTTTGTCTGTGTCTTCCTTTTCCAAAATGTTTCTGGCAGCAGGCAAGCTTGTGCCAGAAGTGAGCTGGTGATCTTGTAGAAGGGACATTTGTCCGTTGGTAATTGACTCCCATATTAATTTCTGTGGAGCTGGCAAACAGCTGCCAAAAAACTGGTTTCCATCTCTGTTGATCAATATTACCTTTCAACAAGTATATGGCGTTACTGAGTGGTAACAGCTAATCGCACTGTTTCTTCTACTGTTTTAAGGACTGTAGCACACCCCAGAGTCCTTATATTTGAGAGAAGACTTTTGAGTTAAATAACGTTACATCAGATGTTATTTATTGTCCATTTCCAACACACTGACCCTATTTCAATCGTATCTTGCGCTGGGCTGCTGCCACGGGACATTTATCTCCAACATGATGTTAGTGGCTTCTTAGGTTAAGGGGAAAATGATTCTGTGCAGATTTTAAATAGCCAAAAAGACAGCAGGTCTGGCCAGGACTTTCTGAAACCAGGTTGTGAGCAAATATATGATTTTCCACAGCAAAAGGGTGAAAGGAGTTGTTACCTACCATGCAAGTCTCATTTTTGCTGTCGCTAAAGTCAGCGGCAAAACTTAAACCATATTCCAGAGTTGGAACCTTTTAAAATGCTCACTGCCTCTGGCAAAACCTTTATTGATACAACACAGGGGGCACTGAAGCTTTTATCTGTCTGTTGGGTGACAAAATACCTGTCTCTGAAGCTTTTATGTTGTAAATTCCTCAGTGGCTGGAGACGCACGCGCGAGCAAAGCAGGGGCGAGTGAGACGGGAGGTCCCACCACCTGCCACACCGACCACGAGGCCGTGTCCCTTGGGCGCTTTGGGTGCTGGAGGTTTTTCTGTTCACTGAGCAGTCTTTGATTTATTTTCTTTTTTTATGTGCTTACTTTATGAATTCTTGAATATGAATGTTGGGGTGCATTTCTCTATAAAAGATATTTAGTCCCCAGTGGTAAAACTTTACTGTCTGAGCGACACTACCCTCCCCTTTTTACAGTGACAGAGGAAAGACACAGCCGCAGCGTAACAAAGAGATGGCTTTCGATCACACGAGCACCCACAAAGTTTAAGAGAAGAAGAAGAAGAAAAATAAGCTTCTTGCTTTTGATCATAAAAATTATCTTTTCTGAGCAATTCTGGATTATGACAATGAAATGAGAGCAGCGCACAAGAATCAGGCAGGTGGATTTTTAGCCTGCTAACAAAAAACCCTTTGGGCTGAACTTTGAATGCCTGTATAGTCACTAAAGAATAATTCTGAAAGAGGTTTTTTCTAGTTAAGGATCAAGTGGTTCCTCCCTCATCAGCAGAGGTGTAAGTACTCTAGGCAAACTCACCGAGAAATGCACCAAGCTTCTCCTCTGAGAGCCAGAAAAGGCCCAGCTGGACAGTTCTTACATTGCTAATATAAACCACGAGTGCCTCTTTTGGAAAGAGGGATGCCTAAAGAGCAGTCTCCAAGCTCCCTTCCTTTACTCATCCTGAAGGTGAGAGGAGGAAAAGAGCAATTTAAAAAGCAGAAACAAAAAGTTCCCCCATCGTTTGCAGATTCTTTTCTGCTGTTGGGTATTGATCCTGACCCCAGGGGAGCAAACGGGGAGTATTCTGAAATAGCCAAGCAGCAAAGTACCAAGCACCTTGTATTTCTGCACCGTTTCACGGTGTGCTGCAAGACCTGCAACACTGCAAAATATCCAAGAGCCTCACTAACTCCAGAATCTTTTTTTTTTTTTTTTTTGGTAATGCTGATGAGGGATGGATAGAGTTTCTTTTGACAGCTAATTGGGTTTCTGACATCCCTGAACCTGATGTGCCTTTTGTTCACTCCCCAACAAGGAAACCATTGAGCACCGTGTAGATGTATCTGCTACCTGACTGTGCGAGCCAGCTGAGTCATATCTGTGCTGCTGAGCTGTCTTAGTTTCTAAAACATAGAAAACAAGTGTTGTTAGAAGAAAAGTTGGAGACCTGCTTCTCTCTCCCTGAATGATGGCGGCACCTCTTTCCCACACCTCTCTCGAAAATCTTGCTTGTATTATGTCTTCCTATGTAATACCATCGGTCATTTGGCCAAAATATTCTCAGTCGGGATAATTTCTCATATTTTGGAAGTTTATTTCTCTGGTTATTTTGGGGATGTGACTTTTCAAGGCTGGATGTGTGCAACAGTGTCTGTTTTGTAAGAGGACTGAGAAGTAAAATCCTGCCAGCCCTGAGTATATCAGTCTTGAAAAAATCGGAAATACAGTTTGGTTTTTTTCCCCTAAGGAAAGTAGTTTACTGGTGTCTTTAGGCTTCTCATCAGGATTTCTGAAATGCACTTCCAATTTTGAAATGGTTTCTTTTTTTTTTTTTCCCCACTTTGGATGATGGCGTCCCAAACTGTGGAATGGGGTAATTAGGAACGGGTATTTGTGTGTGCCCTCTATTAAGCAGGACGAGACTTGTTCAGTTGCATGATGTAGGCTTGAGACCGCGAACACTGGAATGACATTTTCCTCTCGCTGGAGCTGGGTTTCTGTTGAAATGTGCTTTTGTTTTTCCCTACCCTGTCTGGAGAAACTGGGACCTGTATGCTCTGTAAGTAGCACAAAACTGAGGGCATCTATTTGTATCCACTTAAAAGCCTCATCACTTGTTTACAAGTTTTTAAACCTAAAAGAACCATAAAAACCGACTGTACTTAGCACTGTTGTTTACTCAGCTTTCTCCCTGGCTAGGGGACAGTGAAAACAGGCCTGGCAGTTTCACTTCTGTTTACAGTTTCTAATAGTTTTCTCTTTCATGTTATCACTCCCTCGCATAGTGCTACACTGAAATAAACTACAAACGTATCTGTGTGCTAATTAAAAACAAAATTTGCCGGATAACTCGCTCTAAATAACTTACCACCTGGCCTGCAAACCCGCTTTAAAAATTAAAAAAGAAAAAAGCAAGCAATTGCTTGTATTTTATATGGGGTTTTGTAAAAGCCTTTTTCAGGTGTAGTTTGAGCCACACTTGACCTCTCGTTTTTCCTTTGAAACGGGGACCTGAAGTCACTGGATCCTGCAGAATTCTGCCCAGCTGTGTGCGTGCTAAGGCAACAGCAAGCGCGTGCAGCCAGCAGAATCCAAGTTCGTACAGCTTGTCATGAATCCAAAAGGCTGAGGGAGACCAAAGGCTGAATGGGCTGTGAAAACAGCTCCTCTGTGCTCCTAGGAAATAGCCGAAGGTTAGGACAGACCCAAATGCAATTGGGCAGAGCGTTATCAGACTCGCATAGTTGGAATACCGAAAAAGCAAGTCAACTCCCACTCTCCCCTCAGATGATGTTAAGAAGGGATGTCTAGGTTTGAAACAGATTATTTTCTCCTCTTGTTTGGACCTCTAGGGTTGTGTCCTGCATAGGAACAGGAGCAGACCACCACTCGTTTGTTTGCATCCAGGAAAGAGAAGGTAACTGATACCGGAGATCAGCAGCGATTGTATCCATGACAACCAGCAGATATGGCCTCGCTGCCTTGCAGCTCGCTCCCAATTGCCTCCCCTGCCTTCCCAGGGCACATCCTGCCTCTGATGGGTCCCTCTCCTCAAGGCACCTCTTGGCTGCAGTTCAGCGTTCCTGAGAGATAGGTGCAAAATCCACAAATAAAGCCTGTTTCCTGGAGCCAACAGCTTAATCAATTCTGCTAGCAAAACTCTTCCCTGGCTTGAGCTGTCTGTGCTTCAGCCAGGGGCTTCCTGCGAGATGTTTCAGAAGATCTGGTCCACGGAGGAACGACACGGTTTACAGCAATACCACGGAGAAGCAGGGTGGGCTTAGCAGACCGATAAGTCATTTTGCAGAACCAGCAGGCGAAAATGCAATATATTCTGCAAAAGAGAGGGTTTCAGCTATGCTAGACACCTTCAGAAACGCAAGTGAGCTGAGCAAGGCAGCGTGATGCTCACCTTTGCGGGAAGTGTCAGCAGAGGTTGAAGGTGTTTGCTCTGTCAAGAGGCCTTCAGCCTGCGCAAGCCCCGTTCAGGGGGATGAGAGCTGCCTGGGCTCTGCTCCCCGAGGAGCTCTTCATCCCGCTGCTTGCTGTGGTGTGGTTTCTGCATTCCGACCGCTGCCTGGACCTGCCTTGGAAAACGCTGGCATTTGAGGCAGCTGCAATCGCACGCGGTGCTAAGGAACGGAGAGAAATCTGTCAGAAAAGCAAAAAGCAATTCTGCCGTTCAACGCAGCCAAAGTTTCTCATTTACAGGGCCCCTGCTTTATATCTTCAGTGTGATGTTTGTACCACGCTAAGGAAAAATGTGTCCCTGGGATCAAAACAAGGTGATCTATCACCTCTGCTTTCATAGTGGAAAAACAAAGCAGAAGAGGCAAGGAAATAAGACTGTGAATTGAGAGCTGGGGATGAGAAGACAGGACGTGGAGTTCAAGCTCTACCCTGACAACCTATTGAAAACATGACTCAGTTTCCCTATTAGTACAGCGGGGATAACAATGAACTACGGAACTAATTAGTCAATCTTAAAAATACAAAGAGGGTTGCTGCGAGCTCTAATTAAACGACTCTCTTAGCGTAAACACAAAGCAGATTACACGAGTCTGTAAATTGTAGCAGGCATTTGGGACGCAGCCTTGCGAGTTCTCGTGCCTGCAAGCTTTTTGCATTTCCTTATATGTGTAAAAGCAGCGTACCATGAAGCAGGCAGTCAACGAGAGATGCTCCCTGGCTTCGGTAAAAAGGATGGATATGGTGAGCCGTGGAAGCACTGGGTTATTGTATGGTTAGGTGGAGAATCACTCAGGCAGCTTTTGGAATAATGAGGAGAAATTGGATCCGGTAATGTGGATAAGGACCAGTCTCGATACGTCCGCTCTGGAAGTGCTTCTTTGGGGATATAACTGGCTTAACGAATGTTGTCAACCTCCCTGAAAAGGAAAATGTTACAAATCAAAAGCCAGCCAGCTGCAGAGGCAAAAATATCTACAATTGTATTTGAGGAGGATTAGATTTCTTTTAAAATCAAACTAAAACCGCAGCATTTTGAGTTTTCAGCAAATGCAATACTGACAAAAGGGCCCTCCAGCTGATCTGGAGTCTCTGTTTACCATAGCAGCAGCTCTCCCCAGCCTGCAACTGTCTCAGAAAAATGCCAGTATATATGTTTTAATCACCGTATTTAGCCGTGACACTCACCCAAACAGCAGGCTCTGCTGTTCAACTCCAAAGAACGCTTTTTGTACCCTGCTTTCAGGATAGGGGCCGCTTTTTATACCTGTTCTTTGATGAGGAAATAAACCCTGGGGGACACCACTGCCTCATTTCTCTTACCCAGACTCCTGCCCTGGGCTTACCAGCAATGTGGTGTGGCACGTTTCGCGTTCTGTTCATCAACTACGATTCAGCATTATCTGGTGCAGGAATCGGGGGAAGGTCAGTCTGGTAACAGATAGCTTCTATCAGCAGATAGATTGCTACTCTGTTGAGTCCTGGAGCCGGGGCTTGAGAGACCTTAGCTTGTCTAGTCAGCGTTGCTGCTGAATTGCTGTGGTATTACCTGGGCTTTTTTTTGGGGGTGTTAGCATAATTTTGAGGATACTGTAGAGCTCTCTCAGCAAAATCCTCTCCTAGCCTTTAACAAAAGTAGCTGCAGAGATGCAGGGAATAATCACGCACAAATCGTTTGTGGTCTCCCCAATATCTTTAATTTGCTGTTTTATTAAAAGAACTGGGCAGGATAATTTGGTAGTTTTATTTAGATGCAGTGGTACCCGTGGGTTTAGAGCTGTCTTTTTCTTCCAGCTTAAAGAAGTCATTGCTCCATAAAGCTTCATAATTTCTGTCTTTTGTCAAGTTCACGGTCAGCTTGCCTGTCTTTCTGCTGTGAAATATGAAGGACTTTCTGCATCTCAATAGACCTACCAGGGGACGGAAGCAGCAGCGGGTTCCTGTCTCCCTTCCCGCTCCGAACTGCGATAGGCCTTGCTCTGCCGTTCAGACGGTTCCCCTGGATATTGCCCATTAACCTTTCACTGTGACCTTGAAAATGCAGACTTGCTTTTCTACTGGTTACTGTACCATCCTATAACTGTTCAACGCTTCAAAAGTCATTTATTTTATTTTTAACTTTTTTTTTTTTTACCTGTTTATAATAGCAGTCATGACCTTGGAGTGAGAAAATTCCCAGGAGTTGATGACCATCCGGGCTGAGATTACCCCCTCAGCTGCTGCAGGTAAGTGCTGAGCCCCTGATCCTTCCTGACTTCCATGCACAACCCTCCTTGGGAGCTGGGAGGCGTGTGGTGGATCACCTGGTGGGAAATGGCCTTTGTGCCTGGCATTATGGCTTACATATTCCCTTGTGGGCTTGTCACCCAGGTGGGAAGCTCCAGGTGGACCAGGATGTGACACCCAACAGTCAAATTCGTGGGGCTTGGCATTAAAGCATGGCAAATCAGAGTAGTGTCTCATTTTATTCTCCTTCCAGAAAGGATGCAGAGAACATTGTCCTACACTCATGTCCCTCTGCATTCCTACCCCGGACCAGTCTGGCACAGGCGGAGCAGCAGGAAAGGGAGAATGCATTTTGTGAACAAGTGAAGAAGGTAAATGAGGTGCCGGTATTGACATCATCGTGTTATTGATGCCATTTAAAGCAGGTTGCAGCAGCTGGAGGATGGATGTAACCAGACGGCACACCATGTACCAGGCAATAAGGGGAAATTATGGACAGCTTTGGAGCTGAATGAATAACTCTCCACAAGATCTGCTTCAGCTTGCTCCAACAGTAAGTGACATGAGTTTAATTGGCTATAACAGGACCTCGCTTAGTACCAGGCGGGTGGATTTGTGTTATTTAATGCCTTCATCTGGGGCTCTGACGCTTATGGCACAGAGGGGGGCTCTGAGCACAGGACCGGGCGCCAGCAGTTCCCAGGCTGGCTCAAACACTTACTGTCACCGTGGGAATTTCCTACACTCGATTCCCCCACATGCAAAAAAGATGAGAGCTCTAGCCTAAATCACAAGCAGGTCCTGATGATGACTTACAGATTAGCTTCAAGGGCTGTGAAGATTAACTGGAATTTTTCTAAGCCCTGGGCTGTGTCTTAATTTGGCTTTTTCGGAGTTCGCTGCCTTCCCTGCACAGGTTGAGGGCTGTACAGCCCCGGCTTCCCGGGACAGCTGCCCTCAGAATGCAAAACCCCAGCTGCCTATGCTTTTACTTATGCTCATTAAATATTTCCAGCCACACCTTGATGAAGTCAACCCTTAGCAATGCATCCTTTTAAAAAGATTTTTTTTTAAAAACAATTTTATAATGAAACATGAAAACACGGTGCTTTAGGGTTTCGTAAAATGTGAGTAGAAGAAAACTTTTTCCTGTTTGAAAAACCTAGCAGGTGAGAATAACCATGAATTATGAAATTATGAACACTTGTGCTTAAGGCACCTTTCCTCCGAGGATCTCCAAACACCACAGAAAGGTGGAGATGTTTGGTTTTTTTTCTCCATGTTTTGTAGGGAAGGCCGGGGGTGGGGGGGGAGCACTGCAGGCGGCGATGAGCCGGTGACTCATTGCACATCTCAAACTTGGAATCCGGATTTCCCAGAGCAGTTTCCTGCTTTAAGCAGCGATCTGAATCGTGTCACCGAGTTTATCCTCGCCACCTCTTCTTCTGGTGATGCTGTGCGCACCATTGTGTGTGTACGGTGAAACAGCTGGATATTCCTCGAGGGAAAAAAAAAAACCCAAAAATCCTTCCAGGGTGCAGAAGAGTGGGACACTCGGTGCTGTGTATTTTTCAGTAGATGTTATGTGTTCTTGGTGCCTTGAGGATTCCCTCGGTGGACATGAGCAGGCAGTGACTGCCCCCCCTCACCTTGTAAGGAGTGAGCAGGACCCTCTCAGCGGTTTTAAGCTCTGTTTGCATCCCAAATTTATCAGGGATGGGTGCACCTGGCAGGGAAGGGGTCACCCCTCGTCACCCTCGCTGCTCCCATGTGGCATCCATGCGCAGCTCAGCATCTTTGTCCCTTCCTCAGCCGCCGCAGGGTGGGATAGCCGTTCGCTGGATGCCTCCAGCCGGAGGTATCCCATCCCGCAGCACCGTCTCGGCTTCCCCCGGGCCCCGCCGGGCCGAGTCCCCCCCTCCCTCCGGCGGGCGGAGCCGCCCCCGCTCCGCCCCGCTCCGCCCCGCCGCTCCCGGCCCGGCCCGGGGAGCCGGTGCCCAGCGCCGGGCCACCGTTCCCGAACCTCTCCGAGCCCCGCGGGGCAACCCCGCCGGCAGCATGCCGCTCGCCCAACTGGCCGAACCCTGGCCCAACATGGAGCTGGTGCATCTGGACACGGAGGTGAGCGGGGGCACCGGCCCTTCTCCCCCCTCCCCTTCCCTTTCCCCGGCCCCGCCGCGCTCCCCCCACCACCCCCCGGGGGTCTCCGCCGAACAAAGGAGCCCCCGGTCCGGCGGGACCCTCCCGGCTGCGGGGGCTGTGGTCAGCCCCCCACCCCCTGCCGTTACCCGGGGAGCGGGGGTTTGGCGGGGCCGGGAGGGGGGTCGCAGCCGGCCCGGGGTGGGGGGGTCTCACCCCGGCTGCTGCGGTGGTCGGTGTGTGCACGGCGTGGGGCTGGGGCACCGGGGGCTGCCTGGTTCCGCTGCTGCCCTTTGCAGGCTTTGATTATTCGGGGAGCGTGAGCAGTGTGCTCCTAAATCTCCTCCCAGATATAGAGGAAAACTGTCCCCGCTGAAGGCCCAGGGAGTAAATCTCTCAAATTTGGGGTCTGTCTTCTCCAGGCTTCCTTGCTATCCGCTTCCCCGGCCCCAGCTGCTCTCGCAGGCCTGTGTTCCAAACTCTGATCGCGGTCCTGTGTCACTTTGCTGGATGTCTGCTCTTCCCTCTTGCTTTGCTTTTTTCCTTCTAATTAAGACCTCCAAGCCAGATGTGCAGGACGGTGCACAGCATCTGTCCACATCTGCAGGCTTGCATCATAGCCATTGCAGAATAAAGGGACAGCTTGTAGCAGTTTTCACCCGTCGCAGAGCAGCCAGCTGAGGCACTGTGCTCTGGCACTCTTTAGTTAAACATCTTCTCATCCAAATTGGAACCAGCAGCTCTCCTGGAGAAACCAGAGGGATGGTGGGGGGGGGTTGTCCCAGGTGTTTTACTCAGACCTTGATGCTTTCACATCATTTTGGCTGGATTCGATGCTGTCACGCTCTTCTGTCATGCTTAGGGATGGTTAATCGGTCAGATTTGCTCATTCCTATTTAAAATTGCCTCTTAAGAGATCTCTGCTTTGAGTGGAGGCAGTGTTTCACCACTGTTGCGATGACAGCAGGGAGGTCTGCTGGCGATCGGAGGTGCGGTTGCTTAATTTTCATCAGCCAGATATGGCAGGGCTTCTCCTAGAGACCCCTCTGCCCCGTGCGGGTGGGTGCTGTGCCGAGGGTCTGCCTGTGCTGTGGGTACGAAGGTGTGGGTACACCCTGCAGTGGGCTGAGAGCATCTGCTCTGCAGCATCGCTTGAGTCATGAGGATGGGTTTGTGCTCGAAGGTGGGAGAGGAGGGAAGTCCTGCGATGACTTGATCGCGATTCCTGAAACCACGGCATGCATCCAGAGCCGGGGTGTAGGTTATGGCTGGGGGACGGGGCTTTTTATTTGTCGTTTCTCCTTTCCTAAGTAGGAAGATAGCCTGAAAAGCCCGAAAACACAACTAGACTTGTAATGGGAGGAAACTAACGCTGGTGCCCATGGTGGTGAATGCCGTGGGCGAGATTCATTTACTACTTAATCCCAGGTCTCCCAGGTGCCAGGCAGGCGCTGTGTCAGCATCACGGGATCTCTTCTGAGCAGAAACGGCCGGGGGGGTCCCGTGTATTTGTCAGCTTGAGTCGGCTGTGAAGATCGTGGCAGCAGCAAGGACTATTTTCCCCATTGCATTAGTAATGGGTGTGTTAAGTGTAAACTGAAACAGGAGGGCCTGCCGCTGGCTTCTGAGCTGTCCCCTTCCCCCATCTCACCTTGACCAGAGCTCTAGGTCAGCTTCAGGACCCGCTTGCAGGTGGTATTTCTGCAGATCAGTCTTTTTACATCTCAGGATCACAAGTGGGACGTTAGCTATTTACCTCCCTTTGCATTAAGGTGAGCAGATACATGCAGTTGACTCCAATACGATTGTTGTTCACCTCTAAACTGGCTGCCGTCACCTGGGACAGACTTTAGAGAGTTCCCTTAGATCCAGCAGCGTATCTGCAAACGGCGGAGAGGGACTTGGGCTCGGGGTGAGTTTTGCACCTTGAGGTTAAAATCACCAAGGGTAGGGGCCCAAGGAGAAAGTTTTCACCACTCCTGGGCAAGGTGGCACCACTGAGAAACTGAGGAGACTTTTCTGGAACGCCAGTTACGTAAATTGCCCTGGGATCGCTGCCATCCAGGTTAGAAACCGGCTTCCTCCAACCTTTGCTTTCTGAGTCATGGAGCAGAGGTGCTGTCACCGCACTGGTGCAGGCATCAGTCCTATTGTTAAGGGAATTTGGGTTTTTCCATTGCGCTCCAGGAGCATTGGTCATCTGCTGCTGGGGATGGGTCCCGGTTGGTCCCCCTTGTCCCGGCCCACCGGAGCTCAGCCTGGAGCCGTGCCGGGAAAAATGCATGGGAGTGTGTGGCAGAAACTGATCCCTTGCAGGAGACAAGTCCCTCTGTCCTGGGGACTGAGCTAGCTTCATAATACTTCTTCCTTTTTTTTTTTTTTCTTTTCCTCCTGTTATCTCTGCTGCTTACATTATTCAGAATATTGCTTATGTAGTAGAAAAACCTGGCTGGGGCAGAGTGCAAGCAATAGAGAGTGGAGTTGAATGACTTCATCACCATAGCGATGGATACTGTCATCGGGGCTATGCTTTTCTTTAAACTCTTGTCTTGTTACACAAACATACAACAACACAACTGACGTGGGATTACGCCAAACCCAACCACTTCAAGCTAATTATTTTTGCCTGTATGTGTATCATCCTTTATTGAGCAGGAGCTTTTCACGCATAACTATCTTTTTCAAGCATCTTAGCTGAACAACGCATAAAACAATGATCAAAAGATAGGGGAGGAAACCGAGAGACTGTCATCTCTGATATGCCTTGTGCATAGACTCCTCGGTCTGTTTGGGCTACGTGAGTTCTTTTGGAGATCTTTATTTTTGCAGAATCGTTTCCTTTCTCTGAACTGCAGTAGGCAAGATCCATAAATTCCACTTAATAATAAAATGCCTTGGTTTTTGTGTCAAACTGGCAGAAGCTCTGGGGTGAAGGGTTTTTTCTTCCCCTGCTCCTTCCTGCTTGAATGCTTCACAGTTCATCGAAGTTGGGTGAAAGAGCATCTCTGGGTACGTGGTACCCTTGTTGTGTTGTATATGGGCATCTCAAAAGTGACTAGTCAAAACCTAGAGGTCCAGAAATAGCAGCGGGCTGCTTTTCTAAGCAGAGCTGTCGATAATCCTGGATCACTTGTGCTGATGGTGCTAACTATAGAGCGCAGCCCTTGGTGGCAGCAGGAGTGGGCACAGTCTTGCATGGTCCCACCAGGGGTGCGACTCGTCCTGGTTTCAGATCAGAGCAGCACTGGCCTGTTCTGTAAATTGCTCCCTGTGCTGCGGATTATGTGGAATTAAAAGGATTTAAAATGCAAGATGTCCTAAGATAAATATCTCCCAAGTTCAGCCAGGCTGGCAGTTGTGTAACCGAATGCACTTGTTTTCCAGTATACTTTTCTGCCTGCTGTTAAGAAAACTTACTAAAGCAGCGTGTATGCGGAAGGGCTTTTGCATTACATCTCGGGCAGTTTTAGCTGTTGCTCACCCAGAGGTGCCCTCCCTGCCAGGCTGCTGCTCCGTGTGCCCATCAGATTAGTTCCGTAATCCCCGTTTCTGCTCGCCCCAGAGCAGGGCTGGCTGGAAAGTTGCAGGGACAGGCTGCTGACCCCGGTGAGGCTCATGCCACTGCCCTCTTGGTAGTCCAAGCCTTGCTCTGCCACCATCTGATCAGCTTCTTACGGCCCTGGGCACCCAAGGGAAGGAGCTGTGCCTCCCTCCTGCAGCAGGTATTGCCTGGTTACTGCCTGCCGGGAGATCTTCGGGGTTGCGTTCAGAGTAGGACGTTCAGGAGGCTCCTTTCCAACCCGGAGAACAATGTGCTGTAAGGGGGTATCTGGCACAGAGGCAAACACGCGCGTGCTCGCTAACACGCTGCGCGTGGTGTGTAGGGGGAGTGTAGAAATGAAGCATTTTAAAGAGACAAATGTCAAACCGAGAAACCCACAATTTCAGCTCTGCTTACGACGTGGTGAATGGCTGTATTTTATCTCGGGAGGTGATGAGTCTGTAGCTTGGACGCTTACAAATGGCTCTTGAATTCCATATGAGGGAATAAGGACTGGTTTTGCTCTGGGGTAGAAGGAAAGCACTTGGCTCTAATTACTGCAATTCTTTCCTCACACATCTGCCTTATGTCAGCTTGAGAAAGTAACTTTCATCAGGAGCTTCATCCCTTTAAGACCATGGACCTACATGCCCAGGAAATCTCCCAGGGATGGATGCTGTTCTGTTTCTTTCCACATCCCTTCCATCCCCAGGTAGGATGGATTTCTGTCAACAGCAGGGGGTAGGACAAGTCTTCCTTGGGGCAGGGAGCTGATGAAATGTAGCCCTCAAAAGGTCTGGCAGGTCCGGAGGTAGCACCTGCTGTCCCCTAGCTTATCCTTGAAGCCAAAGGGGTGGACAGACCCTGCGCTCGCTCGCCACGTGCTGGTCTTCCCAAGGAAATAAAAGACCTTGTCCCATGCATCAGCTCGCCTCTCTCCTGACACGTGCTTGATAGATCTGTTCTCCAGATCATAAGCCAGGCACTACTTCCCTCCGTCTGACACGGAAATTCTACTTATTAAGCTGTTTTAGACATAAACAGCCCTCCCAAGCTATGGTTTGGATTAGCAGCGAGTTATGATTTGTTGATCAGTGACAGCTGAGCCGGTAAACATAAGCGTGTTTCCAAGTCTGGTTATCTTGAGTGCAGTGTCTCCCCCTCTTTGGGGAGGCTATACATAAACACAAAATCTTACTTCACTTCTTAGCTATTCTTTGTGCTAATGGCACCAAGAGGTCCGTGTAAACATCAGGGTAATGTTCTTCTGGAAGAACTTGGCTTGCGTGGTAGGGCTATTGCTTTTTTCAGTCCTTGGCTGAAAAGACTTAAGAATTTAAGCCCAGTTTAAGTTGGTACTAAGGTGAGTTGTGGAGCTCAGAGTGGCTCTGTATAAATGTAAATATTGCGTCAGGCCAAGTGCAGGTGGTCTTCTCCCCAGCTGATGTGGTGATACTCCACGTTGTGGTAGGACTAAGCTGCTCTGTGAGGTGCTGCAGGCACCACAGGTTGGGCTGAGGGGAGAGGGGAGAAACCTAAATATGAAGATATATGGAGACTCTGGGCTATTGTCTGTGGATTTGAAGTATCTGAAAACTAAACTTGTGCTTAAATTTAGCTCTTCAGTGTTACACCTTTTATGATGAGCTAGCTGCAAGCAGGTACCCAAGTAGTTTGAAAACAGCAGTGATGACCTCCTGTAAAGGAGAAGAGCGTGAACCTGGAAGCACCCACTGAATGTTGTAGAAAGTGAGTGCAGCATTAGAGGGAGGTTTTCTTGGGAGCCCCAAAGCTCTCAAGATCAACAAATGCAACTTTTGTTTTGTATTAAAAGGAAGTAGATTAAATTTGGCCCAAGGGGAAGAAGGGGATAGTGTAGTCCTAAGACAGATGTCCACCCCTTGCTTCTCCAGGGAAGGAGCTAGCTTTGTTTCTGTTAGATTCCTGAAAGACTCTAAAACCCAGGCATTAAAAATCTGAGGCTGAAATACAATTGCATTGCACCTCTTCTCTTGGACCATAACATTGAAAGAGAAATGTATACATTTGCCTTGCTCTTTCAAGGAGAGAGAGGACTTCCATGAATTTTTGGAGCCTGAGACTGTAGTGCAAATAGATGTCAAAGCAAAATCTTCTTGCCCTTGTTTTTCTCCACAGTCTGCAGAAAACCTTTTGTGTGTGCTTATCCTATTCTGAGTGTCTGTGTCTCAGTAAATCCCACCCAATTCTGCTCCCGCTGGCTTCTCCAGGCACGGGGCTGTGCTGAACCTGATATGTCTTTGGGTCAGCGCCAAGCATGACCGGACCGATGCCACTCCGGGCAGTTCAGGTCACCTGCTGTGACTTTGTGCACAGCTCCGGCAGCAGAAGTTGGACTTTCAGGCCTGGAGCCAAGCAAGTGGTACGGATTTCCTGCAGCCCTATCAGTTGCGATAGGGTAATAAATAACTGATAAACGTTCGTATTAAAGCCAACATCACGGCAAAATGGCTGTTAATTGCACTCTAGTACTGCTTCCCCGTCTTCACCTGATCTCCCCTGCTTGCTCCTTCCAGTCGTCCCAGAGGAGCGGTGGCGGGGGTAGCTGCAGCGAGGGTGCGGGAGGTGGGATGGTGCAGGGGTGCCATTCATCCCATATAAACAGCCCTAATTTCATTTGGGAGAAGTCAGGAGAAACTCTCTGGACAGGAGCCTTTTTTTTTTTTTTTTAACAAGTTTTTTTTTTCCTTGGCAGATAATGTCCTCTCGGTGTATGGGGAGTGTGGGAGTGTTCAACCGTGTCTGAAAGTGGCATCCTCCCCTGTTTGTCCCGCACACAGGGCTCTCAAGGCCAACAGCCTTTGTAAGGGGGTGTAAGGAGCGGTCCCACGCCTGGCGTGTGCTAATGGCAGGTTCTCTTCCTTTGCAGAATGGGCAGGCTGCTCCAGAAGAAGGTGGGAATCCTCCGTCCAAGGTAAAAATGCTCTGGGGTTACGTCTTTAAGTCATCCCTCTGAGCTGCGCGTGGGGTGTGAGCTGACTTGGGGAATGGGTTGGGGACGGCTATTTTTAAATCCTGTAAGCTGCTGCTTTGTAATCTGGATGAGTACATGTGGGAGTGTAAGGGGCTGGAGCAGGGGAAGAGAAAAGATAAACCCTCTTTCTTCCTGTCCCTTTGGTCATCCAAATATATCTGGAAAGTTTCCCGAACGGCCACCTCAGTCCAGCACACAGGAGATGGACTGGAGGCCATAGTGGAGGGCTAGAAGTGAGAATCCCTGGGGTGTTTCAGTGCCGTGTTTACACCTTTCTCTGTGTTGTGATCTTGCCAGACAGGATGAGAAATACGAGAGTATTTGATGGTTTTGGCACAGCTGCCCTTGCTGAGTGCCTGGTATCTGTTTATTCTCTTGCCTTGGTGAGGCTGGGAGAAGCTCCACTTCTGTCAAGTTGCCCTCTGCATCCCTGTTAACATCAGCAGGGAATGGTAGAAGGAACTGATCCACTGTCTTCCATGTTTTGGGTAAGGGTCTTAATCTGCTAGACCTTCTTCAGACACCTAAAGCTTTTCTTGCTCCACACGTGAGCAGTGTGATGTTGAAGGACTTGATTTCTCTGATGTGAGCCCTCTCCAAGTACGAGACCGAGGACCAATGTTGTTAGCATGGGTATTTCCAAATTGTGCCCATACTTCTCTGTCTTGCAGGACACTGTGCAGGGTATAAGAGCCATATCAGTATCTGGAAATCATAAGCCTTTCAGGATTTCCTTTTCCGATACGTACATGCTATAACCGTGAAGAGTGACACAATGTGTTTGATTTGGCTTGGGAGACCTTGCCGAACGGGTTGTCAAGAGTTTGTCCTTCCTTACCCTCATTGAGTGCCCTGTAGCAGTTTCTGTCTCTGAATTATCGTCCGTGCTAAAGGCCATGGGGGCTTATTGGATTGTTTTTCCAGTTGGTCACTCTCGCATTTTTAGTAAAAGAAATTTAAACCTAAAAACCAATTGTCTGCTTTTCAGGTAGTTCTTTGCCAGGAGCTTATGCTGGACTTCCAGCATTGCCATTGCATCTCACCGACGTGTTCTGCATTTCTGTCCCAGTTGCTCGACTGGCGCTTTTCCAGTGGCTTGCACAGAAATCTGGTGTGGGTCAGATGAACTCAGGTCAATGAGACTGTGCACTTCCCTTCCCTGAGAGTAGTGGTTTTACAGTTCTTCACTGTGCCTGCATCTCTGGCATGGAAAAAAAAATTAATCTGTCTCTTCTGGTTGGACTCCAGCGGGGCTTCTAAGACTCGAGACTTTGCCTCTTTCATCTTCAAACACTTGGCTAAACTGCCCTCCTGTAAAAGCAGCTGAAGGATGTTGCTTTAAAAATAATTGAAGATTTTTTTTTTTCTTTGAAGGACATCACTGGGACAAACCCTGGCTGATCCCATCTGTAGCTGCAGCCCCACAGAAATATCAGGCGATAGAGGCCAAACAACACTCGGGGTTCTCTTTGCTGCTCTGTGTCTGTCCCTCTGTGGGACAGGGAAGTGAAGTCCCCGTTGCAGCTGGGGAGCTGCAGCAGAGCAGCAGGCAAGTTGTCCAACATCCCACAGCAGGGACACCACAAGAGCCCTGTGCTGCTTGCAGGTGTCCTGCTTTGCACTTTTCCAAGGCACTGTGGCCAAAATGCCTGTGAGCGGTGTCTGACAATCCCATTTTCGGTAACTTTGGAACACGTGAAGCCCTGCTTACGTGCTCCTGAAATAACCTCGGTCGCGTTTTCCAAGTTTGTACAAGGTACGTTTCCTACCAGCACAGACAAATGAAATTCCTCCTATAAACACATACCTTCAACTTCAGGGCAAACTCTGGCACCCTCCACCAGCTGTGATGGGGGAAGCAGGCAGCGCACTGAATGTATTTTTCTGTTCATTTTGGGGGTAGACGTCAGCAGCAGCTTCTGGCACTGGCTCTACCTACCACAAGGACTAAGGAAGCAGAAGTAGGTGGCAGTAAACTTCTGAGATTGGCTATTCTCAAGTTGAAGGTTGCTCAGGATCCCTCCCATGCCCTTCTGTTCTAGCTGTGTGTGGAGAGCTCTGAGGGGAAGAAGCACCTTTATTCTAGGTTTGTACTTGCTATCCTTTTGCGGCTAATTCTGTGATCTCTTCTAAAAATAGCCTGAAGCTGCGACAGCGGCGATTACTCAACACCCGCGCAGAAGTGCCGTCCCTCCCCCTGTCCCTGTAAGTAGGATGCTGCCAGAAGTACAATCGTTATTTGCCTGGGCAATAACCAAAGACACTTTGCAAAGGAGGAAATCCAAGAGTTCCTCAAAAGACTTGGGAACTTCACAGCTGGTAGCGTGAGACCGATGCAGTCTAATGCCTCCGTCATCATCGCACCTGCTGTTGTTGCACACTAGGGTCTTTGGGCATAAAACACGGTGAAATGGTCACTGCAGAGGTAGTGAGGGGATGTTTGGGGCCAGGCTGGCTGTGATCTGGTATTTTCTAGCTGCATTTGTAGCTCCAACTCACCTTCCTACCGAGGACAGCTGGTGCATTTCACAACTTCTTGTGGCTTTTATTCCTGTGTGGATTCCCACCTTTCAAGAACAATTGTGGTACGCAAGTCCCTGCAAGCATCGTACCTCGGTGTGTTTATCTGAGTATCTTGGAAATGCCTGCAAGATCCTACAGGTTGGGCAGAGAGCTGTCTGGAGCATCTGCCGCCCTTTGCATGGTCGCAGGGAAAGGAGCCTGCTTCTGCAGTCAGGGCAATCCCAACAGCATTCCAGCTCTGTGGCCATAAGGAATTCCAAGCCAAACCCTCTCCTGACAACGAGCACAATCCTAGATTGCTCACACCTGAATCCTTGCTGGTCTGGATGTTCCCAGTGTGTCCCTGCTGCAAGAGTTTGCAATCTGCCAGGCATTCCTGGCCACATCCCTAAAACCAAATTGCTAATCCAACGCTACGTTGAACAGCAGCCTTTGGCAAAGACAGGTACAAGGATGGCTTTTTTGTTTCCCTCTCCTCTTTGCTGGTGGTGTTCGACCCTGTTTAAATTTGATGTTGGCTTTAGGATAGCAGCAGCGCGGTTTGTGCGAGGTTTCAGCTCAATGTCTGCGGGCTGCTGAACAGAACTGCTCTTTCGTGTTCATATTGGTAGAGGAGCAGGACTGATGCTCACGGAGCAGGACCGATATCCTGATATCCTCTGCGTTTTAGGGCTCAGGGCTTGCTTTTTTCCTGTTCTTTTTCCTTTGATGCTGGAGAGAAGCATCTCCTGCCACAGCCTTGGGTTAACCTCAGCTGTGTCTCTGTGCAGGTCAGGAGCAAAACAGGAGGTCTCTTGCCGTGCTCTCAAAAGCTGCTCTGCCCCAGGGGCTAATTGGCAGCGCTCTGCGTTGGTCCCTAGGAACTGAACCTCGTTCTCTCCTATGTTCTTTAGATGTTAATTGTCAGGTAGGTTGAAGATTGGTCCTTGTTCAGCTGGGGAACAGCAACAGAGGGCTTGAATTCAGTGGAAAAATGGAACCTCTCGTAACTGGGGTTTTACAGCCAGCTCTGCAGCCAGCTTGGCTGAGGGGTGAGCTTGTGCTCCCTGAAAGGTGCCAAGTGTGAGGAATTATGCATGAAAGTACAACAACCAATTAGTGAAATCACTTCATAATGAAGAGCAGAGGAGTGGATTTGCAGTGCTGAGTGTGCCCACTCTCTCTCTGGAGGTAACGCTGGCGCAGGCTGGGAGTGCTGATCAGCTTGTTCTTGGGTGATAATCACAGTGCGCAATGAAAACTGGAGAAGTGAATAAGTAACCTCTTCCAGCTCTGCTTTGCACCATAAAAGAGACCTTTGAGACCGGAGCGAGGGCTTTGCACGCACCAGGTATGAGGTGCCCCGCCTGCGCGGGCTGAGCCTTGCTGTTGGGCAGCAAACCGTAGTGGGAGTGCAGTAAAGGGGAAGACGTGGCTCTTTCCCAGATGTGTATAGCTCCTGCTGATTTATCCTCGTGTCCTGACCAGGTAAAGCTTGCAGAAAGGTCTTCCCCTGCACCATCTTCAGCAAGGGAAGCTACAGGCAGCAGCCCTGGATATGGACACTTGTGGCCAGAGAAATACCTGCATGGCCAGCGTTAACGTTAGTTTGTGTTGTTCTGGGTGAAAGACACTGCTATAACGCTCTAGTGATGACAAAGTACAGCTGCAGTCACAGCTCTGAATTGTAATTCTTTGGGATGAGTTGGTGGAAACAGGGTTGTAGCCATCTACCTGCGAGAGCTCTGTGCCGGTCTGTGTGTGGTTCCCTAGCAGTCGCCTGCTGTTAGAAATGGGGCTGCTTCTTGGTTTTGCCACACTCCTCCTGCCCCTGCCGAGGTACTCAAGCCCAGCACTTCACTCCCACCTGCAAACTGGCTGTAGCTGGAGCAGCTTTCCTGCAGGCTGGACTTTGCTGCCGGTGAGGAATCCTGCTCTGACCTCTGCTCATGAACTGGGAATTCTTCATGCTCCTCCAGAGGGAAGTAAGAAAGGAAGGCTTTGGGCTGCTCCGTCATGGCATACCGCAGTAGTGCTTGCTCACAGCTCTGCTTTGCAGCTGTACTTCTCTCTCCTTCGCCCAGACTTTGTGCTGGGCATCTTGCTGTGGGCTTCGCTGACTGGCAGAATATCCATTGACAGTTGTCCTGTCTTCTCCGGAGCTGCATCACCGAGTGGGTGGTCAGAGAGGAAACTTGAAGCACCTTCTCTTCACAGTGGGGGAGGAAGAAAGAGTCATCCGAGACCTGCTGGCCACCAAAGGGCAAGTCCTGTGTGCCCACCAAGTGTCGAGGTGATAGAGGGCTCTCGTTGTGTAGACTGCGTGCCACCAGCATTGCGCGTGAGCTCCAGCTCCAGGCTGGGTGCAAACCTTGTTGACAGAAGACAGGTCCAGTGGCGTGATCCTCATCACTGCTGGACACTGCTCTAATCGCGGCCTCTTAACGTGAAGGGTTTTAAAACAAACAAGTGAAATGCTCTGCTTTGAAACAGGCCTGGCGTGTTTGCACAGCTGCTGCTGTTTTCTCCAAGAACTGGAAAGCTATCGAACGTGGGAAGAGACTGGTACCTCAGCAAATCCCTTCTCTGCCCACTGACCCTCTTCTGTTGCTTCCAGCCGCTCAGCCAAGAGTGCTCCGGCCAGTCTGGTCCCCCAGGACCTGGGATAACCTGGTGGGAGAAGAACATCTCCAGCATGGCGTGGTGCTGCCTGGAAATCCGCCTTCCCCTCTGCACCACGGTGACTGGGCTGCAGCTATTGCCACTCTCTTAACGTTCGGCTTTTTCAGCCTGTCAGCGGTAAAGCTCTTAGTTTAAACTGGCTGCTCCGTCTTGTCAGTTGAAGTAATCAAGTGGGTTTGTTTTTAATGTAATGCCTGACAGCTGCCTGGCTTGTTCCTGCCAGAGCATTTGCTCTTCATCCTTGGCAAGGCCGGGCTATGGTTAATAGCAAGCTTCTGAGTTCTTAAAAAAAAAAAAAACAAAAACAAAACAAATAAATGCCTGTTTGAGGAGCAGAGTCTCTGATGAGCTGCAGACTCTAATGAATAATTGAAGAGGGGTCAGTTTACAGGACTTGCACACGAGGAATGCAGTGGAGTCTGCAGAGCTGGCGAGCAGCACTCACACAGCCCTCACGCACGGCACGCCGACCCAGCAAAACTGCTCCGGTTTCTTCTCTTCCATTTCCACTCATCTCGTGGGTTATTAGAAACTGCCTCAAGCTCTGTCTCCAGAAAGCCTCTTTTACTGGGGGGACAAAAAAAAAAGTAATAATATTTTACTATATGCTGTACCTGGAGGAAACCTGTCTCCTCTATCTCCCCATCAGAGTTAAAGTTCTTGAGCCCACAGCAAAGTGAGGGGTCCTCCTGCCAACCCTCCTCGGCCAGGCTTCCCCCGGCTCTCTGAGCTGGGCGGGCAGAGGGCAGGGGTTTGCTGAAATCAAGTTCTTCAAGGACCCAGGAGGAAGCGTGAGCAAGGCCAGAGCTCTGCCTGCGCTTCCTCCGAGGGATGGAGGAGCCACGTTCTCCTCTGGTCAGGGGAAAGGTAGATGGAGACCGGCCACAGGGGATGGGGTGGTGGCAGCTTCTCTGTGCCAGGGACAGCAGCAGAGAGCTGGGACCAAAGAGGATCCTCAAGAGCTCAAACTGAAGAACTTATTCATAGTTGATTTTTGAAGGGGTCAGAGTGGGCTTGTGTCTCTAGAGCATGCCGCCCTGGCAACTGGGAGCTTTGAGTCCCCTTAGCTGGGTTTGTTGGGGGGTCACAGGCTCCACAGCTGGCTCAGATCCCCATCCGGGACTCTCTCTCCACACTCAAGCAGTCTCCCTGAATCTCCTGCAGCTTTATGAGTCTCAGCTTTATTTGGAAGCCGAAGCCTAGTTTTGACATGAGCAGTAAATTCCTTCTATAGCTCCAGGTGAAGCTGCAATAACTTCCCCCCCAGTTGCACTGTGCTGCCTGCCAAGGGCTGGGATAGTCCCAGCTGTCCTCTACGGACTCCTGCCTGCCCCGCAGCCCTTCCCCTTCGCTCTTAGGAAAAGCCTCTTGCTGTGGCTGCCTCCGCGGTGAGGGAAGCAGAGGCATCCTCCCAGGAACTCCAGCTGATCTCATTGCAAAGATGCTCTGAGGCAGAAAGGCTTTCTCAACTGCAGTGTGAAATCTGGGTCCTTCCCTCGTCATCCCTGGAGTGCGCAGCCGGGAAATGTCACCCTTAGGAAAATGAGGGCGTTTATCCCTCGTTTGTACTTGAAACCTTGGTCTCAGCAAAGCTTCTGGCGTGGCTCTGGGAACACCGAACAGACTGCGAACACAATCTTTTTGTGCTCCCGTAAGCACTCTGAGACGTGGCGGTATTGATTTCCTCGCCGTCAGAGAGGTGTATTTAATCGGACGGCTTCGGGCTGGCCTGGTTACAGATGGGGAATATGCGGTGTCTGCTTACAGAGAGGGGGAGGCGATGGCTCGGTGTCACCGGGCCAGCCAGAGAGCACCGGGGCTGGGGTCAGCAGTGGCGTTTGGGGGTCGCTCCTGTGCAGCAGCACTGGGAGGGGAGCCCTGGGGTCTCCGCATGGACAGAGCTGGGGGGAAAAAGGTCCTTAAAATAGCATTTTCTGTATCTTAGGGGAACAGGACAAAACGTATTATTCCCAGTGTTCAGAGTGACTAATTCCCATACTGTGATGTTTGGGAAGGGGAGGGCTGGTGATCTTCATGTTATGGGCGGGCGTGTGGCTGAGCTGTGGAGGGGGTGGCTGCTGTCTGCCACCATATTTTTTACGAGCATTAAATGAAAAATCGTGCTTTGCTATGGCAGGCGCTCATCCTGTACGCTCTCGCTGGGGTGTTGGTAGCACACAGCTCAGGGTGTGCTTTAGACGTGGGGTTTCTTTTCTTTTAGCACTGATAAAGTTCAGAGCCACCATGAAAATGTGACGATCACTTTTCTCTCAATGTGTCTTGCACGTGTATCCTTCCCGGAGGGTGGGAGAGAGATGGGTTAGTCCACATACCAAAACCTGGTAGGTACCAAGCAAAGTCCTGAGACCACTTCTTGTGTGTCTTGCAACAAGAAAACCGCCAGCAGCATGTGTGCTGTGGGAGGAGTATGGAATTCCTGCATTCCTGTGATAGAGAATAGTTTCCACATCCCACGATAACTCCAGGGGCAACAAACACATCTCGGTTCTTGTTGTGAAACAAGCATTATATTTTATAATTCAATTAGAAAGAGTTTTCATCTTCTGTACTGAAAGCAGCAAACCTGTGTCGTGCCTAGACGGAGGACTGTCGTTCCTAAGAGTAATATTCTTCATTTAGAAAAGCCTGGGCTGTGGCATCCTGGTTTTACCACCAGGAAAGCATGAGCTGATCTGAATTTGCTGAGCGTGGACCTATCCTCCTTGCTGGGAAATATGTGTAGGGCTGCAAGAAGGGGAGGCAGTATCCTTTGCGCTTTCTAAATGGAGAGTAATTTGTTCCGTAGAAGCTGCATAATTAAGTAGTTCCTTATCTCCTGGCAATTAAAGGTGTTTTGCTTTCCGGCATCTCATTTCACTGGGTGCAAAGTCCTGCTGGCTGTGAGTGCTTCTCTCGCAGCTCTGTGGCAGGCTGCACTGGCACCGGAAAGCTATCGCAAAGTCTCGCTGGGGTTTGGGAAGATCTTTTGCCTGAGCTTGTTCCTTGTGCCCAAACTGCTCATCATCAGCTGATCCTGGCCAGCTGTGGCTTGTAGTGCCTGGAAAGGGTGGAGATTTTTATATTTTTTTTAGGTTTTTTTTTTAAAGAGACTTGCAGGGTCGTGTGCCAGAATGCCCCTGGAGAGAGACAGGAGCAGGGAGGAGACCAGGGAGTGCAAGGGGTTTGCCTGTGCCTGAGCCTCCCTGCTCTCTCCATCCCACAAGGGACCCCAGCTCTCTGGCGTAAAGCAGACACTTTGGTGCTCCTGGTCAAACGAGTCCGGTAACAACAGATCAAAAAGGATGCTGTGAAGCAGAAGGATTTGCCTTGCCATGGGAGCTCTGCTGAGTGAGGCCACCTTTTGCCTTCTCCAGCCTCAGACTTTGCTTGAGAAAACATCTCATCCCTTAATGAGTTCCTAGATCCCCCCCTGTTTTAGGGGTGCTGAATCTTCCCACAGAGGTGTTTATGAAATGGGTCCTTTTGGCTCTCACCCTCCTGTTTCAGAACAGAAACATGTTTTGGACATTAAAAATGCTCCGAGTGCCACCTGCTGGAGTGTGCTCAAGGGGGAGTGGTGGCTGGGCAGCCAGCCTGGCAGGGTTCCCTGGGGCTCAGCCTCTTTGGGGGTGACACAGCCTGCCCCATGACTGCAGACACTGGTACCTGTCACCACAGTCCCACTGCGCTCTGCCGGGAAGTTTCATGCTCTGTTACTGCTGCTCTCCTGCCCATTGCCAGAGTGTGCTGGCATCTGTTTGTGGCCTCCAGGATTTCACAGTGTTTCCTCCCTGTGACAGCTCCATCCACCTCTACGGAAGGTGATGTGGGTCACTCTCTGACATACAAGAGAAGTGAACTTGCTGGTGAGAGAAGGGGCCCATGAAAAAGGGTGGAACTGCTCCATCTAAACACCAAACAGGGTAAAACTGCACTGTCTTGGTCTGAGTTTTCCCTTTTTAGGGATTTGCTTGTAATCCCCATTGCAGGGAGCCAAGATCGCTGCTCCGAGTGGCAGCAAAGTCCTTCCCAAGGGTGACCAAATTAATTTTACATTAAGCGTTTGGCTGCGTGTCTGAGTGGAGAGGAATTGCCTCGAGGAAGACAGTGGAGTGCTTCTAAGATGCTCGGAGTCAAAGGCTTTTGGTTTAAGCCATACAGAGGGAGGTTCCTGGTGTTATCCGTGCCACGACAGAGTTGGTCATTCACTTCTCCCAGCTGCCTTGGCCCCATAAGCGTTTGTGCATGAAGGCAGCGATGAGCAGGGTTTCTAGACGCCAGTGTTACCGACAGCCTCGCTGTGCAGAGGTCTGACTGTGTGTCCTGCGTTTCTTCTCTTCTCCCTCCCCGGTTTTTGGTTTGTTTTGTTTTTCAGGAGACCGATAAAACAGTCCTCGGAGATGGTGTAGGGTGAAACGTGCCTCTCCCACCGCAGCGCTGTTCCCTCTCAGTAATCCCTTCCTGCAAACCTCTAGCAGCAAAGCTTCTGCCAGGAATCCGCCCCCGTCCTTATCCACTTATCGTGAAGTTCCAGTTGCCGAAGTCTCTGGTGCTCCTTAGCTGTGTTTGTAGAAGTGACTTTGTCCAAGACTTCCACCTTCAAAGCCGCCCCGCAGTGGGCCCTGCCTCCCCCCGGCTCCGGCTGCCTCCGGAGGCTTTTGTCTGTCAAAACAGCAAATGCCCTTGTTCAGCGTGAGTTTAGTTTAAAGGACTAACGAAGCCATCTCTTTCCCTACAGATCTTCTTGGATTGCTCTAAGAATCTCCCTCTTCTTTTAAGCTTTGTCCGTGACCCTGAGCATTTACGGAGTTTCTCCCTCCTCCTGCAAAAGCTGTTGCTGATTCTCTGATGTCTCATAGGGGCATGGGCGCACCTCTTTCCTTCATCTGCGCCTACTTTTCTAAAACCCCCAGGACTGAATTCTTCTGCAGCTTTTCCTGCTCTGAGTGTGGTTGGAAGTGGCTGAGGAGTTCAAGTGTGGGGTCTTGTGTCTTTTCTCCCCGACCTTTTTCAGATGTGGGCATGCACGTACTAAGCAAAAGTAACCCTCTCTTACAAAATGCAATAAAACGGTGCTCGGATCTTCACTTGGAGCAGGCAGCCCTGCAGTGGTGCTGCATTGGTGATGGTCAGGATGGAGTGGGAAAACCAGAGCCCACAAGGTTTCATACCTGGAAGAGAGGGCAGCTGTGGGGCCGAGGGAGCGTGGGCTGGGATTAAACCCGTTGGAACATGTGCGGGAGAATAGGACAGAGTCTCCTCTTGGGCAGAGAGGTTTTTAAATCTGCTTGAGGTTTCAAATTACTGTTTTTTTTCTTTAATTGCCTGTGTGGTATGCGTAAGCAGGAGAGAGATGGCTTTGGTGTTTAATCTTTGAATACAACCCTGATACTGCAATGCCCGCTTAATTAGATAGAGTGAAACTCTTGAATTCTCCCAGGCGTGTTTTTTTTTAACTTCAGCAATTGAATGAAATCGGTACGATCTCACAAAATGTTCTGCTTGGCTGGACTTCTGTTTTCAACTTCTCTTCTGAGCTGTAGTGAGTGGCAGGCCAGGAAACATCTCCTTTCCTCATAAACACGGGGTAGCAGCACCTGCCTCCTCTGACCCAGCTCTTGCTTTCCCCTCCCAGCAAAGCCCCAGGAGCGGCGGTGGGCTGACGTGGTGACCCTGCCCCGTGCAGGACGTGCATGTCGCACAGGTACTGGGTGATATTTCTCAGCTCCCAGGAGGTCCCAGAGGAGTTGCAGACACCTCAAGAGGCGTCACTCGGAGGGCAGGTTTCCTGTGGGGGTAGTTAGCATCGCCTGCCTTGCTTTCCTGGAAGTCAGTGGATGGCAACAAAGCGAGTTAAAATCTGCAGCTGCTGATACGACCATCTCATTGCTGTGGGCAGCGTTTCCTCTTGTGTCAAAACAGCTCTGCCTCGAGGCACAGCTCCCTTCTCCCCGTCCCATCTCTCTAAACAGGTCCAGTCCATCCTCTATCCTGACTGGTGGGTCCGTTCTGACGCCAGTACTGCAAGTGAAGCCTTTCTCTTTCCAAGGGTGTCTTTGCTCAAGGAAAACCAGTGCTGCTTAGGGACAAGCGTCCCACAGGATTTCTCAGGCTGGGGCCAAGTCTGGAGGCTCCCAGGAGCACTGAGGGTGATCCACCAAAGAAGTGCAGACAAAAGTGCAGGGTTCTGGCCAATTCTTTGGTTGCAAATGAGACCAACTGTCAGCCTTGCCCAAATAAGGCCTTTGCAGGAGGGCAGGCAGTGGCTGGGGAGGTTGGTTTGCTTTGTTTGTTCCCCTTTTTGAGAACCACCACTTTAAAAAAAAAAGCTCCAGACAGAGCAGCTTTTGCCTCTCTGCTCTTTACAACAACAAAAAGCAAACGTGCTTCCTCTGCAAAGCTGCAGCATCTCTCGCTTCCCATTTATTTCAAGCTCCCTCCAGAGCGGGATTTGAAGTTCTGCCGGGAGGTTATTGCTCTGGAGGAGATTGCATAAAATAACTTAATGTCCTTAAAAGTTCAGGAGTGTGAAGCTCCCGCTCCTGAGGCCAGCACCCAGGAGCAGTCTGCGCTGGAGGGGTCTGCACGAGTGGTACACGTCTTCTTCATCCAGTGCTTCCTGGGCAGCAGCTGAGACCTCTGCTGAGACATCCCTCTGGTCTAGCGTGGGGGGCACCGGTCCCACTTCTGAAGCCCCTTGATGTGACAGCAGCTGTCTCTCTTCAGGCAGCAGTTCTTCACACCATCGCCTTCCTGTTTATGAAACTCTGATCCTTCCCTCCCCGATGCTGTTCCCAGTGCTTGGTGGGGTGTAACTGGATCCTGGCAGGAGGCAAAGGCAGTCCCTGGTTATTCTGGTTTAAATCTATAGGGCCAGCAAGCATCCTGTTTTATGGAGCTGATGTTGGGACGTGCTGGAGCTTAGCCCTATGATCTTGTCTGCTGGCACAGAATTGGATTACAGCATCTTTAAACCGTGCGCGGGGAACCATTTGTATCTGGCACCACTGGATTTGGGGATCATCTTTCCTAGGACTGATGTGCCAGTGGCAGTGGGTTCACACAGAGTTTACAGTCGGGTCTTGGCACTTCAGTACCAGCGTCTGGCCCACCGCCGCTCAGCCAGCATCATCTCGCTTCTCCCAGGACCTGTGGGCATAGGAACAGAAGAAACAGAATTGGCAAACCCACTCCTGTCACCTACTTTTTCCTCTTCAAAAATATGGAATAAGGCCTAGAAGCGACTTCATTCTGCCTTAAGAGTGTCAAACTCACCGGGGATGTGTAAGGTCATTTGGAAGAGTGATAAAGGCTCTTGCCTCGGCTCAGCCCACGTGTCTCTTGCCCTTAGACCCACAACCTGCCTGTTCGCATGCAGCTGCCTGCACCGCAGTTTCCTTTGGTTTATGCTTCTTACTTTAAATTTATCACATTATATTGGGATTGTTACCTGCTTGTTTGGTTCTGGTCCCTTCTCTTGGGAGCAGAGAAGGGGAAGCGATGGAGGTTTGCACTCTTACAGCAGTCTGGCACTCCATGGCTGTTAACTGCCTTCAAAGCAAAGAGCTGATGGCTTCTGCTTCTGACCAAGACTGGTTTATGGTCTCTGGGTTTAGCAGAGGGGCTTCAAAATGGGACTCTTCCTTGTGAAGAGCATCAGGAATTTGGAGCGCTGTTTCTAGGGTATAAAAGGGGCAGGCAGGCTGAGCCAGGCCGCTGCCAAGGCAGGATGGGGTGCAGATGCAATTCTTTGTGTCCATGTTAACACACAGGTCGGAAAACGGATCAGAAGAGAGCCCAGACCATGAACCGGGGTACTGCGTTGTCCTGTCTCGCACTGAAGCATGCCTGCCTTCTGCAGCTGCTTTAATTCCTTGCACAAGCTATACCTGCCCAAATGTAAGCTCCAGCTTCTGTGTTTCTCTGCTGAAGAATCCCATGTGCCTCCTGCTACTGGGGAGGGAGTGATTCCCCTGGAAAATGGGCTCTAGGAGAGGGAAAGAGCTATCGGGGTGCTCTGTGTAGACAGAACTGCAGCCTGACAGCAGCTTGAAGGCTGCAGTCCAGGGCAGCACTGAGCAGCTTAACAGCTGCAAGAGTTGCATGGGTCTGGAAAGAAGTTTGGCAGGAACTGGGGCTTCTTTAAGGTACAGAGTGGGGACAGCTAAAGGGATTCTGTAAAACAGCAAACGACCTTGCAGTGACACTGGTGAAACAGCTGGGTAAATGTTGAAACCATCTAGGGCATCCGTTTTGCATAGATGAAATGCAGATGGCCTCTTGACGGGAACTGGGAGTAAGCATGTAGCTCGCTCTTTTCCTTGCAAACATAGAAATTGGGGGAGAACTGATTCAGAGCCATAGGGCTGAAGCCCTTCTTCCTGCTCCTCTCCGCTCCCTGTGTCTGCGCTGCCTCACTTGGCCGATTCCCATCTCCTTCCCGCTCTGGCCCTATTAAAGCATCCCTGGATGGATAAGCGCAGGGCGCAGAGCAGGGTCACGGTGCGGGACCCCTGAGCAAGCAGGCAGGTTTGTGCAACCCTCCCATAAGATGTCAGTGTGCAAACCTCACGTGGGACCTCGCCGCAGTGTCCCAAAGACCTGATAACAGCAGGTGACCAAGCAGCGACTCTAACAGGGGGCAGGGACAAACCAGGGAAGGCTGCAGGAGCTGCCTCCTCCTGGCCCCTTCCCTGGAGACCTGTGATTCAGCTGATCCCACAGGGAGAGCATTTGTGCTGCTCAGAGCAGGGGCAGCATCGCTTTGGGGAAGAAAGCCACACAGACTCTCAGTTGCTTGTTGCTGCCTCGTGTAGTGGCTGAAATTGCTCTTTCTATGCCTGTTTTCCTGCCTGTGACACAGGGGACTATACTGATCCTCTTGAAAAGCCTGCTGAGATTTGCTGATGGAAAGAGCCATGCCTAAGCACCCGTAAAGCCATCCAGTGTTTTCATTTGGCTGCTGGTATTGTGCAGCCATCGCCACACAATGCAGTTTCCCCATACGAAACCACAGTTTCCTTTCAGCAAAAACTCCCAAAATACATCCCAGTGACGTAACTACTACACTCGGGGTTCTCGTGCTGGTCTGGGTGCTGCAGAGTGCTCTAAGTTCAGAAGCCAGCTTGCAAAGCATGGGAGAATAGCAGCCTAAAGCTTTGGAGATGCTGAGGCTCCTCTTTCGCAGCAAGCCAAGGATCCAGGAGGCAAGTGTCTAGCTGGTAAAATATCTGCTCTGCCTTCAGTACTGTGCTCTGTCTCTTCTGCAGGACACGAGACGTTGGTGACTCGCCTGACCTTAGAGAGCCAGACCTTATCCAGTTTTAATTGATGACTTCTCTTTTTTGGAAAAGGCATTTCTGATGGTAAAACTGCTTTCTAAGAAGTGTCTTTCCTAGGTGCTGCCAGAATTTGGGAGTGTTTGGGGACCAGAGCATGTGTTGAAGCAACAGAAATTAAAACAGCTTCTGGTTAGTTGTTGATGAATAGGAAGCGAAATGCCAAAAGCATAATCTGTTTCTAGCTCTTGCAGGTTTTTTTTTTTCTTGCATTTAGATGTGACTGTCTCAACCAGCAAAGTGACAAAACGCGAGCAAAAACAAACCTGTCTCTTGGCTTCTGGCTTGTAAAATCCTTCCTCAAAAAAGGGGAAAGTAGGAAAGAGGACTTGTATTTTGAACTTGGTGTTGGGGAAAAAAAACCAAACAACCCTGTATGTATGTCCCCAGCCCCTGATCTAGGATGACTAAGCCATCTGTGCAGTTCAAAGGCGGCATTGGGAAGTTCAGAAGAAGTTGTCTCCTCCTCTGACTTGAGCGGCGTCCTGGGCTCAGACCTGGCCGGTGGCCGGGTTTGTCCTTTTATTTTCCAGGAGCAGCAAATATCATATCCCAGTGGTGCAGGAATCTGTGTGAAATGGCCTCTCCCGAGGCTGTGGGTGTCAGAAGATGGCTTGGTAGCTCACAGGAGCAGTGCCTTGTGCTGGTAGGGTGGACCTGCAGAGAGACCCGTGCTTGTGGGAAGAGAAATCAATCCATCCCCATCCAAGGCAGGGTTTGGTGCCTCCTTGCTGGTCGGAGCTGTGAAGGAGCTGGTTTCCCTGTGGGTGGGTGTGATCCCCGGGGAGGGACCCGCTTGAGGTTTTTGTGATCGCTTTTGGCCACTGGGGAAGGGGTTTAGTTGTGGCTTTGGTAGATGTGTCAGCCGGCTGCCCCGGGCATCCGCTTCCCACGGTGGCAGCGGGACAGCCATCTTCTCCCAGACCTAATGAGATCTTGGCTGCTCCCACAGCAAATGCAGAGCAATGGAGGGGAGGAAGGGAAAGGGTGACTGCGGGGGCCCCCTCCGATCTGATTCAGTCCTTCCGGAGCTGAAAATCAGTTAATTCTTAACTTTAATCTCGCTGTTTTCACATGGCTCCTCCCTTCCCTCAAGGCTTGCTTTTTCTTCTCTCGCCTCTCCGTAGCTCCTGTCCTACTTTCAGGTCGCTCTGCCTCACGCTGTGCCCACCCGGGTGACGTCGCTGGCGCCGAAAAGCCCTGCCAGCGCCGCGGGCTCCGTCGTGCTGACAAACTGCTTGAAAAGACACAAGAGAAGTCACAGCTCGAGTCTCTTAGATCCCTTCTGTCTGCAGTCACATGAGTTTTTTTCTAAACTGCAGCCAAAGACTTGAACCTCTCAAGGAAATGCTAAAAATCTGATTTGATTTTTTTGGAGGGGGGGTGATTTTTCTATTCAAACTTAGCTCGTTCTCTCAGAAACAGGTGAAAGAGCAGCTAGATGTGATAACAGATCTATGTATGTTCATTAAAATACAGCAGGCTTGGGCACTGACCTTGCGAAAACTTACTGACCTTGGAAAAACTTTCTTCTTCCCTTAAGTCTGAGTTTTTGGGGTAGAAGGGGCCATATCCTAGCTGAGAAGCAGTTCTTTTCTGAGCTCCCTTCAAATGCTTCTGCATCCCTTCCCATAAGGGTTCACAGAATTGCATCTGGCCCCAGAGGCAGCGTAAACTGACATTTCTAAGGCTGCTCAGGGACCTGTCAGAGCAGCTGGGCTGGCCCTGCCCTGCCCTCGAGGGATGTGGTGAGTTTTGGTATTTGAGTATGTTCCTGCTGGCTGCTTTAGAAAGGCTGAGCGTGCCCCTGGAGAGAAGAGAAACCCCCTCTCTGGCACGGGGGTGCCAAACTTCCCTGCAGACCCAGGACACCACTACCAGAACAGATGCTTCTGGAGTTTGTCCAGGTGTAGCTGAGAGTAAAATCTAATCTAGACGTTAATCAACCTGCCAGAAATTAATTCTTTCTCCTTGGTGGTGGTGCTCTGATTCTTGGGGAACACGTGTAACCAAATACCGGCACTGTGTCCTTCTCCACCGCCCATCAGAATTTATCAAAGCCTTTAACAGCAGTTGGCTCCTGCTGCTCTCCTGGAGCCACCAACGCAGCTCAGAATCGCATCCCGAGGAGCGGTGTCTGGTGGGACACCACCACTGACTGCAAACAGCTCACCTGGTCTTGCTAAACAAGTTTGTTGGGAAAACTTTAGCAGAGTATCACAACCCCTCTGTGCTGACACTCATTTATTGTCCCGCAGGCAAAATCAGACATCACTTGGATAGAGAAAGACCTTGTGGACTCAGCAGACAAGGTAAGAGAGCCTGCTGCGATGTGCACCTCAAGGAGACTCAGGCATTTATTTGCACTTTGGCCCATGGCGGGTCGTCCCACGTATGCGGGGGCATAGGCAGAGCTCATAAGGACCTCTCCGAAAACCAAACCCGTCCTTGCAGCACGCCCCTGCCAGCCTGTCTCAGCTAGGTGGGACTGCTAATACAGAAAACAGCTATTACTCACTTGCTCACATGACATCCTGGACTTGACTTCATCCTCCTCCTCCTTCCTCCCCACACCAAACCCCTTTCCGTGCTGTCATTTATGTCTCCTGTGGCTTTCTGATCTTGTCAGCTTGCTGGGGCGGGCGCTCCAGCCTTTTAGTTGCATGGACGTACAGTGGGGTTTTTTGATTGCTTTTCTGAGGCTCCTCTCCCCACGCTGAGTGCCTGATAACACAACATGCAAAACTGTCATGGTCGGGACGAGATTTATCAGATCTTGCCGGGCCCACACGCGAAGAGCTGGCTGGCTGCAGCACCTGCACGTCTTCGCTGAGCAACGTAAAGCTTCCTTGGAAGCAGTGATGCTCATCTTTGGACTGCACATTGCAGACACGGTTTCTGCTGCACTGGGACCGTGGCAGAACAAAGGAGGTGTCAGTATGAACCACGGCTTTTGGGGACTTGTGCTCAGCAGCTGCACGGGGCTGTTCTCTGGCACCTACTCCTGTTCCCTTGCTTTGGACCTCATCGGCTATTGAGGTTCCCTCTGTGGAGCTGGGACCAGCTCCCTTGCTGGTATTAAGTCATTTGTTTCTTTCATTATTGGTTCTCAAAGAGCACATTGTGGGGGCGGAGGAGGCAGGACAGTCATAAGTAGTCTCTCTGGGTCCAAATCAAGATCCTCTTTTCATACTCTGCACCCTCTGGAGAAATTCAGAAATCAACGCTGACACAGGGTTATTTCTAATTGCAAAGGTGCGTGGGTGTCTTTTTACTCATTTCAAGGGGTTTCTTTCTTACCTGCACTCTCTGCGCTCTTGCTGCAGAAAACATCTGTCTGTCCTGACCCAATGGAACGGTCTAAGGGGAACAGGCTTGGAGGGGGAAGGAGGCAAACCAAGGGATCTAAATATCTCTCCTCTGTCCAGCCAGTAAATCTGAGCAGCAGTGGGTTGAGAAGCTGTCTCATCAGAAATGCCCTTAAAAATACCTTGTGTGGAACTTCCCAGGGTGGCTCTTAGCCACTCCAGCATCCCCAGCAAGGACTCTTGAGCAGCAGAAAGCAAATGAAGGACTAGATGCAAATCCTAGTGATTTGCCCATGGGATTTGCACCCTGAATCCCATCACAGGTGACCCGTCATCCCTGTGCCAGGGTGAGAGCAGAGACATGTGCAGCTTTCCGAGGTGGTGTCAGACTTCTGTATGGGGTTTCATGAGTATTTCTCTTCCTTTTTAAAGAGTAAGCGGCTTCTCAGGATATTCCCCTGTTACGGAAATACCCCCAAATATCACAGCCTGACGTGAGATTCATGTGGCGCTGGATGGAAGTCACTTTAACAAGACCATGTATGATTTCTGTCAGCATCTTGTCTGAGCCAGGCAACCCAAATGTGAACAAGGAGCTCTGAGTTTGATTGTGTGTTTTTTCTAAAAGCAAAACCAGAAAGAAAAAAAAAAAAAGCCCCAACCACAAGCGCTGTTGCTGGGGAGTGGGAGTGTGAACCTGCCTCCGTGCGACCGAGTCGCTTGTCTCCACTGCGCATCTGCCAGCTGGGCTTTAACCACCTGTATCTCCTCCATCTGGCAACCTCAAGCGTGGGGCGTCCCATGCAGCGCCGCGGGAGCCTCCCGCATCCCCGGGAGCCGGCCGTGCTTCCCCGGGAGTTCGCGGGGGTGGCGGTTATTTGGGCTGCGCGATGGTGATGGGGATGGGAGAATGGAGAGAGACCCTAAACTTCCTCGCATCTGCGCCTTCCTCACGCTCTGGCTGCAGAGGAAACACCGAGCCAAGCCCTGCCGCCTGCAGCTGCCTGCCCCCAGCCAGCTCTCCAGCCCGGTCAGTACTGCCGCTACCTCGCTTTGCTTCACTTGCTGTCCCTGGTTGCTCA
This sequence comes from Anarhynchus alexandrinus, assembly GCA_008711295.1. Taxonomy (NCBI): domain Eukaryota; kingdom Metazoa; phylum Chordata; class Aves; order Charadriiformes; family Charadriidae; genus Anarhynchus; species Anarhynchus alexandrinus. Next base: position 189,416 of record VUYV01000331.1, on the reverse strand, counting down.
TCCGGCTGGGCCGATGCTTCAGATGGATATTCGGAACAGTCTGGTTTGCTTTTCTTTTTCCACCTTCTGGGATAGTTTGCTTAATGGTGCCAGTGGAAGAACCTTCTCTCAGTGCACGCAAAGCCTGTGTGTGCTGCACCTTGGTGGCACGCAGGTGCTTTTGTGCTGGAGACTTGTTCTGGTGCGCTGCTAAACAGGCTGTAGGAGCTGGTCTGCAGAGTCCGAACTGTTGAACTGCAAGTTACTGGATGAGTCCATGGGAAGGAAAACCTCCTTTGTGTCAGCAAGATGCCAAATGGCATCTCAGAGCTTTTCTCTGAAACTATCAACAATGTCTCCGCTGATGCCACTTTTGGTCTAGTTGGCATGTACGTACGTGTGCTATGTGGTCTGGCTGGCAGGCTGCGTATGCAAATCTCTGCCTGCCTTGAGATCCAGCTTGGGCTGCTGACACCACTTGCAGTTAAACGCACTGGGTCTTGCTGTTGGCCAAGGCCAAGAATTCTCACAGCTGTGAGAAAATACACCGCTCCTGAAGAGCTGTGGTAGGAGGATGGGTCGAGATGTCTTGGAGGTGGATACAGGAGTTCGTTTTCAGTGTTCCTCTCTGCTTAGGTGTGTGATGCTACAAGGTGAAACACGCACGGCTGTACAAGCGCTGATGCTCTGTAGACCTGGTTTCTAGTGTTTTCGTGAAGATGAGGGGGAGGGAAGGAGCCTACAACTTCCACTGGTCCCATCCCCTGCTCTCTCCCTGCTGTGGGGTCTCTCCCTGGGGAGCTGAACAACGTGGAAGGACTAGCAGGAGGAGACCTCTTGGCTGACTCCGGCTCAGGCTGTTGGCCAGAAGCGGGAAGCTGTTCCCAGCCAACAGCTCTCGGCCGTGGACTAAGCCTCCAAACGAAACCAGAAGTGTAAGGTGGTTGCTTTAAGCTGGGAGATCATATGGAAGACGAAAACCTGTTGTTACAGGGATTATAAGATCTTTCATGTCTGTGATCACTGAGACCAGCAAAAGGCAGGATAACACAAGGGGGGGCTCCTGTCCCCCTGCCCTCTCCCCGTGCTGTACTGCTGAGCCCGTGGGCGTCTCTGCTAGGTCTTAGTGTCTCAGTAATGCAGGATCTTGAGAGAGCACCAACATGGAAACAAAGCCACTTCCCAGTTTAGAGAAAAGCCAAGCATGAGAGCGGGAAGGGAAGGGTGCTGGGTGCAGGTAGGCAACCACATCCGCGGGCGCTTGGCAAGGCCACCCTCCCCGAGGAGGTGTGGGGAGTGGGCTGGGGTGCAGAGGAGAGGCAGAGCCTGAAACTCGGTTCCTGTTGTTTTCAAAAGCTGCTTTGATTAGGTGGGTTCCAGACCAAGTATCTGAATAGTTTTAGAAAACAAAGTCTAACTTTTTTCCCTCCAACTCTGCAAGGGAAAAAACAAAATAGTAATTACAGCTTTCTGACAGCCTCTGATGGCCACACCTGCCCTAGGGTCAGAGAGCAACTGAGTTTAATGCTCTTTGGAACATAATTGCTGGCCTTCAGGTCCAAATAGCAACCAGACCATGTCTAACACTGGATAATATGGGAGCAAAGTGCTAAGAGGCCTGGACTTGCCCTTAGAAGATGTACAGCTACGAGGGATTTCTGGCCTGAGCAAGATTCATGTCTGTAGAAGTGGGAAGTTGAGTCCAACCTGCCCTGTGGGCAGTCGGGAGAGGGGCTGGAACAGGTCAAGTTCAGAGGAAACCTAAGTACAGATGTACTGGCTAGGTATGATCGAGAGAAGTAGAGGGAAAGGCACAGCTGGAAGACTAATAGTATAAAAAGTCTCTTCTTATTTGGGATGCAAATAGAAAGCAGCACAAGGCGTTTCTGCTGAGCTGAACTGTGGGCTTTACGCACCAGAGGTATGGACAAGGTTTGCTGGGGAAAGGAGGTGTCTCAGCATCACCTCGGGGTCGGTGGCTCTTCTGGTGTGCTTCGTTGGTGAGTTTATTCTAGATACTGCTGATTAAATCTCTTTTCCTTCTTTATTTCTTTAAAATAAAAGAATGTGTTTTAAACAAAACATGTGCCAGAGACCTTGGCTTCCCCTCAATCTTCTTGAAGGCTTGAGTCTGTTAAAGCATCATCTGTATGTGCTGAAGATGCACTAAGACTTATGTTGCAGAGTTGCTCAGATTGCTGAGCAGATGGGCTCCAACATGTCTGATTTTTGCCAGCCCTGGCCGTGTTTTGACAACAGAGCCGTATTTTTGTGTTGTGGGATTTTTAGTGGCATAAACACTCCTGTTTTTGCCACCAGTGCCTTAAAAAGGAAGGTGCTTTTCGCGCACCCTTCTGAAATGCAGTTCAAAGAAACGCAACGCCTGCGGTGTGAGGAGTGGAGCCTTTGGGGAGAGCACTGGATATTTAACAGGGTTGCCCGGTGCGAGCCTACTGATCACTTACTTATTCCAGATGTTGAAGCCAGGAGGTACCTGTGATAAGCACCAACTTTTATGGTGTTCTCAGATGTGATTCCTGTCAGTCTGTAGCTGCAATCCTTGTTCCTTAATCCGTTAAGGCTTGCTTTCCCTTGTTCAGGAGTATATTCCCAACCGTGTTTGTCCCCTCTTTTTCAGGGCGAAGGTGTTGTGAAAGAAATCAACATCACGCACCATGTGAAGGAAGGTTCTGAGAAAGCCGATCCTTCGCAGTTTGAGCTCCTGAAGGTGCTGGGACAAGGCTCTTTTGGCAAGGTGAGTTCACTTCTTCCTATGTGTCACACCAGATAAATGATTTTGATGACAAAAGGGACTGTCCTCAATGAAACCACTTTCCTGCTTCCCACCAGATAATGAGAATCTCACCAATGAGCCCACTTTGCAAATGATTGCTTCTAATTTGAAAGGCATCTGTAGCGATGCCTTCTCCTAAGGGCCAGCCTGTATGTCCAAAGCTCTCCTGTCATTCTTTTTTCAGATGACCAGGAGGAAGGGATCCTGCTTGTGAGTGCAGGTGTTGCACAGGGCGGAGGGACCTCCTGCAGCTCTCTAGCTGGCTGCCAGGCTGTCAGTTGAATTGAGGACTCGGGTGTGTTCCTCTCTTCTCAGAAATGATGCTGTGTGCATCTGGTTTTGGCCCCTGTTTACAGTCCAGTTTCCCTTCTGTGAAGGGGGAAGGAAGTAGCCTGTAACTCTTATCTATTTCAATGTGTAAGTAATCCAGGTCTCTTACAGACCATCTGCTCACACATTAAATCAACTTCATGTCAATCAGTTACCAGCGCTCTAACAGTGGGGGCATGTACAGGACCGTGTGCTGTTGCCTCAACAAATGCAGCAGTGGCTTTGTGCACAAGAAAGGTGGTGTCTTTTTGAAGCTGCCTAAAACCGGGTAGTCTGGGACATCAGGGAACGGGAGAAGGTAAAAATCCAGAGAGGATGCAGGACCTGAACAGTAGGGAGTTGATCTGGCTGTAAAACCAGCAAGTCACCAGAATGCTTTGTGGTCCATTGAGGCATCAGTGCTTCAAGTCCCAGCTCCCAGGCATCAGCCACAGCTCCATGGGAGCTGCAGGAATGAGCAAGAGCTGTGGAAGATGGGAGGGGAGGAAAGTGCAGTATAAAAGCACAAGTGCTGCAATGGCTGGAGGTGGGGGGTGAGAGAAGTCTACACACAGCACTTTCCTGAAAACCTCATGGGGTTTCTGATGGAGAGCTTGAGGTACAACTTACCAGTCCTGTGGCCAGCTGCTTCTCAGAGTTATTGTGGCATTTGCCACTTTGGGAGGCATCCAGCTCCTACTGCTAATGTTTAGTGCTTGGCTAATGTGGTGCACTTCTGCCTCAGGTTTTCTTGGTGAGAAAAATAACACCGCCGGACAGCAACCACCTCTATGCCATGAAAGTGCTCAAGAAGGCGACACTGAAAGGTAGGAGACTCTTACTGCAATGCTCTTATCCTCTGTGTCCTAAAGACTGGGGAAATGTCACAGCAGTCACTGCTGGTCTCAGGGTGGTCTGGGAGAAAGAGGAGTATCTTTATCTCAGCCAGACAACCTCCTTTTCTCTTTATCTATAAAAACCCCTTATTGCAGTGATGGAGGTGGGAAAAGATCTGGCTCAAGCTGCCTGGTATGAAAGGGCTTAAGGCTGGGGACGAGGCTGACACCGGGGTACTGTGTCTGAGTTGTTCCTCTCTCTTCCCACAGTGCGTGATCGAGTAAGGACAAAGATAGAAAGGGACATCCTGGCTGATGTAAACCATCCCTTTGTGGTGAAACTCCACTACGGTGAGTGTGGAGCTAGTTGGGACATTGACAGAGGGGCTGCGGCCTCCAACAGACACTGACTGCTTTTAAGCACAATAAAGAAAGATGCTACTACAGGCACGCCTGCCATGAGCAGGTAGATGAGCAGCAGGCTGCTTGGAGGATGCTGAGACCCTCTCCAGGTTCCTAACAGGCTTCTGGAGATACCTGAAATGGAGAAGAGGCCTGGATCGGTTGTGTCCCTCAGTGGCTGTGCCGCTCTGGAGCCTTCGCAATCCCCTTAACACAAATCCTTTCCTGGAACAGTCTTTGGTCCCATGCCTACTCTAGCTGTTGAATGGGGAGCAGAGCATAGACTGGGAGAAGAGGTTTAAATCAAATCCTTGGGATTAAAACATTAAATCAGGAGAAACTGAGAAAGCAGAGTTAACAAGTCAAGCCAGAGTTTGGCAGGATTAATGCCCTGACCCTGAGGAAGGCGAGGACAGCTTCTTTCCCTGTAAAGCGACCAGTGCCTCTCTCAGGAAAACAGCCCTTTCAGTAGGGCATCACTGGCTGAAAGGGAACCGACCCCCCCATAAAATGAGGATTTTCTGCAGCACCAGAGTGCTGCTGGTGAGCTCCCATTTCAACATCACGGACAGGCTATCTCATTTACCCCAAATAATTAGCCCTACCTGTGTTTAACCTAGTAACCACGCAGGGCATCTGCACAACTGGAGCCGTTGGGAATTAAGTGATTAATGTAACACCATGGAGCCTTCCCTCAGCAGAGGGGTCTGATTCCTGCTCTGGCTTGTGTTTCAGCATTCCAGACGGAGGGGAAGCTGTATCTCATCTTGGATTTCCTCAGAGGAGGTGACCTTTTCACTCGGCTTTCCAAAGAGGTGGGTATGCGCTGGCATCTTGGTGGGTTGCTGAGGCTCTCAGTTCACTGGGCTTAATTGCCTGGAGAAGCGATTGAGCCTTGCAGAGTCTTTGAGAGGGGTGGAAACAGCCTCCAACCTGCTGCTAGCCCAGAGCTGGCAACAGGAGGGGATGTCTCAGGAGCCCTGTCCTCTGGCAGAAAAGCAGCAGGATAGGAGGCAGGTCTCACCTCTGCTGAGCATCACGTTAAGAACAAAAACGGGGGAGAACCGTGTTCTGCTGCAGTGTTGGCTGGTTGTGTCACCTTGCTGGGATGGGAATGGGAGGGGTAACGAGAAGTTGTGCCAGGTGAAGACAACTGGGAACATAACCTGGTGAACCTAAATGAAGAGTTTTTTAAAAACCTGTCTGCTGCTTAGCAACCTGGTTTGTTTTTTTGGTGTTGCGGCTTAATTGATACTTTAGGATGGTGGGTGAAGCCCGGGAAACCTCGCTATGAAAAGGCAGGAGGGAGCAACGTGGATGTGAAAGGCCTTACATGGGTGCAGCGGAGATGATTCTGCTGCTGGCGTTGTAACCCCATCGCCTGTCCCCTTCCTCTCCCTTCCTGCAGGTCATGTTCACCGAGGAGGATGTGAAGTTCTACCTAGCAGAGCTGGCTCTGGGGCTCGACCATTTGCACAGCCTGGGAATCATATACAGGGACCTCAAACCAGAGAAGTACGTGCGGCACAGCAGAGACAGGGAACAGAGTCCCTCGGTCCCCAAGCCTGTAGTCAGCAAACGGCACAGCCTTCTTCCACAAAGGCAAAGCTGAACGGTGCCCCGAGGCCAGCCAGATGGAAGGCGGCAGTGCCAATCGACAAGGCTCCTGCTCCTCAGATCAGCAGTTACGGCCAGGAGCGCTGCGGAGGCAGCATGTGTGCACCACATGTCTGAGCAGTAATCCTTGGCTAGTCTCCGGGCTCCAGCTTTAAGCAGTTGAGAGCCTTCGGAGGGAAAAGGCACCAGGCTGGGCCTCTGCAGAGGCGCGTACCAGCTGCATGAGTTGGGTATTCTTCCCTGGGGTATGTGGGGGATCAAAGCTGGTGTCACTTGTGTGGGTCACTCATTCAATGTGAAGTTGAGGGCATAGAGAGAAGGGACCTGTGCTTTGTCCTACTCATGTCTTGATGATGGAGCTTAAAGCACTGGGGGAAGGGACAGATAACTTTCTCCCCTGGATTCTGGGAGCACCTCAGATCAGCCTCTGCTGTGGGTGCTTGTTCTCACCAGCCCTTATTGCAGACAGTAACAACTTGGTTTTTTCATTCGTGCTGTAGCATCCTCCTGGACGAAGAAGGGCACATCAAACTCACAGGTAAGGGACTCCACAGAGGCCTTGTGCTCCAGCAAGCTTGATTCTTGAAATACAGAGCTTCTCTTAGGCCTCTCTGCTCTGTGTGATTGCTCAGAGCACGTGGGCGCATGCTGACAGGTTTTCTCTTATGTAGATTTTGGCTTGAGTAAGGAGGCTATAGACCACGAGAAGAAAGCCTATTCCTTCTGCGGGACAGTGGAGTATATGGCACCAGAAGTCGTGAATCGCCAGGGTCATTCCCACAGTGCTGACTGGTGGTCGTACGGGGTGTTAATGGTGCGTACCCTGCTAGCGGGTTTGGGTTTGAGCTCAGGAGCTGCTCCAGCGGTAGCTCTGAAACACCCTGACATGATTCTGCATGTCAGGCAGATGTGCTGACCCGGGGATGTTCTCCAAGCCCCCCGAAAGGACTCTGTCACAGGCTGTCCAGGCATCCAGCCTGGATTCTCGGGGACGGCAGAGCTCCTGAGGCTGTGGTCCCAGTGAGCGTGGGATGTGTGGCGTGGGGTGCGTGGGGGTGTCCGTGTCCACCCCAGCGCTGGGATGTCGGTGTCTGTGCAGATCTGGTGCCACCGTCTGGCGGTTGCTGAATCTGAGGGTTCCAGCAGGAGCAGGCACTGGCTTGAACACATTCCCACTGCAAACCTTGTGAACCAAGCTCCTTCTGAGAAAACACGATGCCTGCGAGCTTTTTTAGAGCTAGGCTGTTGATCCCTCGCAAGCTTTTCCCCAGCTTTGGCGAGCTCCCGGATGAAGGTGCAGTGGGATCTGTGCAACCCTCAGACATGACCTCCCCTTCTTCTCTTTCCCTCCCAGTTTGAAATGCTCACCGGCTCACTGCCCTTCCAGGGGAAGGATCGTAAGGAGACGATGACCCTCATCCTCAAGTAAGAGGATTTTCTCTTTCATGTATGTAGCAGAGAAGAGCTTCTGCTCTTTCTCTGAGCATGTTGCAATTTGGGGGTTCTCGCAACTTAATGGCATTATTTGGCAAGCAATTTTGTATTAACAGTTAGTTTGAAGGGTGCAGTGTAAATGCCAAAACAGATGATTGTACTTTCGGGGGTGGAGGTGCTGCAGTCGGCTTGTGGGTTGACTTCTTTAAACCTGCAACGGATTGCTTAACTTCCTCTCCAGAGCAAAGCTGGGCATGCCGCAGTTCCTGAGCTCTGAAGCACAGAGCCTCCTGCGAGCCCTTTTCAAAAGGAATCCAGCCAACCGATTAGGTAAGACCTTTTTTTTTTCTTTTTGGTTTCTGAGTACACCTGACGCTGTATCGGGGCCTCTCACATCCTCGTGGTCAGCAGCATGTTCACACTTGTGCTCGGTTAATGGGCTCGTTGCGTTGCAGCCAGGTTCCCCGTAGTACCTGGCTGTCCTGCACACATGGTAGTAGCCTTCGCTTTGTCGGTGGTCCTGATTTAATGCAATGCACTCCACGGGTGCATCTTTCAGGTTCTGGCCCAGATGGGGCAGAAGAGATCAAGCGCCATCCTTTCTACTCCACCATTGACTGGAATGTGAGTATCAGAAATATAAGAGCCAACTTTTACCCCGCTCAGCCTCAGCACTGCAGTTCTGCTGACTGCGGTAACAGCGCAGCCGTGATGCTCGACCAGCTATGGGAGAGCTACCAATCCTGGTTTCCATCTCCTCCGATAATGCTTCCTGAAACGAAAATTCTGTTTGTTATGTGAATAACTGTTTCATACCTGAGCTGCTGATGATCTCACCTTGGTTTGAATTTACTCATCTCTCAGCAGTAAGGTGCGGGTTTTAATTGGGGTTTGGCACAACACAGATTGTCTTGCACAAAGTGGGAAGGACTCAGGGAAACATTTCTGGCAAGGAAATACCTTGTTTTGTACAGAGAAGCAGGGCGATAACTGAACCGGCATTTCCCAATTGCTTCTGACCAACTCCCTGCTTTACCACATAATTTTGTTTCTTCCCTGTTTTCCCTCGCTTGGTAAGGGATTCTGAAGATCAGTCTCGCAGTGCTTTCGAGGCACCCAGCAAGCTGCTAGACTGAACCTCCAGCAATGCTAGTAAAGCTTATTTCAAATTTTTCCTTCAAGAAGCAATTTAAAAAGGCTATTTGTGGGAGTGCTGGGATATGAATGTCCTCCTCTGGCATCTCCTCTGGCTGTCCCTGGGGAGATCCATGTCAGTGAAGCCCTAATGGGAGTTAGGAGGAGGTGGAAGAGCCTGGCGAGGTAAATACTTTATGGATACTGCTTTTGGAGTGGGGCCAAGTTACATATAGAACAGGTTTTTTTCTTGATTTATTATAAGGTAGAATTTGTAGAATTTCTCTGCAAACTGACTCAAAAGCTGGCCAACAAGTCCTCCCTCAGACTACTGAGCTGCAGTTAAATGCTAAGCCCCAGAGCTGTTTCTGGCTTCACAAAATCTCTTCTTGGCCTCTCATTCCTAGCAAGCCTTTGCACCCTTCTGAGCGTGTACGAGAGCGTTGACCTGTCGGAGCCCTTTCGAGCTGTCTTTGTTTTGCAGAAGCTGTACCGCAGGGAAATCAAACCGCCCTTCAAGCCTGCAGTAGGCCAGCCAGATGACACCTTTTATTTTGACACAGAATTTACATCGCGTACACCAAAAGGTTTGTACGAATTCACGCGAAGCCAAAGTTTCCTGTGTGAAATGATACTGTACGGCTTAACAGTGGTTTGCCGGTGCCAGGAGGGCAAGGTTTGCCTCCTGCGAGTGCTGCCAGCTCCAGATGCTTGCAGCACTGAGGAGGTGGCCCAGCCATAGGTATGTGGGGTGTTAGGGGTAAGCTCGGTGCTGTGCGGTGTGGCTCTTGACTTGAATAACCTAAAGAGGAGCCATAGCTTCTGGGGAGCAAGGAGAATGCTTCTGGTTCCACAGGGCTAGCCCTCTTCAAGTTGTCTCTCGTCTCCTGTTGCAGATTCCCCAGGCATCCCCCCTAGCGCGGGGGCCCATCAGCTCTTCCGAGGCTTCAGTTTTGTGGCGACTGGATTGATGGAGGATGGCAAAGTGAAACCTGCCCAGGCACCTCTCCATTCGGTGGTACAGGTAAAAACTGGGGACAGAGGAACAACGGTTTAAAGCTGCAGTAATACTCCAGCGTGGGTCCGCGGGACCATCTGGAGCAGAGCTAACGGGAAGCCTGAGGCAGTGTCGTTCTGGTTTGAATTCTTGCATCCTGTTGTTCTTTCATTTCTATTGACTGTCACGCGCAAAGGTCGGTGGGGCAATGCGAGTCTGTTTGCTTTCCTCTCCCCAGGTGGGCCCGTGCTAGCGGGAGGTCTGTGGGTTGATAGGTGCCACCAAAACGCACCGTGCTAGACGCAGATAGTGTTAGCCCACTGACCTATATCTGCCTTGTTCTCTTCTCCTCCCTCTCCCCAGCCGGGAGGAGAAGCTGTGGGAAGTAGCAGACAGCCGTCTGTCAGCTCGCTCTGTGTTGCAGTTAACTCATCACGTTGCACAAACCCTTCCCTGAACCCTCCCAGCTCATCAGCTCTCTGCTCTCCTCTTGCAGCAGCTGCACGGCAAGAATGTCCAGTTCAATGACGGCTACGTGGTGAAAGAGACAATCGGCGTCGGCTCCTACTCAGTCTGTAAACGCTGCATTCATAAAGCAACCAACATGGAATACGCAGTCAAGGTCTGAGATTTACCATCTGAAATTAATTCCCTGGTTAGATTTCTGTTCATCCCCACGATGACCAAAGTAACATCCAGGAAGGAAATTGCTTTCCCTCCTTGCGTAGTGCCTAAATGGACAATTTCTGTGCTGCTGTGCATGTAACTGCACAAACTTTCTTATCTAGGAATGGCGGGGAAGCAGTGTTCTCCTCTCTCAGAGGGAGGACAGTATCTCACCTTTCTTTGCAAAACTCGTTGTGGCTATGTCAGTTCTTATCAAATAAGCCAGACATAAAACTTTGGGGTTTGGGGACACAGAACTGATAAAGCAACTAGAAGCTAATTGCTAAAGAGGGCAGGGGACAGGGAACAGGTATGGTGCAGGATCTCTGCAGGGCTCCAAACGCTCAGCTTGTTTGCTTTGTCCTGGCCCCTTTCCCACCCCGTTGTGGCTAATGCTTCTCCGTACTCTTGCAGGTTATTGACAAGAGCAAACGAGACCCTTCTGAGGAAATCGAAATCCTCCTGCGATACGGGCAGCATCCAAACATCATCACCTTGAAAGATGTGAGTGTGACTTGAATGACTTTGCCTGTATTTTGTTTTAGAAAGGGCAGGCTGGTTTATGGGGGGAACAACACAGCTCCAGTACAGGCAACCCCATGCCCCCACTCAATGTATCACTCTGGGGTGGGGAAGCATCCCCAGACCCCACTCTGCATTGCTGATTTCTGTCTGCTTCTTGGTGGCAGAAGTACGGAAGGGAAGCTCTGGAAGCACTTTTTTGGTTAACCCCTCCATATTTGCTTTGGTAGGTGTACGATGATGGGAAGTACGTGTATCTGGTGACGGAGCTGATGAGGGGAGGAGAGCTGCTGGATAAAATCCTCAAACAGAAATTTTTCTCGGAGAGGGAAGCCAGTTCGGTCCTGCACACGATCTGTAAAACAGTGGAGTATCTGCATTCCCAAGGGGTGAGTATGGTTATGTCTGTTTTCCTGGGAAGCTGTCTGGCATTGCACTATGCTCCCTCTCCTCCGGGGAGTAACTGTGCCTGTCAGGACTATTATTTCTTGCTGGTGTTGCTCTCTTGGTAAGCCAGATGTGGGGCCAGAGCAGGGGTTGAGTGTCCTGATGCAGCTTTGTCTCCCAGAGGTATGAGAATGGCACTTTCTTTGCTCCACAGGTGGTTCACAGGGACTTGAAACCCAGCAATATTCTCTACGTGGATGAGTCAGGAAACCCTGAAAGCATTCGCATTTGTGACTTTGGCTTTGCCAAGCAGCTGCGGGCTGAGAATGGCCTTCTCATGACTCCCTGCTACACGGCAAACTTTGTGGCACCCGAGGTAAGCACCTTACTGATCTGAGACCCTTTGGCAGCTCCCACATCCCGCCCCACACCTGTGTTCTCACACGGCACAGGTAGGTCTGCCCCGTTCCTAACTCCAGCCTGCACCGGCATATTCTGTCCTGGAATAGGGAATTACAGAAATACCACTTGTAGTAATGAACAAATAGGGGATCTCGAGTGGTCCTCCAGCTTGTACTGCCCTCATGGGGGGCTCTGCTCTAGCGTACTGAAACTTTAAAATCCCAGTGATCTTCTAGGCTGCTTCTCTTCCTGATTAACAGACCTGTTAAAAGAGGTGGGATGATTTTCCACTCGGCTGTCTCAGTGCAGCAAGAGCAGGCACACAATGGAGCATGCGTGCAGTGTCACCACACATGGCTCCTTTCTCACTTGTTGTTTTGATGTGCCTGGGGGGTTCCTCTGTTCCATGAAACCAAAATACGATTTGAATCCTGATCTTTAGTCCAAGACTTTGCTGAAAGTAGGGCTCCAGGAGCTTCGCATACAGACTGCACGCTCTTCAAGAGCTGAAGTGAGCTCAACGACAAGAACCGAACACACTTTTTTTTTTCCTTTGCTTATTCTGCTCAGGTACTAAAACGCCAAGGCTACGACGAGGGCTGTGACATCTGGAGCCTGGGAGTTCTCCTGTATACGATGCTCGCAGGGTAAGCGCCTCTGTCTTGCTGGAAGGCACCAGCTGGGACGGTGACCACCAACCACCTTGCTCGCAGACAGGCTCCGTGGTGGCAGTTGGACCTCTCCTTGTCGGTCGCTGCTACCTGGAGGTGCTCCCTGGCTGGGTTACGGGGCAGTAAATCAAATGCTGTCTCTTCTGTCCTCAGCTCCACTCCGTTTGCAAATGGTCCCAGTGATACTCCAGAAGAGATCCTGACCCGGATAGGCAGGGGGAAGTTCTCGGTCAGTGGAGGCAACTGGGACACGATTTCTGACATGGCCAAGGTACGGTTTGTTACTCATCTGCGTTACGTTTAAGGGTTGAGGCCAAGCACGGCCAGTTGCTGTGAGGCAAGTTTAAAGCAGGTTGGGGAGGGAAGGCAGAAGAGAAAGGAGAAAACCAGCAGTGTAGCTTCTACCCCACGCATGTCTGCCCCATAGCAGCTTTTTTCTCCCCACTGTGTTTTAGCTCTGGCTGTGAGTATTTGTGTGCAGTACCAACCTCGTGCTTGACCCATGCGGGGTTTGCTGCTGTGTTACACCTTCCAGGCCTACTGAAAACATATTTTGTACAAAAGGAGATTGATGTCTGGGGACTTTAAACTACCTCTGAATTTAAATTCTGATTTGGGGGTGGACAGGTGGTATTTTTGCATTTAAAGTATGAAATCTTCTAAAGTCTAACTTTGCAAACGATGCCCTTAGGATCTGGTATCAAAGATGCTTCACGTCGATCCTCACCAGCGTCTAACAGCCAAGCAGGTCCTGCAGCATCCGTGGATAACCCAGAAGGACAGCTTACCCCAGAGCCAGCTGAATCACCAGGATGTTCAGCTCGTAAAGGTACAAAGTCTGGGCTGGGCCTTCAGCTGGTTCCTCGTGTACCTTGGGCTCTTTGCAAAGCAGCAGTCCTGGTGGGGTGGGCAAAGCAGGATGGAAGGTTGGAGAGGAGTGGGCCAGGGGAGGCAATACAAGACAAGGTATTTTTTTGGGCAGGGAAAACCTGGCATGTCTGTATGGGAGGGAGATTTAAAGAAAAAAAAAGATGCTTCTGGCTTTGTTTGTGGGTCTGGCTACTCTGGCCCTCATCTTGTAAAGCCATGAGTCTGAAATGCTACTTCTACCTCTAAATGACTTCCCGTGCCTTCTCTCCAAGGGGGCGATGGCTGCCACATACTCTGCACTGAACAGCTCCAAGCCAAGCCCCCAGCTGAAGCCCATCGAATCCTCCATTCTGGCACAGAGGCGGGTGAAGAAACTTCCTTCTACCACACTGTGAAGCTGGGATGGTCTGCAGCCGCTCGGTGCGGGGCAGGCACACCAGACTTTGCACATCTACGGAAGACAGGGGGCAGATCGGGCGGTCAGTGCCTGCGCAGGAGCTCCCTTGAGGACTTCTTCTCAAAAGGCCAAGTGCCTTTCTGTTTCTGAAAGACTGGTTCCTCCTTGTGTGGACTGATCTTTGCTGAGAGAACTTCACTGTAAAACTTTTTTGAAGTGTAAATTGTTGATTTTTAAAGACATCCATCTGTGTATATGAGAGCTAGAATGTATAAGTGATGTCAAGTGGCACTAAAAAGCAGCTCTGATTCATCCTTTCCTGTGTAGGCCCAGGTATTTGTTGTAGCTACATCCTTTCTTGGAATTGATCCTCTCCAACGCTATTGCAGCTGGAAGAGTTGGGGTTTAGGCTTTGGGGTTTTTCCTCCCTTGAACCTTTGGATGCTCTTCCCAAATGAGATGCTCTTCCCGAAGTCAACCCTGCAGACTCCCAGTCAGCAGCACTCATGTTTGTAAAGGACTTCCCTCCTCCCCTTCACTTTTTGTGCGTGTGTGTTCGGAGTGCAAGGTCGATTCTTCAGACTCTTGTTTCTTCCTCTCTCCTGCCTCCCCCAGCCCAGACGGCAGTTCTCTGAAAAAAATAAACCAGGGGTTTTCCAAACGCCCCCTTAGATGCTCGGCCAGAATACCTGCTAGGTTTGACTCATTCTTTCCCTCTGCCCTCCCATCTTCGTGTTCTCCCCATCACTCCCTGGGGAGTTTGTCACCCGCGCAGGTGGGGATGACAAAGGAACCTTCTCCTCAGCGAAGCTGAGGCTTCGGGCTGGCTCTGGCTGATGCTTTTACCATTTTTGGGTTTCCTTTCCTTCAGCAGGAAACTGTGAAACAAACCATCTTTTTTTTTTTTTAATTTAACTTTGTTCTACAGCTGGTAACTCAGGGTTTCTTTCTGAATTGTACAATAAATGTGTCGTTCAGTTGATGGTTTTTTACTGACTGACTTTTAGCTGCAGAATAAGCGACCCTGGTCATTTCCCCGCATCGTACGGGGATAATGATTCTTGCCTGCCTTTTGGGAGATCTGCAAAGCTTTTTCATCTGGCCCTGTGATGGGAAAACCAGCAGTGCTGTAATAGGGCTGCATATTCTGCCCCCTTCTCTCAGGTGCAATACCTCACTTTGCAGTAGGAAGTAATTAGAACCAATTATGGAATAAGGCAGTCATCAACAGGAAAGGTAGCAGGATGCGGGCTGCGGAGGGGAACTTCTTACTCTCAGGACATTTTCGTGCTAATAGAAACCAACACTTTGAGGGAAACTGTGCTAGAAATAGATTCCCGACCCATTCTGACTTGCAGGGAATTGCTGGAGCTCCCTGGTTCGGTGGTGGCTGTTTCTCAGGAGGAGCAGGAGAGCTACAGGGACTGCAAGTGCTTACACGCTCAAGGATGCGACTGAAGCCAGCAAAGGTTCTCATGTGAATTTCCACTACTTTTGGCTGATCATATAACAAGAGGGGAAACTTTCTTTTTTTGCTTTTCCCTTTGGCTTAGTCCCAGTTGACTCTAAAATGGAGAATTCCATAAAAAAAAAAACCTTCTCTGAGATGTACAGCTCTCTCCCCCTCTCTCCTGATCCAGGCAGGTCCTGTTTTACTCCCTGGAGCAGCCAGTGAGAAGCTGAAATAGTCACGATTTTTTTCTGTATTTATTCCAAGTACTGCTGTAGTGTCCAGTGCTGCTGAGAGGAGGAGGCCAGTGCCAGTGCACACTGCATCTTCTCACTGGTTTTGCCACGGACCCCCAGCAGAGCCGGATTTAATGTTTTGCTGATAGCTGGGAGCTGGGGGAGGGGGACACTCCACCACGCAAAATGCCTTCCGTAAAAGTACTTGCTTTCTCCTCTGGCACAATGTTTGCAGTGGTGCCAGCGAACCTGCCTTATGTTTCCTACAACTGTGCGGTAACTCTCATGCCACTGAAAAGGTGTGTAAATTTTAGGTACCTGAAACAAATACAATAATTATAAAAAGCTTCTTTCTGGAGCTGGGGTCAGTCCCGTTGGGTGCTGTTGGGATTGATGCAGATACTTTGATGGGTTTTCAGAGTATTTCCTCTGTTGCGCTTCAAGGGTGGGGTCAGAAAGGGTGGCTGGGGTCAGACGTGTTGGTGGCCATCACCACTTAATGGGAGCCTCACAACAGCATGGGCTGGGTCTTAAACCAGACCTTGGACCGTCCTGCTTGGATGGCAGCCAGCTTGTTTGTATGGAATTGTAAATGTTTTCAAGTATCGGTCAGGAAAAACATTACAACCTTTGCTTAATCCTCCCTGTAATGGTGCTGGTGTGAAGCCAACTAGTGACAACTCCAGGGTGCTTGGGACAACCAGGGGCAGAGCTCTGTGGGCACAGGGGGAGCAGCCCACAGTCGCTGCAGACTCTGCCTGGCCGTGAGTCGATACCCGCAGCGTCAAACCCCTCTGCCTCACCGAGGTCTTCAATCAGAGGAACTTTGTGTTTGGCGCAGCTGTAGCTTCTGGGACCTCCATCACTTTGGAGAACAGAGTGAAGAAGGGCTACACCTTGCTTTCTGGGGTGCTTTTAACCAAGTTGTTCTGAGTGATCCTTCCATAAGTAAAAATAAGTCTTGATTTTTAGTTCCAAATCAACCAAGTGCTGTTACTTTTTTAATTCCAGTGCTCAATAAAAATGGACTTGTTGATCTTTCTGTGTATGAGAACTGGAGGTGTTTGTAACGGGTCGGGTGGGCCCCCTCGTTCGCTCTTTGGTTTGGTCCTGACAGTGTTAAACCTTTGCCAAAATACAGTTGGGACCAACTGCTGTTACCTGAACTGAAATTGCAGTATTTGAGGTGAAAGTTGGGCCTGTGGCAGGCTGGGTCTCTAATGCCTGTTGGGAGGAGCCACTAGGTGTCTTAGAGAAGACCAAATGATCTGCTCCCACAGGAGTCTGAGGTCATTCAGCTTTAACTTGGGACAAAGAGGATATACAGCTTACCTTCATCTTGATTTGAAAAGGGACAAAAAGGTATTTAACTTTCATACATAAGGAAATCCTTACAAAGAAAACTGCTTGTGTTATTTCAGGTGTTTAATAGTCGACTTAACCTTTAAGATTTTGTCCTGTATGTCTGTACGAAAGCTCAAGGGAGCAGAAATCTGGGAATCCAGCCTCGAATAGCAGAGTCTACCTGGAATTAACCTGTGCAGCAATAGCATGTTAATCCATAGACAAGGAGCCTGAAAATAATATGAAACAGCTCCATGTCTAATGTCTATGTCCATGTCTAATACAGCTTCTATGTAAGAAAGGTTAAACTTTCCTGTCTTGGGGGCGTAAGTCACCAACTGATTTCTGTTGTAAAAGAGGTTGACCCAGCTGAGAGGCTGTTTTCCTTCTTCCCACTGTGTAAAGTAGTTGTGCCTTCCTCTTAATGACGTGGTACTGACCTCTGTCAAATTAACCAGAGCATAAATAAATGTATTTTGGCCTGATGAATATTCCCATCATGATTATTTAGGCTGTCTTTTAAACTGAAGGGCAGTAACTTTCTCAGCAATCATCTCTTTTTTTTTCTTAGTGAAACTTCACCGAGCCACCAATCTGCTTTTTAACGTTCCATCCAACTAATGCAAATGCCTTCTTCAAATCCCCACCATCGTCAGGTCACGGAATTCTTTTTCCTGCATCTTCAGGCATTTGTGGACAGTGAATTGTGCAGCCGGTGGCCTCCTGGGTGCCACCACCTCCTCGTGGCAGTCACTGCCGCCTTCCCGAGAACGTGGGAGGCTTCGGAAACACTCGGTGACCGCAAGCGTGTTCGACGGTATGTGGGGCGGCTGCTGTGCTTTCATGTAATATTCAACAATTTAATCCCTCTTTTAACGCAAAGAAAACATTTAAAATATTTCAAGGTCTTCTGTTGCAAGTACATAGGGGGCTCTGAATAAAACCTTCATTCATGCTATGAGAGCTGGAGGTCCGCTGCCACTCCGTTTGCGTGCCTCTGGTTATTAAAACATCAAGCTGTCTTACTACTTAAGCTCAGCTAACTCACTGCCTTCCTCCTTTTGTGCTGCACTGGAACACCTGCCATTAATACTAATTCCGCTCGGGAGAGAAACTCCCTTTCAGATATGCTTGTCTGAAAATAAATTGACATGTAAAAGGTCCCTTTTGTCGAGAAGTGCGTGTAAAGTGCCGGGGTAAGAAGCCGATCGCTTTCAAAAGGCACCACTAACTCTTTAAAGGCCGTGTGTGGAGGGGGTTCGAAATGGGAGATATGGCGGGTGATGCCGTAGACGGGCTGACGTGATACGACTAGAGAAGGATTGCAGACCTGCATCCCCTGATTGGTATTAGACTTTTAAGATTTTTGGGTGATTTTTATCTAAACCTGCAGTGACAAAACCGCTGCGTTGTGTCTGGGGGAATGGCTGGGCTCCATAGGGACCCGACTGGAGGAAACACTTTTTTCTTAGAAAAAGTGTTAAGAACATCTCCTTGCCTTTTAACACATGCAACAAAAACTAAGAGGATTGGTGGCGAGTCCTTTGATTTAGGTGTGTAATGAACTCCGGGGCTCTGGTGGTTTTCCTGGGGCAAAAGTTCATATCCCTTTCAACTGGGAAGCAGTAAAAGAATCCTTCGTTGGAGCATTTATTTGCAGCAAAAGGTAAATATTTTTATTTTTAATGGAAAGAAGGATTTTCTTTGAGTTCCTCATCCCCTGCGGAGGCTCTGGCTCTCTCCTAAGGCGGTTTTAAGTGGGTTCTTCGGGCCAGGCTGTGCAGTGCAGTGACGCCGCTTTGAAACCTGCTCCCAAACTGCGAGGTTGGGGTCCCATGACTGTGGATAAAGATTTCGGTTGCGTGGTGTGGCCCTGGCTTGCAGCTGCTGCTCGCTGGGTTTCTGGGTCTTCTAGCAAAGAAATCATTCACTTCATAGTTAAGATCAAGTTGAAATATGTTCAGGGCTTGAAAGACAGAAGTGAAACGTGCCAATGACAGAAACCTTCTAGACGAGCTGGTGTCACTTCTGGTTTATCAAACTCTCGCGTGCTGCCTAGCTCAAATGCTGTCTTATTTTTAAACAGCAGATGGTGTTAGAAACCTGTAACAGGTGGAACCTCTTCAGTTTTATGTGAGAGATCAGAAGTAGCAGCAATTTCTCGTTTCCCTAGGGGTAGTTTCTTCACGAGATAAGCAGCAAGCTGGCCCTCTACTCGGGTATTTACTACAGAGGGAAAAACTTTTGAATCACACATGTTCATATGAAAGAAAGCAATTCTGGTTTGACTTATTCTGGTTATAATAAAAGGAACCTGGTAATGTTCTTCATAATCCTCTGTTAGCAACTCTAAGAGAGAGATGTAGCGGGAGAAATGAGCTGTGTTTGCTGCTGTGGCTCAAAATCCGGCTCCAATCTGCCATAGCCTGTTGGTTTCTTGTCTACGATAATAGCACTTTGCATGCTTAAAGTGTTTTATAAACATTTAATTACCACAGCATTTGACTCAAAGCCAGGAATCTCTCATTCATCTGCATCTTGCAAGGTTTGTGAAAATGATATTCAAATTACTGAATTATAAGAAAGGCTGAGTTGAACCTTCACTTCAGGAAACCTCCGTTAGCTGGATCTCTGAGCATCGCTTGTCTCCGCTCCCGCGTTCCCAACGTGAGCGACTGCTTCACCAGCGGAAACGGTACCGTGGTTTTGAATGCCTATCGATTTGAGGATTTGTCAGTACCCCAGGACAGGGAGCTGCATTTTAATCGTATCAGGGAAACGATATGCTAAATTCTCCTCAGCCCACACTGTACAAACTTCTAAGGCAGGCGGGGACGGCAGCTCTGTCTAGACTAGAGCCGCCTCTGATCCCCAGTCCCTGCCATGTCCTCTGCTGCCTTACGGCAGCAGTAGGAAAATCACTATTTGTTAAAAGTCGCTTTTTTTCCCCACCCACTGAACTGCTTGGAATTTTAACATGTCTTCTCCATCCCGACTCCCAGCTCTATTTTTCAGAAAAGGTAGAGAAATGTGGGCTTAGGACACGGCTCTTGTGCTGTGCCACCGGCACAGACGCAGCCTGCCCTCCTCGCCCCGCTCAGCGTGTGGGGAAGTCCCCAGCAAGTCCTGGGGGTTGTGACACCAAGTGGAAGCAGCAAATAAAGGTAAAAAAACTTGTATCAGGTTAATAATTTCTGTCCAACCATCTGCTTCTTTCACCAGCTCCCTTTTCTGTACAGCAGGTTGCTAAATGCAGACTGGGTGTGCAGCGATAGAAATCATTTATTTTCCATGAAAAAAAAAAAAGTCGGTGGCTGGCTGGGTGCGTGGGTGGGTGGACGCACGCAAACGATCACTTCTGGTCAGGGCAGGAAACCCAGGCGAGAAGTTGTTCCTCTACGAGACACGTATCATAGAATCACAGAATGGTTTAGGTTGGAAGGGACCTTGAAGATCATTCAGTCCCACCCCCCTGCGCTGGGCAGGGACACCTCCCACCAGCCCAGGTTGCTCCAAGCCCCGTCCAACCTGGCCTTGAACACCTCCAGGGATGGGGCAGCCACAGCTTCTCTGGGCAACGAGGAGCTGCCCCTGATCTCGTTGGTTTGAGGAAGGGTTGTCCTAAACTATCAAGGAGAAAACTGAGGTCTGCGACTGCTAACATTTCCAGTCTTTAATTCTGAAGGCATATTGTGAGCCCCCATTAATAAATGCCATTGCCGGCAATTAGACCCTTTTTAATGAGACAGATCCCCAATTTCAAGGCCCCAGATGAGTTGCTGCTACACTCGCTCTCTGTTCA
Organism: Anarhynchus alexandrinus; assembly: GCA_008711295.1. Lineage (NCBI taxonomy): Eukaryota > Metazoa > Chordata > Aves > Charadriiformes > Charadriidae > Anarhynchus > Anarhynchus alexandrinus. The sequence goes on along the minus strand of VUYV01000331.1, from coordinate 169,167 downwards.
GCGAGTTGTGAGCTCCTGACGAGCAGCGACTCACCAAGTAAAACCCTTTTCCTGCGCTGTTTAAAGAAGGGGCAGGGAGCTCTTCTGATGTTTCATTAAAGCTGGCTTTTCTCCTTGTGGCAGCGCAGATTTAATCAGACCCGCCTCCTAGTTCCAGCTGCTGGGTTTGAACGCTCTGATCTGTGCACTGGGTGCACGTCTAATTATGGAGGCAATTCCCATGGATACCAAGAAGAATTGTCTGTACTGGCAAAAATGATCCCAGCTGGGAAAACGGTGAGGGAAAATGTGTTGAAATACTCGGGAAGAGACTTCAAAAGTTTCTGGAAATGTAAGTGAAAAACACTGCTGGTGGTTTTGCACCCCAATGTGCAAATCTTCATTGTTTTAAAAATAAGATACAGGTTGTTTTCGTTCTGCTTTGCAAGAGCTAATCCGGAGTTGCTGCTTTGTGTGCTACTGGAGGATTTACCAGCACAGCAAAACCCAATTTCCCCCCCTCCTTATTACCTGCGTCCAGTCGGGACAGCTTTTTCCCTTTCCGTTGTACCCCGCGAGGTTCCCCCCACTCACCTGTCCGGCAGGAGAAGCGTGTTCCAAGACAAGGGACGAGAGTTTGTGTTTCCACCAGGGCAACCCCCCGGGTAAGGCAGCAGCCAAGGGCTGGTAATTCTGGTTCCAGGCGCGGTGCCGGTGTACAGGACTTCGGTAAGTTCCTCCCTTTTCTGTCTCATTCTTCTGAAACGTATGAATTTAAATAGCTTAGTTCTGTATGAATTAATATTTGAAGGGTCTGTTCAAGAAAAAAAGAGCATTCCCTGGTTAAAAAGAGAGGGGGAAATACCTCGTCATGCACTGTGGAATATTAAACAAATATAATTTAAAATTATTTCATAATTGTTCTGCGAGGCCTTATGTTCAAACCGCATGGGGAAAAAACTGATTATTTTATTTAACTACACAAATAAAAAAGCCTTTTGGAGGGTTTGGTGGTTTGGTTGTGTTTTTTTTCTTTGGGTTTGTTTGGAGGTTTTAGGGAACATCCTCATCAACTCCATAATGGTTGTAACTTGTATTTGTGTCACTAATTTATCTCCAGCAGGAGCTCAGCCACTTTTCAAGACGTTGCCAGCTAATAGAAACGTACAGGGTAAGAAAAGCTGCAGCACTGGTAGGTTGGATTTCCATCTCTTTCTCATCCAGGGCACCTGCTCCCCTTTCCCTCCCCCCCCACCCCAGTCTTCCCAGCTGTCTGTCTGTCTCATTTATGTCAATTAGAGATTCAATGCTGCCTGATTTAATTGGCCTGACTTTCCCCTCTAATAGAAACCCAAGTGACGGCAGGGCGGGCAGCTCTCGGCGGGCTGCCTGGCCGGGGAAGGAGTCTCTCTCTCTCTCTTTCTCTCTCTCATGGTTGGGGCTCGTTTGCAGAGCACAATAACCTGTTTGTTACCATCCGCGATGGTGAGGTTGGTGACCTCCTAACAGGGATGGGATGCAGCGATGATGTCATTTGAAAGCTTGAGGGTATTTCTGAGCGGTTAAGGGATTTGGGCAACCAGTCGCTCGCCTCGGGTTGGCTTTTAGCGTGCCGTAGAGGTCAAGATTTGCCGCCCGAGCCGGCAGTTCCTCCTGCCAGGAGGCTGAGTCCACGTGCACCGAGGTCAGTGAGCAACACAACTTCCACTGCTCGCAGCCGCAGAGTGCTCGTCCTTCCTCTTGAGCCCGAGCCACCCCCATCAGCACTTAACCATGAGCGAGGTTGACCAAGACCTGGGTTTCACGGGGTTTACACAAGGGCCTGACCCCGTGTCCCCTCTGGGCAGCAGACCTGGAAGCAAACCAGCTCAGATGAAATCTTTGCCATCCCTCCGCTCCCCCTCCGACAACTGAATCCCAGGAACCAGATCTGACCTACTTCTTCTCCCTGGCTCCTCGCTCGCGTCTCCCTGACAAATTACACGGCCCTTCTTCAGCTCTCAGCAGAAATGCGAGTTTCCCAAGTAGCTGGCCCACAGAGGCGTCAATATTAAACAGCAACAGTACCATCTAGTGACTTGGACTCACAGAGAGCATCGCGTAGAAGGGGAAGAGGTAACCTGTGAATTAGGGAGGCCAAGCAAGGTCCCAGATTTGCAAATGAGATCCTATCGCTCTGTTCATTTGGATTTAGGAAAGAAATCGTGCTGATGCTGCAACAGTCTTTCTTTGAGAGAGCCAGGCTGTGACACTTCCTTGGAAGACGGTCCCATTTTTAGCCTCCTGCCTCCCTGCTGAACCCAGCCCTGACCCACGCTCCCTCTGCTGGTAACCAGCTAATTGATTTAATGCATTCACAACTTCTCACACACCCACTCACCCGCACAACAGCAAATCCTTGCAAATGTACGAGACGAAATTTAGGGCTGTGGTGGTTTCTCAGCGCCAGTAAATTTTGCTCTGATGAGCCACGAGTGAAATCCTGAATTGGACGCGTGAAATAAATACAATACAATTCAATTTACTAAATCAAAAATAGGCCCAAAACTGAGTGTGAAGGGCCCACTCCATGCAGATCTGAAATTACACACTCTCCTTCACAGCTGAAGGGAGGAAATCAAATTAGAGCATTTCTTTCTCCATCAAAGGACATTAGTCCTGATACAGGCTTGTTACGCCTCGCCGTCGTTTATCGTGCGCTGGAGTTCTCCCTGTAAGAATTCCGGCTGACCAAGGCATCATTCAGAGGTACCAGGTTAACAACGGGCTACGGCGCGTTCTGCGCTTAAGGTGGGAAATTTTCACAGCTGTTTTGCAACACGCGTGTGTGCGTTACCTCTTCCCCAGTGAAAGCGGCTGTTACCACAGGCACAAAATGCAGCGGATCGAGAAGAGGTGACACAAAACCTCGTGCTGCAGAACTTCAGTGCTAAAACACTCTGTGGAGCTTATTAAATGCCATTGGTACCAGCAGAAGAAATTGCTTTGCTGGCTGATCAAATGTGTCCCCTCCCGGCTGCGCAGCACCGCCCTGAGTCCACTCAGCCTTGCTCGTGGGCTGATGAGCGCCTGACAATTTTATGGTTTCAAATTAAACAGAAAACTAAATTAGCAAATTAATTGTTTGCCATGTTTTTCCTTGGTCCCCATCAGCTGCCTCAGGACCTGCAGCCAATCCAGAGCCCCTCTCCGCAGTCCCGGGTAGAAGGTGGAGCCCGGCGCTAGGTCCTGCTATCTACCAAGTGTCAGTCATGTTAATTTTAAATTACTTTTGTACAGCTTGGTGTCAAAACGATTAAAGCATGAAAAGAAAAACTGAACTGGAGGGAGGGAAGGGGTGGGGGGAGAGAGAATGAATAATTTACCTTGCATTTACAGCAAGGACACTTAGATTTCTTTAACTCCTCAACTCTGAGAAGCCTGAAACTTTTATTTCCTTGACTGTAACCTGCTTGGGACTACGCCTGAGCAGGTGCTCTGTAGTCTACAGGGAGGCAATAACTGCTCGCAGCACAAAGCTGTGATTTTTATCTCAGTTTCTTCCCAGACAAGACTTTTCTCCACACTGTGCTTGCCGATTGTTGCAATCACCAACACAGACAAACCCACCCACCCACATGCAGACCTTTTCTCCCCTTCTCAGTGCACCACTCCCAACTGCGTTTACTCCATAACCCGCACGTACTGTGCTAGGTAATTACTTTCTCAGAAAACACAGAAATGCATAATCAGATACAGCCTTAAATATGCAAGAATTAGAGTTGTAGGATTGCAGCGTAACATCCCTGTAGCTCTCTGCATCTAGTTCACACAACCAACCCAAGTGTGTTGTGAAAATTTGGGGGTTGGGGCACAGACTGCTTTTATCTCTCTTCTTAACTCCATCCACGGCTTCTTTCTCTTTCCAGCTCCTGAATGGCATAATTGGTGGTATTCGAAATACCATTCTAGATATGTTGGGGCCAGAAGAACAGCAAAAAGATTTGTAAGAGGGCAACTCGGCATCACCAGAAAATGTAAAACAAGTCTGGCCACTTCTGTTGATGTTTACTGTGTTTTCAGCTTATACAGTCATTCATTAAAAAAAAGGGTATAGATATTTTGAATTCTTTTGTCTTGAGGGGGTACAACGTGCAATGAGGTGCCTTCAATAGATGATCACTAGTAGGGTGACAGAGCTGTTTGGGAAAAAAAGAGAGGCTGGACACTCAAGTGTAACGTATCCTGCAGGATGTGTGTGGGCTTGAACTGATTTGTCTAATTTGAGCAAAGAAAACAATTCCACTAATGGGTGTTTTCTGAAAAATGAGCATGCTGTCTTGGCAATTGGTTGTTCTGTCTTGTGCTGTCTTCTCACTACCTCTCCTTGGCAGCCACAGACAGGAGACACCTCTACCTTCTACCTGCGTTTTATTTCTTCGGTCTTAGGACTAACGCAGCCTTGCCAGATCCCAAACAGGTCGTGCGAGGGGTTGAAAAGCGTGCTTGAAATTTCCTCCTCCAAAAGGACTTGCCTGACTTCTCTGACGTGTTTGCTTTGGCTCGGTGCTCTCCACATCTCTTCATCCTCGTGACTGTAGTTCCTGTGACCCGCAGCACTGGCTCCGGTGAGAAGGTGGGGAAGGCGCACACAGGCACCCCCGACAGTCGCTCATTCCAACAAGCGGTGCCACCGCTCTCTGCTCCCCTGCGTTTGCGCTGCCCACACTCGGGACACGGAAACGGTGTGAGTTCGCACAGTTTAGGAGCAGTGATGGGACTGCAGTTCTGTGCGGGCTTTCACTTAAGCATGCAGGCACGGAAACGTTTCTTTCATTAATAGTGGGAATCCCTTCACATGACAATGTTTCTTCAGCTGCTGATTCACAAATACATCATTTAACTGACTCTTCCCCCCCCCCATTTTGGAAGCTCCTGTAAACTTCCCTCATCCTCCGCCAGAGGCCTGGCAGGAGGCTCAAGAGATGAAGAGCGGCATCTCTTGCAGGATATTTCAGTAACATCACTTCAGACGTAGCATGTGGGAGTACCGAGTATCAAGTACTCCGGTCTGATAACCACAGCTTTCCCTGCTTAATATGCGCTTAGCGATAGAACAGCAGCTATATAAAACTAACATCTTTTTTACTCTGTTCTGCTAGTCCAGATTCAGGGTGATCTCTGCTCACTTGAGTAACTTTAAAAGTAAAAACTGTTGTCAGCTGGAACATGAAAAATACAGGTGTAACTACTACACCGGATCTCGTAATTATTTAAAAGAAAGCACAGTTCTCAACCAGATTATCTTTTTTTTTTCCCCTAACCAAGCAGGACTGCCCTTCTGCCCGGTGCTGGGGAGCTAATGTAACAGCAGGAGAGGGATTTGTATTGGATCTATTATCAACAATACTGTTAAATCACTTCCAACTGCAAAATCTTTACGTATCAGTTATGAAACGGTTTCAAATTCTAAATTGTCTGCCGGCCAGGCAATTAACATCATTAATTGAACAAAATTCAGCCAGAATAATTGATTTATACTTAATTACAGAACCTGAAACTTTTCAAGGTGCATCTTCGCATCTTCCCCAGTCGTGCCGAGGATCCCTGGGCTGGGCTGCGGGCGCGGGAGGCACATTATCACTCACACGGCTCTCAGGAATCACTGAAAACGCTCAAGTGGTTAATATTAAAGTGGTCAATACTGGAGTGGTTGCCATAAAAACAAGAAGACAAACAATAACTTACTCAGACTAGAGCACACTAAAAGGACATTTAGGAATAAACCACTTTTCCTCAATTAAGAGTTCATGAAATCAGGGAGCTGTGGGATTTTTTTTTCTCTCCGACACTTGAATTTCCTGCAGTTGGACTTAGAAGAATTTGAGATTTTCATTTTAATGTGTTGGGGGTTTTTTTTCAGGCTTTTGATAATCCTTCCATGATAATTTAAACTATCTACCAGGCAACGTAAAGCTTTTCAGTCCAGACTATTGAATCAGCTCTTTGTTGGTAGACACTTTATCCCCTTGAAGTATCCAGGATGATTTACTCTTATGGGACTTGTAGACAAAGTGACATTTTCCTGTCTCCTGCTATCTAAACACAAGATTGCAATTACTCCAAAACAACTAGTACCAGAATGTGGCGTGCCATCAGCTTCTCAATAGCGGCCGTTTATTGGCTTTCCCCAGGACCTGCCTATTTTATTAAGGGGAAAAAAAAAAAGGATCTGGAAACAATCGATTCTCAGCCAAAGTTTTTTTGAAGGCGTTGTTTTTAATTTGCGGACTTGCTCCAAAGAAAGCTGTCTGTGTGTAAATTCGCGGATCTGCTGATGAGTAATCAGCGAGCTTTTGTGTTTTAATATTTTGATGGTAGAAGGGAAGCAGTGCAAGACTGACAGAATAAATACATATATTTAGAAGACGTTCTGTACTGATTGGAGTACAAAGACCAAAATAATAAAAGTGCAACAAAGAGAGCAACTAACTAAAAGATATTAAAAGGGAGCTGAGGCCTAAAACACAGCACAGATCATCTTTAATTGACTGGTGCTGGAGAAGCGTAAAGCCGGTAGATGTTTCTCTCTTTGTCCTCAAAAGCTGGAGGCTGCTCTTTCTAGTAGACCCTGAACTACGTAATTTAGAGCTAAAACCAATGAACAAGATAGCGACTTTGCAGAGATCAGGAGGTCGGGGACAACCTTCACCCCCAATTTACATTTGGGGTTTTAGGTTTGTAAATGAAGCCGCGTACAGCTTTAGGGAACGGTGTTACGGAAACGGGAACGTATGAGAGGTGCTGGGCACCCTAGAATCAGGAAATTTCTATGGAAATGCTTGGTCGCTAACAGGATTTACGGGCATCTACTTACTATAATGGATCTTTCTCTTCCACATAATTTCATTACATGTTGCCTGCTTTTCCGGAGTAGTCCCAGCATCCCTGAAACTCATGGATTCAGCAGAGAAAAGGTGGGCTTTTTGCATGAAAAAGTCACATTGCAGCACCAGAGAAGATCAACAACTTCATGTTTACAGGGTGGCAAACTCCGGGAACTGGCAGAGATCAACTTGGAAAAGGCAACAGGCTGGAGAAGGCAGAGGCAGTCAGGCCCTTGACTGTTAGGCAGAATCACTAAAGCCCATATCTAATGAACCATACGGCATTTACTGATGCTGGGTGTCCTTGTTTGTGTATCACGGGCATTTATCAGCAGACTTGCTTTCCCCTCCTGGTTTTTTCCACTTCTTTTTTTTTTTTTTTTTTTTGTGGCTTGCACACACTATGCATTTTTACCCCTGCCTCGTTAAATAATGCAAGTGCTAACGCGTAGACCCCAAAGCCCTCTCAACTTGCGGGTATCCATTAGCTGAGTCCAACGGGAACGAGTTCTAGCCTTACGGAAGCCTGTTGTTGGGAAGCGAGGGGAAAAGGGGTGCGCGAACACCCAGGACTTCGGATAACCTATTGTAATCAGGGCAAGAAAGGCAAGACGGGTGTAAGAGCCGGCCCCATTTCCTCAATTTCTTCACCCAAGAAGAGCCATGCGAGTTCTTTCTGCTCTCTCCAAGCCGGGAGCCCTGCGCAGGAGGACCCGGCTGCCTCGCCGAGCGCAGCGGCAGGCAGAGGGCAGCAAAGGGAGGCTTTTCACTTTTTTTTTTTTTTTTTTTTTNTTTTTTTTTTTTTTTTTTTTTTGTTCTCAGCCCTTTGCAGTTGGAGCTTTCCAGCCCGATTGTGCTAAATGCTTATGTACCAGTGTTTCCATTTACAAACTCGGCCTCCCCTCCCCCGCCCGGCGCTCCCATTAACTCCCGGCCGCCGCAGCCCCGCTCCCACCGCCCGCCCGGCCCACGGGGGGGCCCACCGACACCCGTGGGGGAGTGGGGGAAACACGAGGAGGAGGGAAAGGGAGTTGTAGAGGGTCACTGCCTTCCTTTCCTCCCCCCCAAATCAGGCTGCTTCTCCCCGCGCCCCCTCCCTGCCAAGGCCGGGATGAAGGGCTCCTCGTCCCCTGGCCACCCCGTCACCTCCTCCCGCTCCCCACCCCTCTCTTTCGGGGGCGCTCCCCCGGTTATGAAGGGGAAAAAAAGGGGGGAAAAAGAGAAAAAGGGGGGAAGAGGGGTAGCTCTCCCCCCATCCCCAGCCCGCACGGAGGTTAGGGGGGACTTTATCCCTTACTTCTCCGTCCTCCATCTGCACAGAAAGGGGGGCGGGGGGGTGGCCGGGCTGCCTGTGCCCGTCCCCGGTGCGGCGGCGGGGAGGGGGCTATGCTGCCGTGTTC
>VUYV01000331.1:145590-160215 GCA_008711295.1 Anarhynchus alexandrinus | reverse complement strand
CCGCGGGTGTTTGACTTTACACAGGACCCCACAAATGCTAAAGCCGCCCCTAGACGAGAGCTTCGCATCCTCCCGTTAACCCTACAGGGAGAGCGGGGCGAGGAACGGTGCTCTAAGGCCTTAACCCCCCACCACCCCCCCAGCTCCCCTCCCCCTATCCCAGTTACACAGGCTTCATGTCCTCCTATTAACCCTGTGGAGAGAGGACAAAAGCTAAACTATGATCCTGCTCTGCTTCCCCCATCCCGTTCCCAGCTACATGAGCTTCACATCCTCCTGTTAACGCTGAAAGGAGAGGAGAACAAGAGCTGCTGATGATTGTAAGGCCTTGCTCGGCTTCTCCCCACCCCCTCTGCCAGCCCCATCCCCCACTGCAGCTCCCATAGACTTGTATCCCTCCCATTAACGCTGAAAGGGGAGGACAGGAGCTCTGATGGGTTTTTCTCAGGCTTACTCTGTTTTCTCCCCCCCCCTACCAACCAATACCAGCTCCACAGCCCTGCATAAGTGCAAAGCATGCATCTGGCTCTGCTAGCACATCGACTGAATGCCCCCTTTCCTCTGAGCTCCGCAGCCCTGCAAGAAAAAAAAAAACCAAACCAAAACTGATTCCCCTCGTTTTGCTTATTCATTATAAGGGGTTGGTAGTGTGCTTTTTAAAACGTGTGATCTCTTGTTTTAGAAGCATCTGTGCTTTAAGGTTTTGTCTTCTATCATCTTGAACGTAGCTCTTCATAATAATCTCTTGAAGTGCTCCATTTTTGTCCTTAAAGTTCTATTTTATTACCTCTTCTGGATCAGTGAAGGTCGGTTTAACCCTTTATATGTGAAAATCAACATCACTTTAGAAAAAGGTTGCCTTTTTCTTTACTAATTCATGGTTATAATATTTTATTGAGCGAGGGTTTTTTTTTCCAGACCAGTCCTGATGCATGCTGAAAGAAGTGTGTGCTTCAGCACTGATTAAAGTCATGTATGAGTTAATGAGAAGCTTGCAGAGTATGTGAAGCAAGAGAAAATCTTTAACCAGCTCTGCTGTTCCTTCTACATACCACAAACTTGTAAGCTGTAACCAGAAGGTGGATTGAATATGTGTGAAATGCTGCAGTAGGAGACTCTTGTAATTGCATCACAGGTGGATGCTCACTCAATTAATGTATTATTATTTTCAAAACACCTTAAAGTTGGGTGGGTTTGGGTTTTTTTTTTAAGTGTTTTGATACTTCATATTTCGAAGTACGATGAAATCCTTGGATGAAAGATGCTACAAGCCTACAAAGTATTATTTTCTGGATTTTTTTTTTATTTTAAACAATTCCCCCCCCCCTCCTAACTGCTTCCCGGATTAATAGATTGATAACACATAAGAGACTCTCTGGTGCTGGAGGAACGTTCTCGGTGGTGTCAACGTTCTAGTTGTGGGACTTCTAATTTAAGAAATGTATTGTCATAAGGAATAAGATCAAGGCTGAATCTTGCTTGCATTTAGGTCCAAATATAAAATACACTTTGGAAGGACTCCCCAGTGAACACTGACAGTAATTAAGTAAAAATAAAACCTTTCACTTCAGCCCCCCCTTCCCCTTTTAACATAGAGAAGTAAGTGCAACACTGTTTCCATTCCACCATTTTCATTATGTGTCCTGATATTTCTTAATTTTATATCACATCTTAAATCCTCAAGTGACTTATAATTTCTGTGATTTGGGGGTATTTCTAGACCATACTTTTAAAGAAGTCATCTCACTGTGTCCCAAAAGGAGCTATTGAGCAGTCATTCTCGTAAAAAGGACTGAACTTCTTACAGCTTTGCTTTTCCAAACGTGCTTTTTTTTTCTGTAATTTTCATACTTAATTGTTGAATTCCTTTTTCCTTACATTAAGTAAATATTTATTAGTACCAGTTGGGTTTTTTTCATCTTTTTAAAAGAACAGAGCCTTGTCACTGAGACAATCACTTCATACCGTGTTGAGGAGATGACATAAAAAAGGAGCGAAGGAGAGTTGTCTTGTGCTGGGAACGTCAATGCCATTTTTGGAAAACAATACTATAGGAAATGGAAATGAAAAATACGTTTTATGCTGGTGGGAACTTGTAATGAGGCTAAGAGAGGATTTGATGTCTCAGAAAAGCAATCATTACAAGGGAAAAAGCGGGACTTTATCATCCATTTGTAAAAGTTCTCTGGCTGAATGGCCTTTTGGGGAACTGAAATTTGGCTCAAGTCTGTTTATGAACATCTGTTGAATGGAATTTTGAAAAGGCACAGATTATAATCTTAGTTTCTGTTGACTGTTTAAGATGATAAAATAAAACAAAATAAATGTATCTGCAAGTACGGTTTGTTGTTGGTTTTGTTTTTTTTAATCATGAGCTGCATGAATGTTCGGTAGTCTATACTACTGATTACCTGCTTGTATACGTGTTTTCCATACGTTTTTCTCTTTAGCATATAAAATACAGCCTCTTCCCCTTTCTGTAGCTGCTTCATTCCATTTGAATACTTTCCTAGTAAGCTTTCAAGTTTTATTTTTTTGTAACAGGAGGCTCTTGGATTTTGGTGTCTCTGGCGTTTTTTTGCACAAAGAATGCAGCCGATATCTGCGAGGGAAAATTTTGAGAACTGGTGGATATTCCCAGAACAGTGGCCGTTTACTGAGATTCACATCCTGCCCACCTGTCTTCCGCAAGGCTTCTGTAAATGCAATCACTTTGTGTCCACTGTCTGTGGATAGTACTACTTCAGCATCTATTTCTGCGGCGTTTGTGACCTCCTGTTATTCAGGGAGGTCTTCACTGTAATTTTCCCTCCTATTATTTTGCCTCTTTTGCAGCCTGATGTTTTTGCTGTTGTTTTATATTCCAAGCAAGGATGCTGTGAATGCTTCAGCTCAAAATTTAGGTCATCTCTGATGGAGGAAGGAAGACCTAAAAAGTAAAAATAAGATTTCAATGTGCCTTTAAAAATGACAACTCTTTCGGAGAAAACTCATCTGTATTTTGTGGCTGTATGGACTGGGGAGAATGGAGAGTGCCTTTGATTCCAGAATGAGGGCTAAGTACCTTCATGTGAGTGTGGTTTCTTTCCCGTGTGTTTTCCTGGTCTTTTTCATTTTCACACCTGCTTTGAGCTTTAATCACTCAAATTATTCATAGACTTGCCCTGGAAAAAGAAGAGAGTGACCTCTTCCCATCTGGAGTAGATGGATTTACCATCAATAATTGTAAATGGACTTGGATGACTTAATAATGGGTTTTACGCTTAAAATTTTTAATTCTGTGATTTCATTGCCTCTTAAGAATTCTGCGCATGGTCTTTTCCAAACCGATAAGTTGAAGAGATTTATTCCTTGCAAGTTATCTCTTAGCATTGGGCTCCCATCTACAAAGTGCCGGTGATCCCCCACGTCCTGCTGAGTCATCAAAGAACACGCACCTTTCACAGGACCGGGCCCGTAAGTTGCAGTCGTCTTTTTTTCTCTAATTATATACAATGTCTTTCATGACAGAGAACCTCAAGACAGTTGATGAAATCAGCAGCCGGGAAAGTAATGCAGAGCCTGTTGGGGGTTACATAGTCCCATCGATTACAATTTAGCGGTCCCTCAGCCTGAGGGTATCTAAGGGGACTTAGAGCCAACTGCTTTTCTGTTTGCGTGTGGTGCTAGAAGCAGCAAGCTGCAATTGATAGATATCTGTTGCTATTGCCAGTGACTCTTGTTTTTCTGTTACTTCAGTGGCTTAATTTAAATTATTAAGAAACTTGTGAATCTGTTTTGTTTGTTTTCTGCTCTTCCTAGCAGCTATCTGCAGTTTTATATGTATTAAATGTGCTAAGCTTCATCTGGGCTATATGTATAATAAATACCTTAGTAAATGTGATTAAGTCCAGTTTCCTCTATTAACTCAGAAGAGATTTGTTTCTTATCTGAATCGTTCCTCCACTGAGAAGGAGAGAACCCTTGCATAGCCAGAGTTCACCTCATAAATCACCCAGACAAATTGAACTTGGGGCAGAAGAAGATACAAAATGAGGAGAGTTGTGATTTAGACTCCATGAACTTTGTGGCGTTCCGCTATGGAGATGTGCTTGGCATGAGACAGAGCGAGCCACCTCACCAAGTGCATCCTCGTGATGGAGGGAGCACCACGAGGGTGACTCCAGTGGGCTCCGCCATCACATAGTGTATTTAGATAGTTGTTCTTTGATGCTGTCGTTTGCGTACAGTGCTGCTGTTTTCTCTCTGTTGTGCCTTTTCTGATGCTCAGAATGCAATGGTATTTTTTGCTAGCTGCAGGCAGGTTCTCGGGCAGTTTGGTGTCTTCTCAGCGTGCTCTCTTGGTTCACAGAACAAGGTGTGTTACTTCCTGATGCCGACGTGGTGTTCTCTGCAGCTGCATGGAAGGGCCGCTTCAGAAATCAGCAGCTTCCCAGGTTTTATTAACTGAATTTAACTTTTGGTGATTAGTAAACAGGCACGTTAAGAAAATCTGCGGCCCAGCCATTCCGCTTTGCAGTTCCTGAGGCTTGTCAGCCAAACTCTGCACCCTGGCCTGTCTGCATTTCAGTTTCATTGCAGTTTCTGGCTTTTCTGTTGGAGATGGAGAGATGTAAAGACGTCTTTAAGTTGGCGATATTTTTGGTGCAAACAGGGAAAGAAAATGCTCTTCAACTTCTGAATGTAGGTGCTTTTGTAACACCAGGTCACTAGTTTCTCCTTCCCCCCGTATTTGGTAGAATATTCACTGGGATTAATTTCACAAGCCTGTCACTGGCTAGAAGAAATCCTGTAGGAAAAGAGGAAGCAACTGCTTTTTTTTTTTCCTAGTTTCTAATGACTCTTTGAAATATAAGAGTTTAGGATAGTTACCTTTTCCCGACTGTTCAACTGAATTCCAGGTGTCAGCTAAGCCCCACTTCTCATGTGTGCCTCCCTTCACCCTTAAATATCCTCTGTATTAGTGTTTGGTGGCCTCCGTTTAACAGTATTGGTCTGTTATCGATAACTTTTTTTATCAAAGGATTAGAAAGACCTTCTTGGTCTTCACCCAGACTCTGCTATGATATGCAGATATGTCATAATCTACTCGTTAATTTATCAGGCTGTATCATAGAAGACAGGGCTCCCCGGCAGCAGCCTGGGCAGGTTCTGTGCCGAACGATGCTGAAGCGCAGGCTACCCCTTTTCCGAACCCCTCAGTCACGCTGCGGCTCTCCCCGATGGTTGGAACTCTCCTGATTAGTCACCAAGCTGCTCATTGTTTGGTCTTCTGCCTAATTTAAACAATTCATCTTGTCTTTATTCAATACAAGGTTATTTTCTACTATTAGCTTTTTTATCATGTCTTCATCACTTATTGATTACAATTCTGAAATAGTTGGGGGTTGAGGGGGTTCTTTTTTGATTCAGCGAGTGTTTGATGAATATATTTGCTGCTGGCACCTGCAAAACTCTGTCCTTGTTTCCTCCGCTCCTTCCATATTTACTTTGAGGACCCTTCACAACAATCTCGACTCCCCTAGTTACGATGGGTCTTTCCTTCTGCTAGATTAGAGCTTCCTGTCGGTGCTTTGTCAGGAAAGCCTGATATCTTTCAGCTCAGTTGTTGCTTCATCTCCTCTGCTCTCCCAGGGGTCTTGCACGCGCTTTCAGTTCTGCCTTACGTTTTTGATTTTGTGAGCTTCCCTACTATTTACATTTCTTCACATATATCCTCTTCGTACCATCTGCTACCTTATGTTTTGCTCATCTCTGAAATTTAGTCACCATATTTCATGCAACGTTGTTCTACATTATTTTCTTAAAATTTAATTAAAAGGTTCTGAAAGAACAAAGCAAATTGGAATTCACCCTTTCTGCGTAGACACCTTACCTGATGAGGGAACAACTCAATACAGACCTTCAAATGCCTTGACACAAATGAATTTGTAACCAAAATTTTGTACTTTGTTTGTCCAAAATGTATATTATCAAATCAACGAGGAGAGTTTTATTACTGACAAAAGTTAAGGTTATTATTAAAGAATGCCGTCTTCTCTACAAACTCTTTTTCTTTGGAATTCAGCAGTTCTTCTAAGTAGTATTTACTTTTGAGTGAGTGTGTGGCTGTGCCGTGTTAGATAAAAGCTGCAGTACTAAAACTGTTTTACTGAACTTAGCTCCTGACCTGCCTTCTGAGGGCATGTCTACAAAGGGATGATACATCAGTCTAGTTTGTTTGATCTAATTACAGCTATTTAACTATACTGAGCACAAGTACACTCACCCCACTTTGTTATGCTGATTTAAGGTATTTTCACTGTTAATCGGGTGCATGGTTCTTTCTCGTATTAATTTACCTCTCGAAATATTCGGGGCAGTTATCCCATGGAAGTGGTGTTCTGCTGCTCAGCTGTATGGTTTTCTTTTGTAGCACGCTGACAGAGAATTCTCAGGAATTTGGGAAATCTGTGGGTCAACCTGAAAAATTACTGTTCCTTTTCTCTTGGCGTCCCTTGATTTTTGCCTATGCCACTTTTTCAAAATGCTGCAAAGTTGCGTGAAAAAGAAACTGGTAAATCCGTTACGATGCGTATTCCTGTGAGGTTGCAGAGGTGGGAAGATTTAGTTCTGTGGCTTCGTGGAGCTTTTGCTACTTTGATAACGGAAGAAATGCACAAAGAGAAACAGTCAGATGTGATCAACCTGCTGCTTCTGCACAGGGTTTATCTGGAGCGGTTTGCTCACTGGTGTGCTGTTTCTGGGTGCAGTCAGCTAGCAGTGGCAGGCAGTGCAGGGTTCTGGTGTGGGACTGGGGTGACCGGTAGCAGCAGCCAAACATCGGGATGACAGAGTTGTACTCCTAGAAACCTGTGCAGATCTCCGCTGCAGAGGCAGAATACAAAACAAAGACTTCCCTTAACGTGCAGAAGGCCATTGCTGTCTGCGGAAGAGCATCATTTCTGATTACTTCCAATTGAAAACTGGTCAGTTTTGTGTCAGGGGGTGGTTTTTTTTAATGTATATATCTGGAGAAGGTGCTGATCTTCTGTGTCATAAAGCTTGGCGATGCATAAGAAATTACCCAGAGTTTTTTCCAGGTACAGTCTGTGAATCAAATACGGGTTATGGGAGTTCAAGGAATAAACATGGTCTGTTGAGCCAGGAGAAAGAATTTATGAACACAGAGAACAACTTCCTAATGGTTGTATGCGGCCTTGCTCATCAGTGTTGGTGATTTACCATTGAAGGGATGTAGAATGAGTGTAGTGTGGCATTGTGAAACTTCTTCAGAACAGACTCGTTAGAAACTTGAGCTTGCCCTGATGTGTGCAGCCTCTGTAAGAGCTCTGGAGCTGGAAGTTGCAAGAAAGTCCTCCAGGAAATGGTGGCCTGAGACAGTGCCCAGAATGGTGTGTTCTTCATCCCAAAGTCCAACTTTCTAATTGAAATACTCCTTTCTCAGTATTTTTCTTCCTGTATTTGCTATAATAATAAATATAGCTGTCACAGAGACATCAGGAGGTCCTTAGGTCCCATCCCGACTCTGAGACAAGAGAGATGCTTATCTGTATCCCATACAGATGTTGGTGTATCCTGGCCTTAAAAAACCTGAAACACGGGGCACTCTACAGCTTCCCATACTAGCGTTTTCATTGTTTACGCATCACTTTTGTTACTTTACCAGATCTTACTGTGAATTAAGTCTATTACCTATTCTACTTTCAGTGGACATGAACATTTGATTGCGGACCTTTACTGTAACAGAATGGACTGTTGGTATTTTGTCCCCTCTCAATTCTCACGAGCGCTCTCCTTTTTCTTACTTTTTTTTTTGATTAAGCAAATCCAGTATTTCAATTTGTTCTTGGGGGTTAGGCTTCCTCAGCCTCACAGCATTCTTGTTGCTCTCTTTGTGTTACTTCCAGCTGGTTTAAATCTGGTTTTATGGGTTTTTTTTTAATGTGGTACCTGAAAATGGATACAATATTCCAGCTTTCACCAACACTGAGTTAAGCAAGCTAATTGCCATGGGTGTCCTACGTAAAGCAGCCTCATTAAATATTTCTGTGATGTATTATCTTTATTGTGTTGACTTAAATTCAGTTTGTGATCCGTTATAACCACTGCCTTGGTTGGTGCAGTGCTGCTGCCCAGCCAGTTACTCCCCTCCTTGTGCATCCTCGTGTCTTGATCCTTGGCCACAAAAAAGCCCTACTGAAAATATCGCGCCTGAAAACAAGGGGGAGAAAAAGATCTGAGGTGGCTTTTCTAATGCACTGTTCTTGTGAACTCCAGGTGGGTCAGCCTGCCAATGGACGAGGAATTGTGAGATAATGTGAATTTTCAATATTGGATGGAAGTTATAATATGTTTTGTCTTATTATTACTCAAAAAGTGTTAATTTCATAGAATTTCTAATGTGAGCTGGAACAGGAATGATTGCTTGCCAATGGGAAAAAACATAGTTACAGTACGTGAATCTTAGATTGTTTTCTTGTGAAGCTTTTTCACTCTCCTGCTATTCACAAGAGGAGCAGAATAACTTTGTTAATGTCCCTTTTAAAAAAGAATAGACATAGTTGCTAGAGTTGAGATGAAACAAAGTTAAACCTGAAAGGCATTGAAGTAAGAAGAAAACAACAACAGAAAAGTGACGGGATTCTGGGCTTGTCTAAAACATTGATGACATGAAGATACAATTCATGGATGCGAGGTGTCCTCTTGGTCTTTCATGCAGTTACCTGGTCAGAGTACCGGAAAAAGAAAAAGAAGAAAAAAAAAAGGGAAAAAAACACCAAACTGAAGATGTTTTTTGGCTCCATGCCCCTGCTTATTACTGTTTATAGAAACATCAAGAGGTGGCAGATACAAGGAAGGAGGCTCTGACAGCGTGGAACACCGTGCCTTTGAAACGATGAAAACCATCCCCAGTGGTCAAGCAGTGAAGAATGGATGATCCCGAGAAGGGCAGCCATGGTTTGTTTGCTAAAGAGAAGCATTGCTGAAGCAGGTATGTTTTCTCTAGAGAGATTAAGAGATGTTAGATGGAAAGAAATAGGTGGTACTGGTGATGTTAGTTATGATGGAAACGCAAAGCCATTGGCAAAAACTAGAAATGCGTTTGGGAGCCTTTTAGGGTCTTCTGGGGAGGTGCGATACTGTGGCTTTTTGGAAAGCTTTGCCCGTAGGAGAGCTTGTCCTGCTGGCAGCTCTCTGCAGAGGCAGAGGGCCGTCGCGCTGCCGAGGCGAGGGGTGTGCGTAGGCTCGACTCCACCGAGGATCACCGCTGGGTTCTCCAAGCGCTGTCTGACACAGAGAATTTGCTGAGCTTGTGCGTACTCCAGGGCTGGGGCAGCCTGCGCATTACTCACTCGCTGTATTTCGTGCTTCTTTACGCTCCCGTGACCCGGATGAATTTAACAGGGAACTGAGCAGTGTGTTCAGTTCTCCTGTGTGCGGTTCTTACGCTTTTGCCCATCTTAATCCGGTTCTTTGCCCCGTGATGCAGTCTCTAATTATAAACCAAATCGTACAACCTGCCTTCTCAAACTCTTGTCTCATTCGGTGAATGCTTTCTGTCACATTTTTCTTTTATCCTTGTTATTTGATGTTTGCTTACATATTTTATTTATCGCATATAATTCAAGTGCTGCGGTAAATACAGAACTACTAATTGTAATGGATTTTCATTAAGCTTTTCACTACAGTATCTGAATACTTTTTAACCGCCACAAATGTATCTTCACGATATTTGCAAAGAGATTTTTCTCTCATTTCACTGCTGCAAAGCGGGGAAATTAATGGCAAAGCTATCAAAGTTCTCCTCTGTATCTGTGTGTTCCACAGTGACAATAAACAAATCTCCAACTTGCCCCAGTAAAATAATTGTATCTTCTTCGTTAATCGTCCGGCAGGGTGTCGGTGAGCTTTCCAAGGGGGCTGCTGGTGCTGCTTGGCCCCTCTGCTTGCACGTTCCTGACACTGGGCGCGAGGAACCTCCCGTAGCTGCCCTACGCTCGGCTTTTGGGGCAATCCTATCTCATTCTGTCCATAAGAACATCAAGCTCCAACATAAAACCAGTTAGTCCCTTTGAGTCTGGTAGCCCCACTAGACAGATTTTTTTGAACTCTAATTTTCCTAACAATAAGACATTCTATTCTAGTGATCATCTTAAATGTACTCAGGCCTTTATATACATTTGGTGCCAACATAACCCTTTAGTTTAAGTACCCGTGTTCAAGCCATAATCTATGCGTTCAAACTAACCCTAGCCTATCTCAGCCCTTCTTTTGTTGGAGTTACCTGAAATGAAACTTTAGTCTTTCCTCACGATAAATTCTTTCCTCTTATAACCATCTTGGGAAGCCTTTTCTATCACTATTCTTGTTTTCATGTATCATTCTTGAATATAAACCGTACCCAAAATTCTGCAAGAGAGCGGTTGCCATAACATCTGGATGTGTCTTACCTGGTCTTTAGATCACATTTGTCATCTTCACTTTTGTGATGTTTCATCATTTCTGTGACTAAATAATCTTTCTGAGTCTTTATCCTTCTCTGTTAACCGTGATGAATTCCCAGTTTACAAGAATTTTGGCTGTTAGTCCCTGTGTGAACAGCCTTGTGCTTTGCATTAATCTTATTACTGCATTCCACCAGTCCGTTCCTTGGGATTTCTGGGCCGTTCCAGAACCTCATCCCATTCTTCATTTAGGATTTTCCAGTCTTCTGTATTGATACTTTTTAATTTTGCCAGTAACGAGCTATATTAACGCTCTTCTGTCAATTCCTTGTGCTAATGTCACTTAAAAGCAATGAAAAGCAGCAGTGCTGAGACCGATACTGGAAGAGCTTTTAAAGCACTCACTCCCTAGCCCAAAAGTTCCCATTTTAACACAATTCAGCACGGGGGGTTTTAGCCATTTTTTACCCACAAAATTTTTCTTGCACTGATCTTCATCTTTTCCAGTTGAACTTGTATTTTCATATGTGGCACAAGATCAAATGCTTTACTGAATTTTATGTGGGTGAGATCAACTGTGTTTTCCTTGACCAAGAAAAATCTGCTTTCTTATCAAAGAAAGAGATCAGATCTGTCTGGCATGATTGCCTTTCTTAAACCTATGTGGCGTTTTATCTGTTTATTTTCCCCCACATCTTTTCCCTCTCCAAGGGAAAAATAACTGAAGTTTTACATCTCAGTGAGATCGGGCTAATTAGCCTCTGGTTGTCTGGACATTACTTTCCAAGCCTTTGGCTTGAATTGGGGTTTGTTGTTTTTTCTTTCTCCCCATAGTAGGGTGTCCATTCTGGATCATTTTGTACCCCTGGAGGTGGTAGAAAAAAATTCGCTCATTTGCTTCACCACTGAACTTTAGTGCTTCACGTTTTGTTTGTGGGTGGTTTCTTTTGGGGTTTTTTGGTACTTTTAAAGAAAGATGCTAAGTCATGGCTATTGATACAGATAAAAGTCATGATTTTTGAAGTATTGCAAAGTCCGTTAGCAAAAGCAATAACGAGAGGCTTCTTAACTAATGCTAGCTGAATACAGAACTCCGTTATCCTGTCAACTAGGTTGATAACTACCAGTGGATCGTTGCAGCCCTTGGCAACACTGATCATTGACACGTAGAAGTTATGTTCCTTGTGCTGCTTCGGTGTTATTTACTGCTATTATTCCTGTGTTTAAATAGAAAGTAAAGTGTGCTGGCGACTCTACACCTATGGATAAGGTGGTCCTTGAGAAAATACAGTCCAAGAATAGACAGATAAGTAAACCGATGCAATAGGAAGGTCGTGAATCTGGAGGGTCAGGATTGTGTGGGGAAGGCTGCGGTGCTCTGGGTGATTCCACAAACCCGTGCCACCAGAAAACCGAGGTCATTAACCATGTTTCCTGAAGGTAGGAAAAAATAATAGCTTTAAATACTTTGTTTCATGGTGTATGTAGTTCCACCCCTCACCAATGCATACAATGCGTAGGGTCTTTCTGAGAACACTTCGCTCCGGCACCTAATTCTAAAGATAGGAACGTCAACAACCACCATTACATGTTTGGATTTTGGGGGTTGTTGTTGTTGTTTTGGGTGGGGTTTTTCTGTCAGATATATTCAAAATTTTATAAATAATTGAAAACTATGTCTTTTTATGATTCTTCAGTATGTCTGGAGCTCAGGTTTCTGTTTTACAGAGGGAGTGAACAGTTCTGACCGATGCCTTTGTGTTACTGAAAGTGTGTGTGATGGTATCAGCCTGGATAAAGAAGGAATATTGCTAAGGTGTGATTGTGGGCCTCTTTAAAGCCACAGAGAACTGTTAAAATGCTAACTGATAAAAATGACCTTGTTTCACAGTTCCAGTACTGAATTCTAAAAGTTCCAGCAAAGCTGGTCTGAATGCCCTTAAATTTTGTTTCTAACGCAAGTAAATTTCACAGAAGTACGTGCTTGTTAACTTAACTTCTTAACATGCTCTTAACTTCTAGCCCATGGATATTTGAGCAAGATCACAGGACGGAGGCCTTAAAAGCAGAAAATCGGTCACATCCCGGCACACGGACTTGTGTGCGTGTGTAAAGTCGGAAAGCGCCCCAGGTGGGTTAGATTACAGAATTCAGATTTTGAAATACACATTGATGGGTGACTGTCGAAAGGTAGATAACGCAGAATTTCTGGCTGACCCTTTCATGATCAAATGTTTCAAAGCCGGTCGACACCTTGTTTCTGTGGGATATTGCAATTGTTTTGTTAAATTTTCCAGCAGTTATTTGTGCCTGCCTTTGTACATCTGAAATGAAGGGGCATTACTAAGTGTTCTCCCCGTAGCATGAATATTTAATAGTTTGTGTGTTCTTTCTCTGTACTCTGTGTGTGCCTATATAATATCAACAAAATCTCTTAGAATCAGTTTTTGCAAGAGATTTTTCAAAGCATGTCATGTGATTGAGTCACAGTGCTGAGTGAGCTATTGTAGAATTTCACCTAAAATATTAGAAGGAATTCGCCAAATGGTGGTATTTTACAAATGAGCGTGGATTCAGCTAACTTCCCCTAGAGATTTTATTTCAGCATGGTCTGAGTTCCCAGTACTGACGAACTGGTGTCTTTTAGGAATCAAAAAAAATCTTTGGCCCTTTTTAAAGGAAGATTTTCTTTGTTTTCGCAGTGGTACAGATACTCATTCTCTTGAGCTAGGAGCTGGTACGAGCGTTCTGGGCGGATCCTGCAAAGTGCTGAGTACGTGGTTAACTTTAAGGGAGTATATGCTTAAAATCCCCGGGACTGCTGATGTTTAAAATTACGCATACGCTTAAATACTCGCATGGCCTGAGGCCAGCGGCTTCTGCATCTTCTAGGACTGAGCCCTAAGGAGACTACAGCGAACGGCTGCAGCTGAGTTTTCCTTTCCCATTTTAAATATAAGGTTTAAAGCACGAATTCTGACAGCTGTTGAAGTAAAAAGACTTAATTTAAAGGCGAGGAACGCAATACGTGGAGGCGATACGCCTGGTTTCTTTCTGCCTCTCCCGGCATCCGAGCTCGCTCCTCGACAGCGGTAGTGCAGGGCTTGCAGTTTTCTGTGCTGCTCCGTTCCTGTTTTATCCTCTTCCATCTTTTCCATCTGCTTCATTCTGTTTGGAAAATGGCAATGTAGAATGTGTTTGGTGTAACCTTAATCCTGAGCAGCATCTGGGCTCCGTTTAAAAAAAAAAAAAAGCAGCATCTACTGCAGGGAAGGTTTCTGTATATGTTTCCCTGCTTTAGTAAAACAAAGTTGGGGGGGGGGAGAAGAACCAAAAATAACCCCAGCAAAATAATATTTCTTTTAATTGACATGTTCGTTAATATGTAGGGTTTAATGTATTTTCCTGCATACATGGACAAACCGCGGTGTTTGCGCTTTTTGCCTCACCTCTGTCCCGGTGGGTGTCGTGTCAGAGGTAAACCGCGTTTGCACCATTTTAGAACAGGAGGGAAAGGAGAGGGGGGATTGTCTTTAAATCTTTTTTGAACAGCCACACTGTTAATTACTCACAAATATGTTAAAGGTAATGCCACCACAAAAAAAAAATGTGACGAAGTGAAATTCCCCCCTTATGCCCTTTCCCTGTTAAACTTTTACAGGCCTTTTAGAGCTCCTCGATGGCGAGGCGATTTTCTTAAATACTTCAGAAGAAAGTCATGAAGATGCAATTGTGGCGGCCCAGCCGTGACTACCGATGCTCCCTCCTCGCCAGCCAACCCGCCCCGATGGCCCCGGCCCGGGGCAGAGCGCAGCCGCCGGTCAGGTCGGTGAAGCCGGGGAAAAGGAGGGGGGGGGGCCTCCTGCCAGCCCCCGCCGGTCCTGGGCTATTTTCAGAGCTCTTGGGCACCGGTTGCCTTTGAAAATCTGGCGCTAGATGTCTCCAGCACCTGGAGATGGCGCAGATGACTCTCTAATTGCGCACCCCGCGGAGCATCTTTGTGTTCGGCCACACGTTAAAACAGCCGCTTCTGAGCCAGTTCCGATCGCTGGGGTGTGACTCCTCATTACAAAGCCCAGAATAACGCTTTTCAGCCAATTGCGCTTCCCTGGGGGGTGTCCCCGTCCCCCCCCTTCCTCCCCTTCCCTTCCCTTTCCCCCTTTTTTTTTTTTTTTTT
>VUYV01000331.1:74569-137406 GCA_008711295.1 Anarhynchus alexandrinus | reverse complement strand
TCCCGTCCCGGGTGTGTGGGGTGTGGGGGTCCCGCACCCCTCAGCGGGGCCCGGTGGGGTCCGGCCGGGGCGGGGGTGGCTCGGTCGGGCCGGTGGGGGCCATTTTCCCCCCTGGGAGCGGCGGGCCGGGGCCTGCGGCGGGGAGTCGGCGGGGAAGAGGCGGGCGATGGGAGCAGCGAGTGCGGATCGCTTTGGTTTGGGATTTGAATTATGGAGGTAAAATCCTTCTGTCAAAGCCAGGAGACAGTTGGTCTTAGGTTGACATCCTATCTGTGATCTGATTGGCTCCCCATCTCCTGCTCTTGGCCATTTATAATTGCCTCTGATGTAATGGTACAACAATCCTGATGAGCTCATAAACTTTTACACTCGCTTTTCTTTTTTTTTTTTCCTTTTCCCTTTTTTAATATTTTTTTTTTTTTACCCTGCCAGCCCTGGACCCACCGCCCTCGCTTCCCTCTTCAGGGGTGTCCCCCGTGTCACGGCAGCCGGCGGTGACCTTGGGGCGGTGGGGTGGCAGCGTGACACCCCCCTGTCCTCCTCCCTCCGGGGAAAGGGGGGGGATAGTTGATGGGGAGCGGAGCCCCCAGACAGCCTGTCCTGGTCGCATTGTGCCTGGAACAAAAGGGGAGGCAATGGCATTTTTTTGGGGGGGGGGTTTATTTTGCTGGGTGAGGTTTTATGCCGCCTGGAAATAGCGCCTGTGTTGTGGGAACAGTGGCGGGGGCACAATGGGTTTGCTGTTTGTTTTGGTTATGTGACTTTCCCGTTGGGATAAATGATGTCTTTGATGGATCTGAGGATGCGTTTGTTCCTGGCTAATTTCGGCCCTTTTCAAAACTGGGGCTGTTTGGATTCTTTATTAGACGGAGAAGGTGGGGGGGGTTTCTGGGGTGTGTTACAGCCTGAAGAAGGGGGGAAAAAAACCACCCTAAATATCAAAACAATCAAATCCAGACTTGTGGCTGAAGCACCAAAAATGGTGCTTCAATTTATGTTCAGTAGAGCTTTAATGTAGGACAGGCCTGAGCCTCCAGGTCTGTGTCTTAGGGCACATTTTGACTTACTTGGAGTAAGTGCTGCGGTGTCCCCTTTCCCCCATCCGTAAAGGGGCTTATTGCAGCACTTCAGGTGCTGCTGGTGGCCAGGACCAACAGTGTCCCCACTCTTCGCTTTTCGGAAGAGCGCAAACAGGGAAAACGAGCCTGAGAATTCTGTTTATTGTTGTACGTGTAGAATTAGCTGTTTGCTGGAAATAGGGATGGCCAGAAAACGCGCAGAGGGGAGAGCAGTGCAGCGTGTACCCATCAGACATTTTAGGTACAGCGACAAGAGGTGCTGGTATCTGATATTTGGGATCCTTGATTAAGACCGGGTTACTTTCTGCGTTTAGACACGCACCTCCAAGGCCTGTCGCGGCCTTGAGTGTGACGGACGGACTTCCCTTTTCCTTCTGTGTACTTTGCTCTAACTTCAGGCCCTGGGCTGGAGACATTTGATACGGCGCAGTGTGACGTGCAGCCTCCAGAGTTTCCCTTCTTGCTCACAACTTCTCTTGTGTCGATCTGAAAACGGCTTAATTTTTTGTTCCTTGATTACTGAAGGCGATGTCTGCTTTGGCGTCTCGAATTACTTAATTGTCTTTTCTGTCAGATTGAAGTAGTGCCCTCTAAGAGAGTGGATCTTAATCTCTGCCGTGGTCATCAAACTGCCCAGCAGTTAACTGGTAGCGAGTGTGGGATCCTTGGGGAAGATTTCAGCTCCTCAGGAATACGGTCGTGTGTACCTGCAGTGCATTTGGACAAACGTCACAGGCGTGAGGGGGGTTTACTTGAAGGTGGTACTTCTATCCTGAAAAATTTCAGTTTGGATAAAACGCGTGCTAAAATGCGGTGTCAGATTGAACTTTTCAAGCAGGTATTTTGCTACAGCACGTATCTGACAAAGTGTACTTTTGTCAGCTTTCTGATACCAATTTGTAAAAGGAGCTTATTTTGTCTTGGAAAAGGAATGTAACTTGATTCCAAGAGCTGTTGATATGTAGTGTATTAATAATATCGGAGTAACTAGTCCCATCAACTGGAATTATTAATGAATAGTTGTGAGTTGTGAGAATTAGTTGAACTTTAAGTGGCACAAATAGCGCGTATAAAAAGTAAACCCCCATCCTGAAAACCAAACAGCCCCCCCCAAATCCTTTTTGTGCCAAGAATTACTGGACTCAAACTGACAATTCCTTTTTTTTTTTCTGCTGGAGAAAGTAAAGAACAGACTTATCTACTGTGATGAAAAAAGCCTCCATGTGTCATCTGCGCTGCCCACAAGAAATGGTTGATTAATAATAATACTCCGGCCCTAAATTACAGCCTCCTTTTGCTGTGTACTCAGCTAAATTCCCTAGATTGGGAGAATTTAAAGCTCTGTGTCTTTTCTTTGTCTCATACAGTGATGGACAGAGTGGGTACTTAGCACCTAACTTCTGAGAGACTCTGGGAGGAGAGGAGAATGTCATTCATCTGACCAAACACTAGCAAGAGAAGCATCTCTTGGAGAAGATGATGTGGGAAGAGCGCGGGGTTCCTCCGCTCGGGAATCCTTGGCGTAGTAAACCTGAGGTTTTGGGGATGGGAAGCAGGATGGTGCAGAAAAAGAGAAGTGCCTTTAATTCTCCACACTTAGGATTTATGAGTGATGCCATAGTTTCATCACGTTGCTCGTCAAGAAAGGCAAAGTAATTTCTGGGGTGAAAGTTGTTTGGGTGGAATACTTCCTGTAACGAGATGAGCGTAGTCGCTTGCGCGGAGGTGGATGGACTCCAGCCCTCACGACGCCGTCGCCCGCTGGCCGGTCCCGGGAAGGTGGTGCTGTGAAGGCTGACAACGCTCCGCGTCTCTCGGCACCGCGATAGAGCGCTTCGCAATTTTATTTTATTTTATTTTTTTCTGATGACCTTTCTAGCTGGGAAATGCGGAATAGGATCAAGGGATCAGAACGGCTGTTTTGCAGTGTGTGGGATGAGAAATCTGTGGTTTTTCTGTGGGAATGACTTGTGAGAAACCAGGCCAGGGATCTTAGTTTTCAATTTTTCCAGCTCTGTCGTGTATTTGTTTCCACCCCCTTCCCCTCAAGAGCATGTAACAGTTCTTAATAATACTCTGACTTTCCCAGTGTCTTGGGACTTAAAGGAAACTGCTTAAGAGAAAGGACTTCCCTCCCTTTAATAGATGGGCATTTCTCATGGTAACACGCTTTCGCTATGGCAAATGATGTCCTCTGTAAGGGGAGATGTCTTTGGATCGCATTAAACATTGACGTGTGGGATAACCTCCCCGTAGGTGCACGGACATCTCCAGTCCTCCGTTGTAAGTTCAGTGAAGGCAGTTTAAAAATCATATGTTAATAAAAAAATGCTTTTGGGCCTGTTGCCATCCAATAGCTTTTTTTTTTTTTGTTGACTTAGATCTCAACTTTAGTAGCAAGTGAGGCATGAAAAATGTTGTTGAAAATATGTTGTTTGGTTTGTTTCTTTTTTTTTTTAAAAAAAAAAAAAAAACTAAATTGGCACCAAATGGCTCTGTGCTGCCAATGAGCTGTGATATCTTGGAATCGGAAATTGAGACCTGGCTCCTGTTGGCTTGTGTCGCGGGGTTTCTCCTTGCCTGAGCGTTGTAATGTTAGGAGCCTTTGCATCGCTCGCGAGGTGTAGGATGCGCTAGATCTTTCCAACAAAAAGGAGAGTGGTACATCTTCTTTTTCTGGGGGAGGGTTCGCCTCCGAATGAGCGATTTTAGAAAAAGTAGGGAAATCGCGCTAGTTTAGTTTTGTTGTTAGGATCTGGTTCATTCTGGTGTGGACACTGAAGGTTTGGCTGGTTTACCTTTTCGAGTAGTCGGCGCTAGTCTGAAGTAAACGAGGGGTTGCCCAATTCTCTTAAAATCTCTTGTTTTCGGAAATACCGTCTCCCTGATGCTTGGTGTTGAGGGGACCAGTGTTTCCAGGCAGGATGCGTGGAAAGGACAGAAAACCTCAATTCTGACTCTCGGCTGGAGCTTATTTTCCTTGCCCTTATCACCACCAGTGTACTGGGAAACCCGGGACAAACCACGGGATTGTTGTGTAGTGTTTTTTTCCTCAGAGAAGCGGGGTTAGCAAGGCTCGCCCCCCCGGCTTTTACAAAGTATAAATGAAATGCTCTGTCAATTCTTATTTATTATCTGGGCCAGGGGAGGGTTCCTACACGTGGTGTCTCTTGTGATCGTGGTGGTGGTTGCAAGACAGAAACGTGATTTCTGGCAGGTAGTGTGTTTGACTTTCGGGCCTTTCTTTTTTTGGCCAGAGTACTTACTGGTTTCCTAAAACCGTCTGTCCAGTTCAATTCCTTTTACCTGCTGCAACTTCTGTTTCCTGATGCGACTGCTCAGCAAACAGGCAGAACCTCTTCCCTGTTCTCAAATAATATTAGAAACTGAGGTTGGGGGAAGCATGAGAATCGAATGTTCTGTTGTATACTGTGTCTTACTGTTCTCGTAAGCTCCGTGTGTTCATAATACTTTGGGGTTTTTTTCTGTAGTCTCACTGGTCAATGAATACGGCGTTACAGAAGTATTACACGAGACCTTATTGAGGGTCTTGGAGGAAGACTGTATTAAAAAACACAGCAGCTTTCCTTCAGAGAGAAACTAGTGTCTAAAATTAGGCTAAATAGTGCAGCTGTTCGTTTTATCTGTTACCTCATATGCGACTTTTCCACCATTTTTCTTCCTGCTCTTTTCAAAGGAACACCGCCGACTTGGAAATCCAGTTTTTGCCCTATGAATCTGAATCTGTGATCTCAGTAATTAAAATATTAGAGGAGAAAGATGCCCTTTCCAGTTTTTACCCTGTGTGTTTGAAATTCTTTGTCTAGTCAGTTTGATTTCTTTTTTGAATTGCAACTCCTGTGTGATGGATTGCTCTGGGGAAAAGCTCATCAGCATGCCATTGCCCGGTTCCTGCCAAGAATGTTGGAAACTCTCGAGTAGCAGCAGTAGCAAAGCAGAAACCGAAGGCAGGAAAGCGTAATTGAGGGGGGGGAATAAAAAAGATAAGCTTGTCAGTATTTAGCATTGCTGTTACGGCTACTTGCTTTTTCTTCTGGAATGGTCTTTAAACCACCAGCAAGAATGCAAAAGAATATTTCCCCTTTTTGTTCTGGTGGGGAAAAATAATAATAAATGAAACGTTTATTCCTGGGGAAAAAAAAAATGTTTTTGAGGAGAAGTCCTGCAAAAGTTGTTCTGTCGCGTGCTGATTTCGAGAAGTTCAGCCTTTAATTTATCCGGAGGTTACGCATGTGCCGTGGTAAAACTATACTGGATGTCCGTTAGCCAAAGCCATAAATCTGCAGCTAGCAGTGAGTGACAGGTGGGATTGGAGGAAAAAAGCAGTTTTCTTTGGCACGCTGGACCAAAACTGACATGCGTTCTGTCTGGGTCCTGCCGTCCACCTGTTCCTGGGGGACACAAGAGGAGCCGATGCCTTTTTGTTTTTCATTCCAGTAGCTGGAAAAGCAGAGAAGTTGGTCGCCTAAAGAGAGACCGTGTGTACTTTCTATGGGCTCAGGAAGACCACGTTGTATTTACGAATCGATCCCAGTAAAATGCCAGTCGTAAATTTAACGTCATCTCCGCTCCATCGAGTGTACGCTTATCATTCTTAAGGCTGAAATTCTGAGGTTTCGGGCAGGCTTTTGTTTCTCCCTGGTACGCAGAGGAGGAAGGCGAGGTCTTAGGTTCTCCCAGTGCCTGTTTTTCAGCGGAAGCAGCCGGGATGCCGATGTGGGAACTTGCCAAGGTGAGGCACCACGGCCGGGACGGGGCGGAGAGCGGGATATAGGTCTTCTGAGTCTCATCCCGCGCTGCAAGTGTGAGACCATCTTGCCTCCCGAGTATATGGTTTTAGCTGGATATATTGTTAAGACCCTTTTAATGGAGCTCTGCGCTTCAAGAAGCGGCACCCGAGCCTGCCCTCGGAGGCTCGTAGAACGAAAGGAGCAGGGCTGGAACAGGAGGAGCTGCTTCTCTCAGGACTGAGCTCATGTACATATTCTACCAGTTCCTGTAGTGTCTTAATCAGATGATAATGTGTATTAACATATGGATGAGGGAGGGGTTCCCATTTCTTACTCCTCTGCTGTGCACCTGCACTCCCGGTGTTATAACTCAGCAGTTCGGTCGTGCAACTTGAGCGTTTTTGAGGTTTTTTTGGACTACGTTGAGAAGAGCATTTCCAGGTTTGCCACGGTGTTCTTTCTGGAGTATTTCTGAGTTTAAGTGACAGCTCAGTAAGTATTTACGCAGTCTAAGCACGAGCTTTCCATAGTGAGATGTAAAGGATGCTACATAATGATAGGTAAACTTAACAAAAGCTACTTCAGAATTTCTCAGCAAATAATTTTTTTTGCTTTATCCAGAGTAAAGTGATAACTGTAGCTAGAATCTAATTTCTAATCACGTTCTCTTTTATTTTTATGGGAGAAAAAAGGGACGGAAGTGGGTAGGAGCAAATAAAGAAGGGGGATTTGTTCATTCTGTAAATACAGTAAAGAAATTTATGGGAGGGTGAGAGGGTGGAGATAGAGCGCGTGTGTGTTAATTCCTATGAAATTCCCGTGAAAAATCAGTTTGTGTAAATAAGTCTGAAAAAGTTACTGTTCCATTACAGTTATTGGCATTTCATGCGATAACCAGCATGTCGTTATTTCCTTAGGTTAGCTATAGTTATTGAAACTCTTTCAAGGACAAATTCAATTGCTACTAACTTTTCATTTCCTTTTTCCCCCCTTTTCTTCCACTTGAATAACTTCTCTTCCTCCTGGATAATTATTATTGTGCCCAAATTACCCCAAGAAGCTGCAAGTTAGGCGTGGAGAGTAGTTTGTAGAGAAGCTGTGGGGGGACCCTGACGTGGCCGGTGTCCCCTCTGCCCGGCGCAGACCCCCGCGGCTGTGGCCTTGCCCTGTGTTTTGTGGGTGCGTTTGGCCACGTGGCGAACTGGGGTGGGAAGGGATGAAGAACGCTCTGACGGTTCTGGTGGGATGTGATGGTGACACCCTGCACGTGGCTGGGAGGAGGGAGCGTTTCGGTGGTCACCGATGTCAGACCGTGGCCTAAGGTAGCTGTAACTTTTCATCCTGAGAGATTCTGCCACTCTTCTCAAAGAGAAATTCTTGAAGTTAGGAGGACTCTGGAATTTCCCCCTGGGGAGAATTACTGAGTTAAACAAGTACTTCCCCCCCCCCCCATCCTCCACTCACTTGTGAAATTTCATTCAGGTTTGACTAAGAGAAACCCTGAAAATTACCATTTCCCTTCTGATGTCAGCAGCGTTCTGGCACTCTGCCTGTGAATAACAGAACAGGAATGTTTTAAAACCTGCGCTCGGGCCAGAGCCACAGCTACGCCTCCGGACGCCGTGCTGGGAGCCCCGCTCTGTCCCGGCCGGGGCTGACATCTGGGCTGTGCTCAGACCGGTGCGTAACGTGGTCAGCTCACACTCTCAACAGTGGGTTTGTACTTTTCGAACACAATTAGTGTCCAGAGCGGTCGTTCCGGCAGCGTAAAGCACGAGGCACAGAAGAGGGAGGGTGCCTGCTCTGAAAATGGCCATTCTGTTTTGGGTTGGCGGCACTGAATTTGATCGTTCTGGTGGGGACGATGTGCGGTGTAGTCTGTGCTGCCTGCAGAACCTTGCTGTTGGCTCGTTGGCCAGCGTTGTCTTTGTAGGTGACTGTATTTTTCTTGTTGAGCAGAGGTCTGGATCAGATTTGGAAAGGTCATTTGGCCTCTGTCCTGCTTCAGGGCAGGATCAGCTTCACCTGAGAAGAGGGCAGACAGCGACGAGCGCCGTAGTCCTTTTCCTAACGCTTTGCTACCCTTAGCGTTAGGAAAAATACTCCCAACTCAAACCATCTTAATTGAGTATCTCTTGTTGCCCTAATCTCTCTAGGTGTGGAGAACAGAGGCAAAAGTGTGTGATAACCTGCTTTTAAACGTGTGCCTCTCGAGGAAAATAGGGGACAGGCAGAGATAAACTTGCCAGTTAAATTGCAAAATGTCTGCCTTTGCTTCCAGATGGCTGTGCTCGCTGGGGATGGCGTTGAAGGGGTCGGACTGTCCCGCTTTGCCACCTGAACTTCTCCCGGGGTCCCGGGACTGGCCGGGCTCGCTCTGTACCTCTCCGTACGGGATCCTTCCCGTGGGCTTGTTTGGAGTTTCGTACTTCATAACAGTCTGGTGATGGATTTAAAGTCCAAATGGCTGTAGGACTATGCACCCTGTACGAGTTTAGGAGGAGAATCTGGTATTCATTAACTGTATGTAAATAATTAAACCGGTGCCAGGCTAGAGGTGGTCTTCCCTGGGACATACTCCTTTGTGAAACGGTGTGAAGAAAAGTTCTTACCTCTGTGCAGAAGATACGTAGAAATGGTGGAAGTGCTGGAATTAGTTAAAACTTGATTTAGTTTAATTTTTTTTTTTCTTTAAATTAAATATCTCTGACTTTGGACCTAATTAAGGAAAAGGCTTCTCATTCAAGGCCAGTTTACTAAGCGTGATCCCGTGTTCCCAGAAACCGCCTTTTTGTTGAGCTGTGGCTGCACGTGTTGCGTCGGTGGTCTGTGGAGTACTGGAGTCCTGTCCTTCTGGGTGGGGAGAATATATATATTTTTTTTAATTTAAAAAACCCAAACTCCAAACTTACTTTCTTACTGTTGCGTGGGGGGGACTTGTGTTAATTGTAGCGC
Source organism: Anarhynchus alexandrinus (assembly GCA_008711295.1). Classification (NCBI taxonomy): domain Eukaryota; kingdom Metazoa; phylum Chordata; class Aves; order Charadriiformes; family Charadriidae; genus Anarhynchus; species Anarhynchus alexandrinus. Next base: position 128,621 of record VUYV01000331.1, on the reverse strand, counting down.
TTTGGCTCCCGTGGAAAGGATTCAGGGCAGCTGCCGCATACAACGAGTTTGAACAGTTATTATTTTGGATAATTGGACAGTATGGTGATAGGAAGCATTTAAGTATCAAAGTATCTCCTAGTCCTTCAGCTTATCGTGATATACCAGCGAGGCTAGTGCGAGCAGTTCTCCGCGTCTCTGAGCCTTTCCTTGCCTCCGCGCCCCGCAGATGGGTGCGCGCGAGACCTCCAGAGTGGGCGCTCGAGGCCCTATATCACTCAACATCGAGGTTAATGCTAAAGTACGAGGTCGTACTTTCTCTCTGGAATTGGGGTTACACCTGGAACAGTTTTCTTCGGTTTTCCAAAGAAATCGTCTCGCTGGAAATGTCGTTTCTGGCCGCCTGTGGGCGGAACGTGGCTTCCCCGCGACAGGGCGCATTAGTGGGGACGGGACTTTGGGGTGAGAAGCGTGCTAATCCTGGGTGAGGGTTCATGATGGAAATGGCATAAAAAGCAGGCTCATTCAGCTCGTGCTCTGGAGGAGAAGCGAAATGCCTGGCTGTACTGTCTGCTTGTGGACGTGCAGAAGAGGTCCCAAATTGTCCTACCTGCCCGTACTTCAGAGGTGTTTCTAAAGCGCCGTCCGTCTCTTGGCCTTCCTCTTTGGTTCACGAGGCATGACAGCCTTGCAAAAGCTTGTTTCCACGTTAATTGTGATTGATTACCTTGCAATCTAGGACAAGGTTTCCTTTGAAAAGCTATATGCTGATTCGGTGTCAGGAATTAAAATCAGATGAAGTGATTAGTGTTCTATGAAATATCCCAGAGCAATCGAGCGCTCCTCGGCTTTCAACTGCGATTTGGCCCTTAACTCCCTTCTCCTTCTCTGGGGCAAGGTGCTCGATCTGTTGTCCGCACGCTCAGGCGAATTACTCATTAGGCGTTATTGTAGCAGGAGATCGCCGTCTTAATTTGCTGCTGAGCTTCAGAGCGTAGATTTACTGGCTTTAATGATGAATGCAGAGTGTGCTGAAAGTGCACTGTGTCAAGGCGACAGCGATTCTCGTACCGAACGGTGAGCGTGTATTAAGGTTAGCTTTAAACCCGATCGCTCTGTAAATGGCAATAAACTCTTCGGAGTTGTCACTGCTGTCAAGGCACAGTCATGTCTCATCTTCCTTTTCTCATATGAGTTGTCTTACGGTTTCTTGTTATACCTGTTCTTGAAACCAGCGAAGACTTTGCAGCGTTGGCTGTTCCTCCTCCCCCCATGGCATTGGCACAGTTATGAATTTTTCTATCTTCTCACCAGCTGCCAGCACAACACTCCTTTTAACTTGCTGAGCAACTCCCCGCGTTGTTCGTTGCGCTTTGAAAGAAAGCTGGATTTTTCTGGGCGTAGATGGAATAAAAGCGCGAGGGCAGAAGTGAGAGTGGAGGTTGCGGACCCGGGCTTAAAAAAATCACTCTAACCAGGGGGCTGGTGGGCTTTTTATAAAAAAATTATTATTTTTTAAATTATTATATTATTTAAATTATTACATTATTTAAAAATATTATTTCAAAAAATTACTATTATTTCTCAAACTTATTACTGTTTTTAGATGACGATGACCTTGTGCCGCTGCGGGGCTGGGATTCGTGTTGGGCTCGCCAAGTGTAACGAACCTGAATCACGACAGCCTTGGCTTGACGAAGGCTCCGGTAGCGTGTCGGGGAGCTGGCTTGGCTGCAGCTCCGAATTTCTTGCCTCCGTAGGTTTTTTTTTTTGTCTCCCCCAACCTCCTCCTCTCTCAGCGAGGCGGGCACCACAGCGGCTCTGCTTTCTGGATGCAAATAGATCATTTGGGTGTAAATACTGGAGATCGGTTGTTGCTTGCTACAGAGTTACCGGGTGCATCCTCGGTAAATGCAGATGGTAACTTGTCATTACTGCGATTTTTAAGTATTTTTGGTTCTGTGGAACTGAAGTGGAGTCTTGAAGGCTGAATTTTAAGGCTGAATTAAGAGAAGGCTCAATAAAATCCACAAAAATAGCATCCGACTTTGTCAGCTGCTGCAATGAGAAAGGGAAATAACTTTTCTTGTTCCTATTAGCGAAACAAAGCTGTGTTACCTTGAATCGTGTTGGATCCGTCCTACAAAATACTGCGGACCTTAAAGCTCATCCAGTGCCACCCCCCTGCCCTGGGCAGGGACACCTTCCACCAGCCCAGGTTGCTCCAAGCCCCGTCCAACCTGGCCTTGAACACCTCCAGGGATGGGGCAGCCACAGCTTCTCGGGGCAACCTGCGCCAGGGGCTCACCACCCTCACAGGGAATCATTTCTTCCTAATATCTCATCTAAATCTCCCCTCTTCCAGTTTAAAGCCATTCCCCCTTGTCCTCTTCCACAGATTCATTCCAAAACTCAGATTTCTTGGGTTATTTTGATCTTATACATGCTTTTAAATAGATTCAGTTATTCTGAATAAGAGAGAGCCTGTGTAATGCTGAAACGTGGTTTGGAGAAACTGCAGGCCCCGACACGCAGCTCTTACGAATGCAGGCAGCTGCTCTGGACGAGATGGAGCTCTGCGTGCTGGGGTGAGGTAGCCTCCGACAGCTGGACCTCTTTCTTATGGTGAGCGTGGCTGCGTCCTCCTCCATCTTAGTGTTGTGTGTGGTAGGAGAGGTAGGACCGCGGAGACCTGTGGTGTTTTAGAGCCCTGACCTGATCTTGAGATGCTTCTCGGGTATGCCCTTGCAAACCTGGCGTGGAAAGAGGTCATGGGAGTTTGCCTGTCCAGTTGAGTCTGTTCAACCACCATTTATTCTGGTGTAAAATGAGACAAATTTGCAAAGTGATGAGATATTCAAATATAGATTGAGCTTTCAGACAGACACGAGTGGGTAGAAACCTGCAATGCTGCATTTTATGGATGAAGAGCTAGCAAGAAATTGTTTTTAGAAAGGTAGGAGGCTATGCTGGAGGTGCTTCATCGGCTCTTGAGCGTGTACTGGGACCCATCGGATTTCTGTGCAGAAAGGGCTTTTAGTGAGTTGATAAAATTAACTTTGTTCTGGAAAGTAAACTCCAGTGAGCCTCTCGCATTGGGTCTTCCTTCAGGCCTAAAGCTTTGGAAAACATCCGCCGCGTTCAGTAGCAAAAGACATCTGTCCGTGAGATCAGTATTGCCTGTTTGAAAGGAAGCGGGGGTTACGGGGAATTAGCTGGATGACTGAAGTTTGCCACAGGTCACAGTTGTCTGCGTGTCTTTACGGGGTTTCTGGAGCCTTTTCAGGTTTTCAGTGGTGCTTAGTGCAAATATTTTGCGTCTTGCTGGCGATCTGGAACAGCTGCTCTCCTACTGATCGAAATTAGATCACTTAAGTAGTGGTGACACTGAGAATAATTCTGCTCCTCCATCCTAGCCCTTCCTCCTCTTGCTTTTTTTTATGGCGTGCTCTTGGCCCGGACCCATTTCTGTGGTACAACATGAGCTCGCTTGCTCCTTCCAGTGTGTAAGTAGGCCTGGAACGAAAATGCTGTAATGAGACACTTAACCGTCTTTTTGTTGACTTGCCTCCAGTTCATTAGAGCAGACGTAGGAGGTTGGCTAAACTTAAAGCCTGGTGTAATATTCAGGAAGGAAGTTTCTTTCCATCTTAAAAGAAACACCACCTCGTTACAGCTATCGCATGTTCCTTGGGATCGTCTCCCATGGAGCGGAGGTGCAGCCTTCTCTACATCTTGGTGTTGCTGAGATTTCGGGAGGAGTCAACAGTGGCACTTTGGCAATCTTGGGGCAGGTCGGCTGAATAGTGTGTTTCTAAAGTGAGGTGAAGTCTGCGAGTGCGGGGATAGCTAGTTACCGAATTATTTGGCTAGGAGGAAATTACATTTTCATGTTTAAATATAAGTTTAAATTGTTGGGGATGTTAGAGATCACACTGCCTGTCTCAATAGTAAACGCCGTGATTTGACTCTGACTACCTGTGAAATGTCTGAAAATTTCCCTACTCTCCAGCTGTTGCAAAAAAATTGTAATCCTTTGTTAATTTTGACTGCGTTTAATTCGGTAAATAGCGTTTGGCAGAATCTCCTGCCACGTTAAAATAACGATGTAGGTAGCTGTCGGCTCCTGCTTTCACTTCAGGGTCTGTTGGTCGAGGAGGAACCGATTGCCCGGCCAAGTCCTCGGGGGACGATAAGGGACGCTGCGTGGCATCCAGCCTGCCGCCGAGAGCAGAGCGAGCCGTGCCATGGGCAGGCTCAGCCCTCCCGTGCCACTCGGGCATGACATTACGGTGTTCTGAAACCACGTGGATGTTTAGTCACATCATCAGTGGCAAAAGGAGAGATGGAGGGGAGAGGGACGTGAATCCTCTGGCTGTTGCCTGATTTTTTCAGGTGGGAGGGGATCCCCGGTGCTGTTTCCGCGAGGATGGGCGCTGAGCCTGCGGAAGGAGCGGTGTTCACGAGGAACCCGCCAACGTGTTGCTTGTCCGTCTCGTGAGGATGACGGCACTGTGTGAAGGCGGCCGTGGGGAAGGTTGGGCCCGTCCTCCCGCTGCTAACTTGGCTTAAAACCAAAGAAGAGTTTCCCCCTCTCCTGGGTCAGCTCACCTCAGTGTTTACAGTGCAAATCTTTCTTCAGCTCCTTTTATACTACAGCTTTTCACAAGTCCAGAAAAACATCCCGTTAACGTGAGCGTGCGCCCACCTTCGAGTAGATCCTGACAATTGCAGAAAACCAGTTGTGTGGCTGCTTTAGATGCGGTAGCGGTTGAAATATCACATCGAGGGTCGTGAGAGATACCTAAATAACGCGGTGTGATAAGCAGCGTGACCGTGTGTCAGAGAGAGAGACTGACTGAAGGCAGGAACTGCAGTCCAGAGCCTCGATAAGCTGGATTTGTTGAATTTGTTAAGGAGGGCTTAATGTCAGGCTGGGAAGGAAAGATGAGATCAACAAATGCACTTTGTTTAAAACACAGGCAGGCTTGGCTCCTTCCCGCCCTCCACCTTCAAAAAGAAAAAAAAAATTAAAGAAAAACCCCAGAACTGTGCTTGTTTTAGGACAGGAACGCTGCACCCCTGTTGGGTTATTTCCAGGGAGGGTTTGGGGGGGGGCTCTCATTTCACTTCCCCACCAGATCACCTTCTTCTGATTGACTTCTTTCAGGAATAAAACGTTCCGTAATGATACATCCTGTAAGCAAAACTCTGGTCATTTTTAATCAATTTGAAGAGTATTAGTAAGAGTGGTGCTTAGGAAAGTCCTCTGAGATGTGTGGACTGGCCTCTTGCTGAGAAATGTTAATAGGGTAATTACTGAATTGTATTTAGCCAGGCAGATATAGTTCACAGTATAGCTGCTTGGAGAAAACTTACTCATCTTTTTTCCACTGGTAAGATTCAGTATCCTGGATTCACAGAAAATCTCCCCAAAGGAACTGGTGTAATAAATGTATAATCAAGGAAAGGAGCAACATCTAACAGGGGTGATTTTAAGTTTACAGGAGCTCCAAATAACTCTTGCTTAGAAGCAGGTGATGGCGGTAATTTAGAAAATGTCCCGTTTTTCTTTTGTGTGTAGCATTAGCTTATTCCGAGGTCTGTGCGTTAGCAGGAGATTAGAGGAATAGAAAGTGTCTTCGGTCAAACTCTGACCTACTGGAAAAAGTCAGAAGAAAAACCGGGCTCCCTCTACTTGCAGAACCGAAACTGTTGAGCAGAGGTCAGTTATCTGAACGCTTCGGCAACAATAATTTAATTTGCATTGGCCGTTGATAATGAGATGATAATGATATGTCGCCTCTGGGTTATGTATTAAAATCTAAGTTAGATTCTAGGATTTGTGGGGGTGAGATGGGGAGTTTTATTTTTTTTTTCGTGTAGCTTTACCTAAAAATGGATTTGTCCTGCAACTTTCCAAAGGGTGAGTGTTTGTAACCCTGAAACCAATCCTGTGCTGTATTCCAGAAGTCAGGTGTTGGTGCCCCAAGCTTTGTGGGTGTGAGACAGAGCAACCCAGCCTGCCTCATTACTGGGGTTCCCCGAGGTGATGGGGGCTGCCCCGGAGGGTGGGCAAGGAAGGTGAGTGATGGGCGCTGAGCAGTGCTGGCGCAGGCTTGGCGTGTTGTCCTGCTATGCCGAGGGACTGAAGGAAGTTGGTGGATTTCTCAAGTTTAATAAAGGGGGGGGAAGAAGGGAAAAAAAAAAAAAGGGAAGTGTACATTTCTATGATGATGTTCTCAGTAAAACACACTCATCGTTTAAACTGTCCTGGTGAGACACTTGGTACACTTCAGTGTCGTGTTTACCACGGGGCTTTCTAGGTGTTTTGTCTTTTGGGGGCATCTTCATCTACTACGGAGGAACATCTTCCTTTTTATCGTAATTTTAACTTCCTCTCAGCCTTTTCTCTTTCCCTTTAAGAGCAGACTGCCATAGGAACAGAGGCAATGAAGTATGGCCCAGTGCGCTGGCCCTTCAGAAGGCTATAAAAGGCAGCGAGTTCAGGCTGGGATATTGACCTTAGTACAGTCAGTGGCACCTTAAATAGATCAGATGAAATTGTTCCTCCCTGGAAGATGAAGTGTGTTTGCTCACGAATGAGGACAGTTGTTGGTTTGTGCATGTTTCTCAGCTTGAACTCTCTCTAGATGGGTTACGGAGGAATTGGAGTCGCTTGTGCGTAGAGTTTCATGAGACCGGGACAGGCATAAAAGTGTCTGAAGTGCAAACTCGAGGTGTGACAGTGACCGGCTCAAAGTAGGGTTTGCTGAAGCATCTTGTGCTGCCCGTTGGATGTCACTGTGTTCCCCCCTCCCTGTTAGTTCTATTTCCTTGGTGACGCCATGGCGATGCCGTGGTTGGGTGGTGTCGCAAGGCAGTAACTGTCTGCTTGGGTCAGTCTTTCGGTTGGTGCGAATCGTCACAGCCTGGCTGGTTTTGGTGGGTCTGAAAGGCTTCGTGTCAGCTTGTGGCAACCCCTCCAGTGCAGGTCATGTTTGTTCGCAAGTACCTGATCATTAGGCGCAGGGACCATCGCGCCTCACGTAGCTTAATGCTGGTGAGTACATGGAAAGTTGGGTTTGTCTTGACCAAGGCAGTGGTGCTTTGATGCAGCAGGCAGTGTAACTCCCGTAGTGCCCTTTGAACTTGAAAATACAGCAGAGGTTTGGTCCAGGGGGAGGGCTTTGAGGTGGGAGGTTGAAGCCCTCATCCCTGGAGGCAGTGTGGATGTGGTGTTAACGGTGTTGGATGTTGGGACCTCTAAGACCTCACCCAGCCTTGGCGTCTCACAGCAGCCTGAGCTCTTGGTAGCTCCAGAGGATGCGGAGTGTACTGGAAATGGCGAAGGTCAGTGCAGCCTCTCCACTTTGATTAGGGCTGTTTTTCCGAAACATTGATGCTCAGTTGATAAAGCCTCTTGGCAGCCTTGCGGTCGAGACAGAGTATTTTTCCTGCGTGATTCTCCATTTGCCGTGACTGTCCTGTGGAGGTTCCCCTGCCTGCCTTGGCATGGTTGGTGTTTCTCAGTGGGGTGGAAGGTACTGGAAAATGGGCAGGGAAAGCTGCTGATTTTGAACCCAGGTCTTTTTTTTTTGTGAGCCGCTGTAGATGTTACTGGCTTGTTAAGCTGATGCTGCTGTCGCTGATTTTCTGCTTCATACAGCTTGTTGACTTTGATGGAAATGGCACAGAAAGGTTGGGGGAGCATGGGTGGCTTTATTCTCTTGCCTGGTTTCAGTGATTAAATCCAATATGACCATGATCCCAGTTGACTAATTCTTAGGGAAAATGACTCCCCTTTCCCAGCATTGTCCATCACTAATATAATTTTCATGGCAAATCTGCTTTGTAACTTCACTGGCTGCAGAGACTGCTTGCCCTTGCCTTTGGGTAACGAGGGGTTGGAGACACAAGGAAGGAGCATGCTCCTCTACCAAGACCTAGTTTCTTCACTTCAGTAAGATCCCATCCGGATTCAGCCCTCGGGGAGGCGAGCGGTTTGTTCTGTGAGCCTGTGCGATGGCGTTAACCAGCGTCGGCGCCGGTCGGCGGCATCTCGGCATCGCCACTTCCAGACCCTCCGGGGTTCGGTGGTGTCCCCGTCCTCCGACCGGCGTGACGACGGTAGGGCAGGCGGCTGGGGCTGAATTCCCGGGGCCCGGCCGGGTTTGTCTTTGTACCGGCGCTCAGCAGCCAAACAATAGTTTGTGCTCGCGGGGCCATGTGGCGAGTCACGTGCGTGGTGCTGTTTCTGCCGGGGTCCTTGCCCATCTGTTCTCGGCTCTTTCTGGGTTATCAGGCGCGGGTCCAAGTCCTCGCAGGCAGCCAGCTCCGTGGCCAGAGATTACGAGCACTAACCTTCCTGGCAGGAGCGGTGTGGCTTTGCTTTTTATGCAGATTAGCCATGTGCTTCTCACTTCAAGGCGTTTCCACAGGAAAAGACGTTTCCTGTGTTTGGTTCTCGGTGGGCGGCTCCGGCACGTCGTACCGGCCGAGGCCGTGCGCGGCGAGCGGGCTCGGGAGAGGGATTACGACGTGCTGCCCCCCCTTCCCCTTCCACCTCCACTGCTACGTCACCACAACACAACCACACGCGCGCTCGTACTGTTGGTGTCATTCATTCAGTGCCAAGATTGCTTTAAAAAATTCCCTTGGCCCCAGTTCAAACAGGAGTACAGCTGGGATGTGTTAGATTTTAGGCAGTCTGCCCTCAATTTGAGATGAGTTATAAATAGCAGTGCCGACTTCCTTAACTACCACTCTCCGAGGTAAAATGCAGGTTAATTACTGTGGGAATCAATTAGGGCTTCTCTCGGTTAAACAGCCAGTAATGCTTTTTATTATTTTTTATCACAAAAAACGGACAACAAATCCGGTCAGGAAAAGATTTCAAATGCAAGGTGAGAGCTTAGGGCTTTTTTTATTATTTCTTTGGGCTTTCTGTTTTTTTGGGGGCAGCTGAGGAAACCAGTTGTGGCCAATCCCCACGTTTGCCAATAACGGAATGATGCTGATTTGAAACTGGAGAGTTCAGTAAATGACTCTCCTTCCTTTTCTTCCTCTGGCGTAATAAAATACAAATATGTAATAAGGTAATTGGGAAAGTCGGAATTACATTTTTTCTATACAGCTGTGGAGGGTTTGGCTCTTGCTTCCGAAGTGGGATTTGCCTCTTCCCGTTACTTGTTTTCCTGCTGGGACCATTAAGCAAGTCCCCTCCAATTTAACCAAACCGTTCTTTCAAGAGGCCAAATTTCTCTTCTACCGGACAAAATCCGAAAAGAACTGTGGAATCCACTCGTCTGCTTAGAAGCTTTTATTTTTTTAAAAAAGTCCGGCGTTGTTGAAAAATAGCTGTTTTTCCACAGTGCTGTTTCATTTTAGGGGTCTGACATCCTTTACATTACACATACTGATTTGGAGAGCTTTTGAGCTCGGCAATTTAAGCTCGCTTTGGGCTTGCTGTTAGAAGCTCTTAGTCTAGAAATATCTTAAATTTTCTCGAAAGCTCAGCAGTTTCTCTGGAGCGCTGGTTTACCGTCGCTTGCGTTACACACCTTACCGAACAACTTTGCTTTTGAAAGTTTTGCCTGGTGACAGGAATACGTTTTGCCAAGATTTGGTACTTAACAGTGTTATAAAACAGCGGAGATAGCGAGATTGAAGGGAGAATAGAAGCAATTTCTATGAATGCAAGGAGGTGTAAGCAGGGGGTCTGGACTTCAGTGATCAAGGAGCAACGCTTTCTCTCAATTATGTCTCTCTGTGGCAGGGCCTTTGCTTTTGAAGTGTAATCACAGTAATCTACTCCTGTGGTTTCCTATTGAAAGGATTTCCCATGTATCAGTCCAGAGAAGAATCTCCAGCCTTTTGCAGTCGGAGTTTGGTATTTCCTTATTTATCCTGAAGTGTTCTTGCAGGCAAACGGGCGTCGCTGCCTCTTGGCTCCCCCATCTCCCGTACCACGGGTTGTACAGAGGAGCCGCGCGGCACCTCCGCTCCCCGGCAAAGCCTTCGCACGAGCGCTTGGATCGATCCGCACTTCGCCGCCTTTCGACTCGGGACTGTTCTTTTCTCGAGGCACGCGTAGCTAAATTACCTACAGGGATTGAGATAGCAGATCCAAGTAGACTTCCTGATGGTGGGATCTCGAAGCCAGAGCAACGCAGCTAAGACGGGAGCGGTTGAAGCCCTGTCAGCGAAGGAGGTGTGCGTCTTTTCTGGGAGATTTTGAGGGAAGAAACGATGCGTTGCAGCATTTGAGACGTACGCGGCAGCCTGGGGGAGCAGGAGTTAGCCTGTTGGTTTGCAGCGAGTCAGGAGCGTGTGTATATTCCTTCATTAGAGATTAATTGGCGTTTACATTTCTTCTGTTTATAGAATTTTATCTGTAAGGCTGTAATTTAGAGTGGTGCTCTTCATGTTTGTTTTTAGCATCCTCTGTGCGCTAGGGCCTTGTGGAAGAGTGGCAGTTCAAAGCAGCGCCGTTTGGGAGCACGTCGTGTACTCCTACGCTGAGCAATCAAGGTGACGACTTGGTCACATCCTGGAAATATGTTTGGGTTTTGTGTTTTGGGTTTTTTTTTCTTCTCGCTCTCTCTTTTTTATTTTTTTTTTCTCTATGGCTGTATAAACAGTTCCAAATGTTTCTTGAAGTTTTTTAACAGTCGTCATGCTTCCTGTAAGAGTCATGGAAAAGTGGATCTTCACCTTGTTTCTGTCCTTCCTGAAGATATGGTTAGCTTTGTGGGTGACCACAGACATGAAAATCTGTGCAGAGGAGGCAGTGTGTGGCGTGTGCATATTTAAAAAAAATAAAAAAATAAAAAAATCCCCGAGCAAGAACGCATTTGAGAAGCTGCCCTTGCTAGCGGGCTGCGAAGGCGAGGTAACAACCAGAAGGAAGCAAGTAACTAACGGAAAAGATGCTGAAATGTTTAGTCGGTGACCCCAAAGTTGATTAGGTAGAAGAAGAAAAGGAGGTGTTTGGGGTGGTGGTGGAAGAGAGGTTTGACTTGTCAAAAGCTATGGGCTGGGAAGCACTCCTGGTGGCACTGGTTTTACATACCAAAGAAGATAATGTGGGGAGGGAAGAGATGTCGGTAATCTAGGGTGATACCCACAAGGCAAGGCTGGGGAAGCATTAGGGACAATCCCTTGAAAGATGTAAACACCATTTGCATCCGTTAAGGTGTAGGAAAGCTCCACATGGGCACTGCCATTCCCGAGGTAAGGCACTGTGGCGCTGAGGATTCAGACTACAGCCATCAAAGCCCTCTTTTTTCTTTTTTTTTCTTTTTTTTTTTTTCTTCTGACCCCCTGGGTGGAACCTCCTTTTCCAATCGTGGTACAAAGCCCCGTGTGGGTGCCTGGCACGGTCTGTGGGGTCCGGCCCTTCGGGAGCGCGGGGATTCCAGGGCTTCTCCAGGCTTCCTCCTCTGTGCTCCTGCAGCACCTCTCCATGTTAGTCCTCAGCAGTCGCATCTGCGATAACTTGAACATAAAACATGAAACCTAACTTTTTCAGAACTGTTTTAGTGTCAGTATGGATGAAAACAGAAACGTCCAGCCCAACTGAGCGTGGCAGGGCATCTGAAATTCTCTCGACAGAGAGAATCGTACTGGTGCCGTGCGCATGGTCGTCTGTGAACAGCATTTGCAGAGGTGTCCAGGGCTGAACTGGAGCAGAGGAGGGGACTTGGACCTGGTTCTTCATTGATCTGTGCCATACTGGTGCAAATTTGTCTAAGGGAACCTGGTCTCAGTTGGGTGGGTATTTCCCCCTCACCAGAAATGGGGTGCTCTTCCTGCCGTCTCCATTAAATTCCCTCCCATGGCCCGGCTCCTGCTGCCCCACCAGAGTACCATTAATTCCCCGTTGCGCCCTTCCTTACTCCAGTTTGGCGTGGGCTCGGCGCTGCGTGGCTCGCCTGGCAGGCGAGACGTAGCAGACAGCTGGTCAAACAAATGTTCTCAGGGTCTGCGTGTTGGGACTTCAAGCTGTGCTGGCTGTTGGGGTAGGATTTTCTGAAGTGTAGCATACTGCACGAACTTTTTTTTTTTTTTTTTTTTTTCCCTTGGAGGGTGGATTCTGCAAACATAACTGAAATACTGTTCCGGTCTCCGGGATTCTTTCAGGTTTCCAGCAGGAGCCGGCTTTGTGCGATATTGGCTTGTGCAGACCTGCAGTGCCACTCCTCAAGCACCTGATCTCAGCAAGAGAGGGTGGATCTGTACAAATACCACCCTAGGGCTAGTTGCAGGAAGGAATGGTGTAATAGAGAGTCCATTGTCATGGTGATCTGGTGGAAAACATCTAATTGGTATTAGTTAGGTCATCGGGAGATCAGTGAACAATTCTTATTCAGTCCGAGTGATGGAGGTTAAAGACTGCGCCTGGGATTCATTTAGAGGTCACCATGCCAAAACAGTCCTTGCTGTAGTGTGGGAATAGCACTGACTAGGTAGAAAGACTGTGTTTTGAGGTTTATAGTGTTTTCAGGAAATGTGATTGACCGTTCTTACGTCTCGGCTCCAGGCAGGGGTAGTAGAGATTAGGAAGTCCTAGGAAAGTTGCGTTTATTCGCTCGTCTCATCGTGTCTGCTCTAAAACTCGGGGACCTGACTTTCAAGGCTGCCGTTTTGTTCATGCATCCAAAGAAGTTCGATTTGGAAACCTTAATTCTACAAAAGGCAGCAGACGCAAAGCACGTGCTAAAAAATAAAAATGCAAAAATGGAACTGCAGTCTTGAACGCTGTGAACGTCAGTAGCGCTGCCCATCAATATGGATTAATTGAAATGCGTAAGTGTAAATTAACAGCCTGTAGTGTTTTGGGAGACCTTGTTATATGTGAAAGAAGCAGCGTTTCTTGTGAATATTTAAATTTTCGGCCTAAATTTACCTTGTTGTGGAATATCTGGACATTAAACTACTACCTACTATGGGGAAAAGCCACTTACACTGATAATTCATCTTTCCTAATGGTCCTTCCCCCCTTCTTTCCTGTCCTCTGGCCACGGGAGATATGTCAGCATAAAATGACGACTTCTCATTGGGTTTGTTCTTTGTGGAACGTCTGTAGGTTTGAAAGGGCAGCAGGAATCCTGCTGTGATTCAGAGCATAACTGTGGGGTTTAGCACCTGAGAAGAGGCAGATGAGCTTCTGCTTCTCTGCGCCGACCTGTTGAAGTCTTCTGGGGTTTTTGGGGAAGTTGTGAACGATTCCTGTATGTAGCTGGATGTACATGGTGTGTCGCAATTTGCTTTGCAGCCTTCCAGCCCAATGGATCAGATGGGGAAGATGAGGCCTCAGCCGTATGGAGGAAACAACCCCTACACACAACAGCAGGGACCTCAAGCGGGGCCACAGCAAGGACATGGCTATCCAGGACAGCCGTATGGGCCACAAACTCCCCAGAGATATCCCATGGGAATGCAAAGCAGGACGCAAAGTACAATGGGCAGCATCTCATATGCACAGCAGGTAGAGCACCCAAGCTTCTGTGGTCTCTGTTCACAGCAGGGGCGGGCAGGAGAGCAGCAGAGCGCTGTGTCTTCTGCAGGGGCCACCTTCAACCAGGTTGGAATCAGTTGCTTCGGTAAAATGGCATTTCTTTAGGCTATGTGTTGCACCACACCTGGATCCAGGTGTGATCAATGTACGAGGACCTGTGGAATCCTCGCTTCCAAGAGAGGCAGCGGCAGAGCAGTGGATCAAACAAGGGAAAAATAAATAGCGAGGGGAGTGGGATATTCTTTCTGCTGTGTTCTGTTAAAGACACAGTTGTTCTTTACAGAAGAAATGACTTCAGGTCAGTTTTGGCTCATTACATGATCCAAGTGGCTCTGCTGGACTGTTTGCAGGACTCAAAAGGCTACCTTAATTTTTTTTTTTGAGCAAGCAGCCTTTCCTTTCAATATCACTTTCATTGAAGGGTGGTCAGATAGGGATCCCCAAAAACTTTGCTATGGTGCGTATTAAAATTTTGTTACTGCCCAGAATAATGTCATACACAAGTGACTTTTGCTGTTGTCTGGGAGGTTTCCTTATATAGGTAGTGGTGTTTCCAGTACATTCCCAGTTAACTGCTCTGCTCAGGTCTCTGAATTTTTTTCTTCTCGAGAATAATCTTAGTTTGTGTGTGTGTAAAGTAACTTTGTAACTGATATAACTCTACCCTTTTCTTCGGCAGATTCCTCCTTACGGACAGCAGGGCCCCAGTGCATATGGGCAGCAAAGCCAGACTCCCTATTACAACCAGCAAAGCCCTCATCCCCAACAGCAGCAGCCTCCGTATTCTCAGCAGCCTCCATCCCAGACCCCTCACTCTCAGCCTTCTTATCAGCAGCAGCAACAGCCCCAATCCCAACCTCCGCAACTTCAGACATCGCAGCCTGCCTATTCCCAGCAGCAGTCCCAGCCGCCCCATCAGCAGTCCCCGACTCCGTATCCTCAGCAGCAGTCCACAGCCCAGCAACACCAACAGAGTCAGCCTCCCTACTCCCAGCAGCAGTCACAGTCGCCCTACCAGCAGCAGCAACAAACTCAGCAGACGGCTTCCGCGGCTCTTTCTCAGCAGTCATCTTCATACCCTCCGTCGCAGCCGCAGCAGCAGCAGTCTGCGTACTCCCAGCAACGCTTCCCCCCTCCTCAGGTAGGCTCTCTCCTGCTTTCTTTCCTCCTGTAAGTGATTATTATTTTTTTTTTTAAAGAAACTTGAGCAAATAGTTTTCTTTGTGCATGAAAGTCGGTTGAACTACACATCAGCGAGTTGGCTGGAATGATTACGGTAATAGATGTGCTGCCTTCTCTGTTGGGTCTAGATCTGTATCTCAGAGACAGAGATGTGGTGGTGGTAACGGGCTGAGCCGCGCTAGCTAATACTGCAGTTTTGAAGGCTGGTGTGGAGTAAATGCCGCTGATTGGCAGTACCAGTCTGAAGGATTTCGTACGGGAATGGTTTTCACGCTGTGTTCTGCGGAAGTTCTGCAGGTGGTCTCCAGAGCTACTTGGTTTAGCACAATAGCAGAGCACAGTTTGCAGAGTGACACGGAGATGGTGATGGAAGAGTTTGCTCTTAAATGTAAAACTTGGCTTTAGGGAGGAGAAATAAAGCAGCAAACACATGGAATTGCAGATAAAATCATGAAGCAGATATTTTTTTTTTATAAACTGTATTTATTTCCAGCAAGGCTTAATAGTATTTTAATAGTTCTGTGAAAAGCTACCTGGGACCTTTCAGCAAAAATAGCAATGCACGGAAGGTGGCTTTCAAAAAGTTAAAGGTTTTAGTTGACTTGCCTTGTTTGTGTAGTGAAGTACTTCGGGCTATCGTAAGACAGTAGAAGAGCAAGTAGCTAAGTGGGCAGTCTCCCAGGACAGTCGTCTTCGGGATCTGTAATAAGGGAAAGCCGGAGAATTACTGTTTTGTCATGTTTTAGACTTGTGCTCCCAGCACCCTCCGTAGCAGGCGGGCAGTTTGTCCTCCTGCGGAGCAGTGGGCGTACAGGGTTGAACTCTTTGCTGTCTTATTGCCTGTTTTGGGCAAGCGTCACCGAGGGTACATAATTCTTCCACAATGTGAGAATATACCAGAGTGATTCCAACAGAGCCTTTATTTTATTCCCATTTGTGGGTTTTTTTGGTGTTTCTTGATGTTTCAGGAGTTATCTCAAGACTCGTTTGGGTCCCAGGCATCATCTGCTCCCTCAATGGCTTCCAGTAAAGGGCAAGAAGATATGAACTTGAATCTTCAGTCCAGACCTTCTAGCCTGCCGGTGAGTGGTGAGCTGATCTAGAAGTGAATGGGGCGAGGGCAATCAGAAGCACAGCAGGATAAATTAGCACTGGTAGTATTCCACATGGAAATGGGAATGATGGAGGCTGCCTGTGCTTTTTACTAAGTCATTAGCTTCTGGCTTCCCACTGGAGATTAAATGTAATTTACAAAAGTAATGGATTTGAGAGTAAAGTTTAACCCTAAATACTCTGGTCTGCCTGTTCTAGCTAAAAGATTTTTTTTTTTTGAGCTTTTCGTTTGCAGTGTCTGAAGTACCTGACGGCTGTTAGAGCAGACCCTGACCTTCAGGGGAAGGCGTCTCATTTTTATTTTATTTTCTTGTCCCTTCAGGCCACTGTTGCAGTGGCGGTTAGCAGACGGGCAGCACGGTTCCCTTTCTGTGTCGTTGGATCCTCATACTGCTGATTTAAGCTTCTTTGGTCCAATCTGACTGAACAGTTGGTGAAAAAGACAAGTTTATTAGTACCTGGAGTGAGGAAGATCAGTCACAGATAGCTCCTTCCTTGACAGATGGAGAATTATATTTTCTTTTGCATTCTAAATCTGCTTGCTGTATGTACAGTGAACAGTAGGGTATGAGGTTAGTGCCTCGTGTTCCAGCAGATTTTGGACCAGAATAGTTTTAACTTTAGGTTAAATAACTTCATCAGGAAAATAGAGAAGGGTTAAAAGTTTGGATTAGTTTGCACAAGTTGGTCTGTGCCTCCGGAGGGAAAGTTTTGAGCTGCCGAGTTCTGATTTTGCTGGTTACTTTCATAGTAACCAGTAGGAAGTGAGTGAGCTTTGATTTTTTTTTATTTAGCCACTGGCTCAGCCAGTTTTCTGAGCTGCAGCTGGATTGGTCAGAGGGGAGAGCGCTGGGTGTACAGCAAAGTTATTTTTTGCTCTCAGCAATGAGAACGGCTTTGTTGTGAGCCCCTTGAAATAATTCCTTTGGATTGTGGGTACAAATTGTCACCCAAAATACAAAGTGATTCTAGTTCTGACCACCTAACGGGAGTAGTTGTGGGTTGTTTCTTTTTTCTTTCTTATTCCTTTTTTTTTTTTGCCTTTTGGACCCTGATTACAAAGATTTAATTTGTTCTGAGGCCTGGGGAAAAAAATCCTTTTAAATAGCATGTTTCTTTCCACTCTGCCTCTCCACAAGTTCTTCCATGTGACCCATCTTCTGGCGAAGAATGTAGGAAAAGTGAAGCCACTGAAGTAATTGAAGAAATTGCTCTAGCTCCGAACGGTGGGAAGTCCTGTTCAGTGGCATTGTTGATTGAGCCTTCCTGAATCCTACCAATCAGCGCCCTCTGACTCAGATTATAGGAATTAGTTGCTCTGCTTAGCAGAAGTGGCTCCTTCTCGGCACCAAGTGGGAGTTTGTTTTATACCTTGTGCTTAAATGTATTTGGCCTCTTTCAAGTTTTCCCTTTTCCCAAGCAGTTTAAGAAAAGATCTCCATCTCTGCTGGAAGAGTGAAGGAACCTTAGAAACGAGGGAATTTGATCCAGTTTAAAAGTTTTAAATGTCCACCAGTTTCTGATGGGGTACTTCAGAGGTTTGCTGAAGGGAAATCCAGGGTGTGAAAAATGGGTCTGGCTTTTCCCATTGGCTAGCTGTAAAGGTCGCTTCTCTTTTAAACAGGCTTTGGAGTCATCTTGGTTTCCTGACTTTATCACCAAATAATTTGCATTATTATTTATTATTTTTTATGCAATATATTTATTAAGACATCAAGCAGTCTTTAGCTTACCCAACCCCCGTGTACTTTTGGGCCTTTTCTCCCTCAGTAAGCAAAAATTAAAAAAAGGAGACCCCCTGCATAAACTCACCCTTATTTTTGTACGTGTTTCATAATTCCTTGTCTTGTTAGGATCTTGTAGGACAAGACCAGCACCCCCCTCTGTAAATTGAGAAATGTGTTAGACAGTGATGCTGTGGGGTGGTTTAAAGGGAACCTCAGAGGGGTATGGAAGCCTGTTCCAGTGATCCATCTCTTGCACAAAGTTTGGCCTGGGGATGCTTAGAAACGAGAGAGCCGCGTAGAAGGGTGCTATCAATTTCTTTTTATCTTCCTTATATCGCTCAGTCTGTCTGTTTTAGAAAGTTTTATCCTACTCGGGAGGATTCCTGGATCCCTGTTTTGCCATTACGTATGGCGTACAGAAGCATAGTTAGTTTGTGGGCTTTTAATTTTTTTGTGGAGTTCTGAGCCCTTTTCCAAACCTCGGTGGGGGCTGTGGAATAGCTCGCTGGGTATCTTGGAATCGGGGCAAATCGTGCCATGCATCGTCTTTAATTAAACATAGATCAGCTCCAGCAGGAAAAGGAGGTTGCTGCTTTTTAGGTACTTATGAAGTGTTAAATTTATGTACCCACTGCCTTTACAAGTCTTTGGCCTTTACACAGTAATATTGTACATCAACATTAACGTTGGAATTTTAAGCAATAAAGGGGACAATATTCCTTCAGCTGCTCCTATCACCATTTTGGGAGGCGGTGATCTCCTCGATGGTGACACTGTGAGGTTGTTCAGCTCCTGTGAGCTCTTGCTGGCTGTGTTAGGATCTGCCTGGGAGATGTCACGTTGATCGTTCTGGGTGAGGGTCTTCAAGACATCTTCCCAATCATGGTTTTTGTGTCACTAACTAAACTTTTTCCTGATGATGTTCCCACATTCAGACATTTAACAGCAGAAGAGTCAAATTACTGATTTCTCTAATGCTTTGTCTGCTCATCTGCAAGAAGCAAAATGCCTGGTCTTCCATTTCTGCTTGCGTTATAGGCTGTTCCAGCTTCAGTATTTCCCGGTTGGTTGTTCCCTTTCTGAAGATTAGACTTGCTGTATTTTGGGGGAGAACGCTGCTGTGAACTTGATCTCACCGATGCCTTTTAAAGAGCAGCGCATCCACGCGAGTGTCCTGGCTGGTGCTCTGTTCCTGCAGCAGGCTAGGTGAACCAGTTCTCTGAAGAATTTGCTGCTTCCCTGGGGAGTCTCCGTCAGGATTGCAGCTAAACTAAACTTAGATTGCTATTGTCTATGGGAGAAGGGAAGTGTACTCTTTTGTGTCTGGGTGTAACAGAGGAATAGTAATCCTCAGTATAAATCTTTCTCCCAGGAGATTCCCTAGTCTCTTCTCCTTAGCAGAGAATTCTTCCTGGCAACTCGTATCCAGTTTATTCGGTGTCTCTACCTTTTGAGGCTTGGGTTCCGAATCTGTAGGAGTCAAATATTTCCAGCCGTTAATTACCTTCTGCTTAGACATGGAAGGTGCTGGTAGCGAGTACAGGGGAAGCAAATAGGGTGCGAGGACATCCATTTGGGTTTGGATTGCAAATCAGTTCTGCTGCAAAGTTCTCTGGAGTTTTAGGTTTGTTAGGAGGAATTTTGTGTCTCGTTATGAAACATGCGACAGGTTGTTATCTTGCCCCGGTCTCTGTCTTACGGGCTGCCTTGAAGGAGTGGAGGACAAGTTCCTGATGTCTTTGAGATGGATGAGAGCAGAGCATCGAGACAGTGGTGGCCACGCCAGGCTCTTCATACATTCCCAACCACAGAAGTTGATAGCTGTGGTGTTAGGACTTCCAGGTCAGCCCCAAAAGCCATTCATGAAGCAAAATTGATTTGATTTGATTATATACTGGCTGTATTTGCTTTTCACGGGATCTTCTGGGATTTCTCCAGTGAAGCTTTCCCATCTGTGGAAACCAAAACTTTAGCGAGAGGTGGTGTTTTCAGCAGCGCTTTGGTGGGAAAGGTTCTGCATGGGGTGGGACTTCTGGCTGAACCAGGAGGACACATACTGGCAAGGTTTTGGAGGTCCTAAAATAGCAAGGTTGCGTTTTGAGTTTTTGGTGTAGTGAATACGTAATGAAGCAAGCTGGGGCAGCTTGGACAGAAGGTTCAGAATTCTCCACCCCAGAATGTCCTTAGTCTGTTTTGGTCAGTGTACTGCGTAGCCTGAAGGAGAAACCCCATCCCTGTTCTGGGCAACTTATTTTCATCTTGATGTGGAGTGAGAATCGTTTTAATCTCAGTTATTTTGTACTATTGGAAAACTGTTTCGCACATTCAGCTGCGTTTCACTTTGGTTCATCTCTGACTTCGGGTCTGAAAAGTGTCTTTGTCAATGGCAGAAAGGAATATAACCTACTGAAACCAAATTCTTGATCCGCGTTTGATTTCTGAACGTGCGTTCTGGTCTTGGGTCTTTGCAGTATGGTTTTAGCAAAATTAGGTTTTGTGGGGAGGGGAGAGGAATGAGGCTGCAGAGTTTTGGCTTGCGCAGGAAGAACCCTTCTGTGAATATCCCCAGCAGTTGTGGTGGGTGGTTTTTGTTGTGTTTGATTACCTCTTCCTTTCTTAAGTCAAGCAGTTTCTGAATTTGGACGCTGGAGGTTGTCACGGAAGCACCGTTTGGATTTTCCATTCTTACAAAGTGGTCATTTCAGCTTGTACTGTGCAGGTGGTTGAAGTGGAATGAGGTTGAGCTCTGTCAGCTGCGTCCCCTGACCTGGAAATAATCAATGCAACAGGCTGAAATGCAGCAAAAACTGTCTCGGAGCTGCTGTGGATGGGGAAGGGAGGTGCAGCCCAGGAAATGAGCGTTTTCTTAAAAATTTCTGCAAACTCAAAATTAATCATTTTGACAATTACTTTTGGGGGAGGGGAAAAGAACCTTTTATAGTTGAATTTGCTGGTCACTTCAGGCTCTTTTTTTTTCTTTTTCTTTTTTTCTTTTTCTTTTTCCATATGGGACTTCCTGCTTCTGTTTGGTTTCTCTTTGGCCTTTTGAGCTTGTCTTATTGCTTGCCTTAAGAGAGGGATTAGCGATGTATGCATTTCAAAGCAGGGTAGCTGCCCGCTGGGGTGCCTGGGCATCCCGGTGGATATGCAGATAAACACACCAGCACCCCCAGGCTCCCCCCGAGGAGCACGATACCTGAAACACTGGTATTAGAGAGATCCGTGCATTCCAGTTTATGCTGATACGAAGGTTTCTATCCCAAGTTATGGTGATACAAGGAGGTGAAAATGGTTTTTTGTGCTTTTTTTTTTTTTCCTGACCAAGGCTCCTCTGCCTCAGCTTTTCTTGATGTATGATTGTGGCCGTCATTTCTCTGTGGTTTCTTAAGAAGGCTGTGCCTTTTTTTTTTTTTTTTAAATTTTGCTAATAGTGGAGAGTGCAGAGAGCGGCTCGCAAAGCCACCCGAATCTTCCAGCCACTCCAAGTGCCGTGTTTCGCGCCTGTGACCTGCTTCTCAGGGTTGCTCCGCTAATTTGTCCATGTGGCAATTTTCTCCCCTCCCTCCCCTTCCTCCGGCTTTGAACTCAGCTAATCCCTCCCGCTGCTTTGGGAGGAAACTCCCCACCCCGCAGAGCATCGCCCGGGCCCGATCCGGGCTGCGCGGAGCCCTTCGCCGCCAGTAAAGCGTCCCTTGGGAGACGACGCAGCTTCGCAGGAGCGGGCTGCGCCGCGCTCGATGCCGGGCTGGTTTCCTGTTTCTATTCTGGTCTCGAGCGGCTCAGCTCTGCTTCCTGCCCGCACGCCTCGCACAGATTCCCCGAAACCCCCCAGCCTCTCCTTTTCTTAGGAGCGATTTCGGTAACGGACCCAACTTGAAAGAGGAGAGAGCTCTGCGTGGAGGTGGGACGGCTCCGACGCGCTCGGGAGAGGACGAGCTCTGGCCGGAGCGACTAGGCGGGACGGTGTTTAATCAGGAAATTGCTGTAGGATGACCAGTTCTGGTCTTGGATGCCGAACAATAGTCTGTGCTCTGTCACACGCATCCCCTGCGCTGCCGCAGCCTGGAAATACAGAGCCGTTCCTTGCGCCATCGCTGCTGAAGCGCAGCGCCTCGCCCGGTGACCCCTCCGCCTTTAAAACACCCTTTCAAGAAGTTGTAGGGCGGGGAAATCGGTTTTTTTCACTTCCTTTTTGCTGCTGACTTGGTGTCATTGGCGACCCTTTTAAAATGTGCGGAAGCCTCTTGTCAGTCCGACGTCGGACACACATCTCTCCTCATCCTCTTCCCTTTCCATCCGACCTCAGCCCTGCCGGAGGTCCCGGGGAGGGAGAATCCGCGTTGGCGTGACCTTCGGCTGCTGCGCGGGGCAGTTGCAGGGTTAAAAGAAGGTGTTTAACTTCGGCGGACGGCGCTGCACGCGTTTTAAATGCTGCCACGCCTGAGCTTTGAGTTTACAGGAATCATTTTCCTGTTAATGTCCTTTTGGCGTGCTGGATGGACTTGTCCTGGGGATGTGCACGATCCTAAATGCCATGGAGAGAACTCTTTCCACCGGGGCACGGCAGGGGCCCAAAGCTCGGCCGCGCTGCTCGGGTGGGCTCGTGCCCGCAGCCTTAGGCTACGAGGTTTGCGCTGTGATTTCAAACAAATTCTGGTAATCGGAGCAGGAGTTGTGTTACTGGTTTTTATTATAATTTTGAATTGGGTCTTACCCAGGAAAATAGAAACCTTCTATTTAAACAAATGAAAAAAACCCTTGGATTTCCTGAAATGACAAGGAGTGACATCTCTAGGAATTGACTGTTCTGGCACCCTGACCCCGAGGGTAGCACCGGGCATACGTCAGCGTCTGGCCTGGGCCAGGTCTCCATGGTTATTCTACCTCTCCCCGTGCCCGCTCCCCGCTCTGAGCCAGGGCGAGGGGAGAATTTCCCTGATTCTCTCCAAACGCATCTTCAGTTCCTCTGTCCCATCCAGATGAGCGGTACCTGCGTGCGGTGTTGCAGACAGGTTCTTGATGGGAAGTGGTTTCTCTAGAGATGCCCCAGATGGTGTCAGGGGGGCTCCACCGTAGCCCCTCGTCGCTCCATCGCTGCCTCCCCACAGGTACTTTGGGATTTGGGGAAGGGGCTGCTCACTTTTGGCTGTCTCTTCACCAGCTTTTTCCAGCCAGAGGAGTGCCAGATTCGTCAGGCTTGCAAATACCCCATGCCTTAGAAATCTTGTTCTCTCCTAAAAATCTTCCTTCCGCTTTTTTAGAAATTGATTCTGTCACTCTTAATTGTTTCAAAGAGGGTAATAACAATGCTAAAAGCTGAGTTGTCTTAAAATCCCAAGTATTGGCCTGAGCAGGGGCCTTTTTAATTTTTTAATTATTTCAGACTCCTGCCTTTGCTGCGTTTCTTTGCCCACCCGAACTCGTGTGGTTGGCATGGTGGCATAGTCACGTGCCGAGATGACTAAATGCTTTGGAGTCTAAATTGAACACATCGGAGACTGGAAAGCGCCTTCCAGAGGAAGCGCTGCTGGGGAATTGGAATATCCTTACGGCTGGCAGTGAGAGGGCAGCTTCCTGCCTCTTACGTGATTTAGCGTTTTTATGTGATCTGGAGTTTGTCTTCAGACTGAAGTAGAACGCTTAAAAACCTCTGGAAGAAAACCAAACGCTCTTTAAATAAAGGGGTTGTGGTCTGTCTTCTGAGACCCGTACTAGTTTCTCACTTGCACTTTCCTTCCCTGGTGCCAGATCGGCCTTTCTGATTGATGTGGTGGACTTGTAGGTCTCGCTCCCCCTGTGTCCCCAACACCCTCCAAAAAATCAGTGTTGCTGAGAGCATCCTCAGATCCTTCCAGTATCTGAAGGGGGCCTACAAGAAGGCTGGAGAGGGACTTTTTACAAGGGTGTGTAGTGATAGGACGAGGGGGAATGGCTTCAAACTGGAAGAGGGGACATTTAGATTAGATATTAGGAAGAAATTTTTCACTATGAGGGTGGTGAGACACTGGAACAGGTTGCCCAGAGAGGTGGGAGATGCCCCATCCCTGGAGGTGTTCAAGGCCGGGTTGGACGGGGCTTGGAGCAACCTGGGCTGGTGGGAGGTGTCCCTGCCCAGGGCAGGGGGGTGGGACTTGGATGATCTTTAAGGTCCCTTCCAACCTAAACCATTCTGTGCTGCTGAGGTGTTGCTGCTCGTCGTGCCTGGGGTCCTCCATGGGCTCCTCCTCCCTTCCTGCAACTCGTTCTAGGGTCAGTGATGGTGCTGGAGCTGGAGGTCTTATCCTTTCGTGTGGCAACGCTGCTGCTGGGTGGCCGGGCCAACTCCCATGTCAGCCAAAGTGACGCTACTCTGTCAAGCAAAACTTCAGCATTGAGTGCTGCTGCTTGGAATACTTCACGTTGTATCGATGTTCAGCTAAACCTGGGAGTACTTTTTAGAAGCCGAGTGGCTTTCAAAGGGTTAAATGGAAACTCTCTTCTGGAGAGTTTTGCTGCTGCCTTTCCCAGGGTCCTGCAGAAGAGCTGAGCACCCTGTGCTGCCCGGGTGGGAGCGTTGGCCTTCCACGCGCTGGCTTTTCCCTTCAGCGACATCTTGTTCGGTGCATGAATCATGTTACTCCTTCTATACTTTGCGCTGCAACTACGGCTTTTGAATCTCTCCTCTCCAAAGACTGAGGATGTGAAATTCGTTAGTCTGCTCAGTGTGTGGAGGGGGGAGGAAAGCCCTTCCCCCCCCTCCTTTCCTTTTTTTTTTTTTTTAATTAATTTTATTTGGAGGGGGAAGAGAAGGAGGGGGTGGCACAGGGTGGGAGCAGGAGATGTGATTAAAGCTCCTGCCGAGTAGATCTGTGGGAGTGGAGTATCGACCTCTGAAAAATCAATGGCTGCTGCGGTAGCAGCGCTGGCTGTTCTGCAAGGTCTCCCGTTGCAGGAATGTAGTAAAGCCAGCAGCGCTTCCGTCCAGCGTCCTCCCTTTTTATTTTGTACCTGCTTTCTGCCAAACGACCAGGCTCACCTAGATTTACTGAGGTGGATTAGAACGGCGGCTTATTTTTGCAATCAGAGTAAAATTTCGCGTGTGACACTGAGCCCCTCCTCCCGACTGCCTCCTTTCCCAACGCTCCTTTTCCTGCAGTGCAGCTACAGCCGGCAGCTTCTACCAGTTTGTCTGAAGCCAGCCTGGAAGAATGAGCTTTTCAGCTGCTTTTTTTTGAGCAAGGAAACTGCACGAATCTCTCTTGCATGTTCTAGTCCCCATCTTAGGTTTGTAATTGTCAGCGCTGATGCCTGAGAGGAGCTTAAACTCCTCGTAAGGGAAGGGAATATGGACTCCATCTAGCAGAGGCTGCAGCCGTGGTAGCGTTACCTTCCTGATGTTTGTTTTAGTGGGCAGGTGTTTTTCCCTTGAAGTAGTAAAAGTCTAGCGCTTACTTCCTTTACCTAAGGGCTGCTCGGATGAGTAAGTGGCACGTAATAGGGCTCAAATGTTTTTATGCATGTTTAGTTTTATAACCAGGATCTTGGGTTTTTCTCCAAAAGCGCGTGCTGCAGAACCCGAGACCTGCCTACCTTCTAGTTGCTCACGTGTGGTCCTCGCTCAGATCCGAGGTTGAGCTTCCAGGGACGTATCTAAGGGGCCCAAACCAGTGATTTCACTGAATAATTAAATCCCTTTGTTCCTTCCGATTGCTGATCTTGTCCCATTTTGAAGCGGTGTATAAGAGGAAGAGGCCAGGCTGTGAATATAAACAGCTTTCACGACGCACAGAAGTGTACTGTGCGGCTCGTGCTAGTGTGGCGGTGATCGTCCTGCTGGGCATTCCCTGTTTCTCATGCCAGGAGAAAGTCATCTGTCCCTGTTAAACTAAAGGCAAACTTTCCAGCGTCTCGGAGAGTAAGAGGTAGGAGCTACGTGGCAGTGGAGGTAAGCTGTGTTTGGTCAAGGGGACGCCAGCGTGTGTTGCTAGGCTTCGGTGATGTTTGATCAGTCTTTAGTCATGTTGGGTAGCTTGGGAATGTGGATGAACATGCTTCCCACACGTGTATAAACACAAAATCAGTAACAGGTAAACTGGCAGTTTAAAAATACATATTTTTGGTTTCTACCCCACTCCTCCCAAAGTATGACACGGTACAGAGCACACGGGAACAGAGTGTTAACAGGATCTTTCACTTCGTTTTAAATTCCAGAAATGTTCTAGATGTGGCAAGAGGTTTTATTGGAGAGATATTCTGCACACATCCTTCCTCCTCCTCCTCCCCTTTGTCTCTTGTCCGGCCCCTGTGTGCACCAACAATGACGATCATCCAGAAGCTGCTTTTGGTGCTGTAAAAATGGACTCATTATCTTCTGCACAATAACTGATGGTAGGAGAGCAGAGTGAGGCGAATGGTGGTCTTCTCCGGTGAAGCTTGTATATTTTTGGGGTAGGACAGGACTTGGAAATCTGCTTTGGCTTTGGAATAGTTTGCTTTTTTCTCATGGTGATGGTAGGTCTTCACGTTCCCACCCAGGGCGTTCAGCGAGCCTGCAGCTGCCTGCCGAACGCCGAGAGCCGGTGCTCAGTGGGTTTCATGTTTGTGGTGGTATGTGCTGATGGATTTTGTCAGAATGTTAAAGCATGGCAGTCGAAATCGAGGTGGTGGTGATGCAGGGCTTGCAGGAGTGTGGGCCCTTTCCAGTGTGCCTCCAGTGAGCTGGACCAGCTCGGAGACTAAAAAACTCCATTCCAACTCTTTGATTTGTCAGCAAGAAAAAACCTTGGAGACAGTAGATTATCTGTCTCTCTAAATGAAAAGTATCAACTGGATTTCTGCTGTAGCTTAAGTTGTGTTCCCCAGCTCCAACTTCTGGTTTCTGCTGGAGAAGCAATCTGGAAGAGGTGTAGAGTAAGCAGGAAGGCGGTGGCAGGCGGCAGAGCCCTCTCCAGACCCTTCTGTCACATCTGGGCAAGTCTCAAGTCAGCTTTGCAAGGTGTCTCCTTGGATGTGATGTGAATCTGTACGTCTGGTCTAAACGGAGCACGGTGAGGTCTCCAGGCCACTTTGCGTTACGAGATAGGGTGATTGTGAAGCATGAGATGCAAGATTTGGTTGTCTGTACTGTAGAAGGATGAATGAGTCTACCCGTTCCCCCGAAAGAGCGGGGAGATCCTAGCTTGCCACTCAGCTGTGTCATTTTTGTGATAGAGACGATTGAGGTATTTTGGATGTGGAAATAAAGGAGAAGGAAAGGACAAGCTTGTGATTTTTAAGTGTTGATAGTTCTTGAATGAGTGGAAAGGAAAGTGCAGAGAAAATGAAATTGTAATAGAAAGTAAGTATTTCAATTAGTCAGAAGCAATGAAGAGGCTTTTTCCCTTTCAGAAAGAACCGGGGAATAAATTTAGCTATTGTTCTCTGGTCTTGCTCGTAAGCATCTTCATGGAAAGAACTGGCCTTACAGAATTTATAAGCTCCACCACGTGCTCGTCTCCAGCTCATAATTTCCTTGAGTGCTATCTAGCGATCTGACAGTGCCGACAACCATGGCAGCCTCACCGCGCTCCTGCCCTCTTCCCCCCGACTCCCCGTGTGCGCCCGCGCGGGGGCCGGGCAGGGAGGTCCTGGAGGAAGGCTGCAGTCCCCGCTGAGCAGATCAATTTGCTTTCTGGTCAGTCTTCCTGCTCTTCCAGATCGGTGGGATGGGCCAGAGCGGAGCCTTGAATCTCTTCTCCTCCGGGGTTTCGTTACCTTGATCTTAAGCATTTCTTGTTGTTTCATCTTTTATGTTTGTTTAACAAATGAGCTCCTATCAGATAGTGAAATGGTGGTTCCTTTTTTCATCTAAAAGACACCTTGCTGTTTCCAGCATAAACTAACCGGCTCCCTCGTGTTGGTCATGCCAGGACTTGCAACCCTTTCCCTGAGATAGATGAACTCCCCTGCCCCCTCCTTTGGGTACCAGATTGTGTGATTTCAGGCATGGTTTTGTTGTGGTGTGAAAAGGAGGTGTTAGCTGCTGAGTCCTTGTTTGTCAGCAGTACTGACAAACCCATGCTGGCATCGGCGAGGGCTGGGCAACCAATCGCAGCTGGAACGGTTATCGTTTCAGGGTCCCTGTGGGCTTCCGCTATCAGGTCACATCCCAAAATAACACTGGGCAGTATTTCAAGTGAAGAAACTGAGGCTTTGGGGCTGCAGCCAGCCTGGAGTGTGAGATTCTGTGTGAAATAGTTGGAATCCCTCCAGCGTTTTTTGATCTGCATGGCAGATGAGCAATAAAATGCATAAAAAACACATTGGAAACACGTGAGGAAATTCTCCAGACCCTGACGTTTCCTTCAAGTTGGCAGAGTTACTGCTGTCGAGCCTCACCTCCTGCCTCGGCTCGACTGGCTGCGCTCGCGGGAGGAGGGAAGAGGGAAGAGGAGAGCCCTTCTCCGGGTGCTGCCGTGTCTTCCCGGCTCTCCTCCTCGTGCTCTGTGGGAGGCAAACACAACCTCACCGGCCCTCTCCTCTTGGGCTCCATCCAGAACCCGCTGACGGCAGCAGGTCTCCGTTATTTCAATGAGGTTTTCCTTTTTTTTCTTTTTTTTTTTAACAGGCTTCTCTGCTATGGCCCTCTGTAGAGAGATTGGGAGATTTCTTTTTCCCCTAGTTTGTGGTGCACTTGAGTAAATGGGATATCAGAGCTGGAGAGTGTTCTTTAGTTTAAAAAAAAAACCCAACCCAACACTCTGTGCCTTGATGGTCGGCATCCTGAGAAAATAGCTTGATAGGTGGAAAAGAGCTCCGTAGTGATTAGCCGCTTGCACTTCGGCATTCCGGTCCCCGCTTCTCTCCTGCCCCTTGCAGGAGTCTCACTTCTGAGAACCTCAGTCCTGCTGAATAACGCACTCCGAAAACGCCGCTGTGCCGGCGGAGCCTTTCTGCGCTGGGAAATGACTTTATTGTTGGAATTCATAAAACTTAAGGGAAAAGTCGCTTCATGAGTTAATTGATTTTTATGGTCCTGTTTCGATTCGTGTCCTAACATCGGAGGAAGGCTGATATGTAATTCACTTCTTAACTTACTTAAACCGATGCTCCCGGGGTCTGATCCGCAGCCTCACAGCTAGAAGGCCCGCGTGCCCTATATGTGAGGTCCGTGATGGTATGCTAGCAATGCAGAGGGGCCCTCGCTCGCATGTCTAAAGCAACCCGGTATTAACCCGCTTAATTAAAACTGAATGTTTTAAAATGACTTGCAGTACTTCAGGTTAAGCTTTGATGCATAGGCAAGGTCGAAGACGTCAGCTTTAAAGATTGTTATGTAGTTACTTAGGAGTTAATTTTCAAACAGCTTTTAACATGGCTTCATTTTCTGTCTTGCAGATATTTTCGTGCCCGGCATTACCAACTCATATCCTCTTAGTCTGCCCAGTTCACGTATGAATATTGCTCCTACCGTGTAGCAGACAGTGACCTCGGGTCCTGGAGGCAAAGCTTCTCTTCTGCCTCTCGGAGAAGTGTGTCACGCTCCTCATAACAGAAGGGGAGACTTTCACATCTCACCTTGCGCACTTGCTCTGTATCTGTCCTTTCATGCCAGTATTTTGTCTCAGGTGTACATTTATAATGTGGGGTTTTTTTTCCTTTGAGCCTAAAAATCTCTCATCTAAGTAGCTACAGGCTCTGGTCTGAAGGTTTAACTCCTCTGAAACGCCGTACCCACAGAAGCTCATGGTGATGGGTCTTTTAAAGCTTCAAAGGGTTTTGGCCTCCAACTTCATTTCAGTGATGATGAAAACAGTGTTTGGATGCATTTGGTGATTCAGACTAAAAGTATCTTAATGCGTTTAAGGGAAATACCAGTATTTCCATCCAGTTTTAGGTTGTACTGAATTGGTTTCTGAACATTCTGCTCCCTTCATTGACTTAGAGGGGAATCTAGTTGTGTAGCTTATGCTGGTGGCTGAGTTAGATGCTGCGAGTCTTTGGGAGAGGAGTGTTTCTCTCCTGATTGTGTTGGTTGATGCTTTTTAATGCAAAATGTTGGAAATACTGTTGCTTTACTCCCACTTCAGATGGTTTCTGCAGTAGGAATGTGGGGTTTGTCAAAGTTGTCCAGGGAAAAAACCAAGTAGCTGCATAAAGGAGCAGTGCTTTTGATGTTCAGTGAAAATTGCAAGAGCTCTTAGACACTATTTTTAGGCTTTTTCTGCAGTTTTCTAGCTTTCATTGAAATAAAACAAAGCTCTGTTTTTTTTGTTTTTTCCTCGGGAAGATAATACTTCAGCAGTAAGCAAATATACCTCTGAGACCGTTGCACAGGAAATGCTTCAAACAGAAGCAGTGATGGAAGGGGAGGAAGGACATGCTATGCACTAAGTCATCCCACCAAGTGACTGGCGTTTTCTGCTCAAATGTAGGATTTGCCAGCATTTGTTTGAAGCATTTTGATCAAATTGCGCTGTTAAACTAGACAAGATTGCCCTGCTGCAGCCGACAACTGAACGTGGCGCGGCTGATGCCCAGTTCTCCCCTTTGTCCTCTTGAATGTCACTGTCCATCCAACAAGTGTGAGGAGGTGGTTGGATATCTCCCAGGCTGTTTTTTTATTCTTCCGTAGCTCCAGTTTTCCACTTCCTAGGATGTAGTGCCATACTGTTCTCCAGCTTAGATGATGGGGATGTGGTGGCGGAACCTTTTCGCACATCACCTGGCAGGCAGGTGGTACAGAGTGATACTGCTCTTGCTTGCTTCTGACCACCGATAAGTTTGCCACATCTCGTGTCTGAGGTCCTTCTGCACTGCGCGGAGCTGGGAAAATGTTACCTGAAACGCTGCTAAACAAGGCATCATCCAGGCAGTGTAAATGAGACCGGGGTGTCCAAGTTATTTATCACTTGGCTCAGCCCTTCTGCATGGTGGTTTAAATGAGGTTGGCTCTGTTCATGCTGGTCAGCTGAATTCTGTGCAGAGGGAGTTGATCTGAAATGCCTTCAGGGCTCAGTCCGGAACCCTCCTGATCCCGGGTTGGTTGCTTTGAAAGACTTAGAGAGGATGGGTGAAGTCCTGGTAAGCTTTGGGCTGCCACTTCTTCACCTGCTGTGATCCTTTGAATCTCTGGCAGAGATGTTATCTAATCGCTGGTACAGTTATAACATCCCAGCTTTCTCTTCAAATGTGCCACCGCTTACTCTGTCTTGGACTGTTACTTACTCGTTTGCTCCAGGCCAAACCTGAATAGCTGATGCACCTTATTATCAAACAGCTGTGCATGTTGAATCTCCACATCATCATCTTCTTGGAAGTATCCCCATTTCTCAGACTTGCCAGCTGGTTTCTGGTGCTGTTGCTTTGCTGTCGCCTCTGTGGCAATTGGCGGTTCCAACTTGCTTAGGCTTTTCGTGCTTCCTCAAGGTGGATACGTGCAGTAGGAAGGGTATTTTTTAGCCTCACCTTTAAGAAAAGCTGAACTTTACAGGCTGATACTGTAACTACTAATTTTTACTGTCTTTGAAGAAAAGGAAGTGGGAACCCTGAAGAGTATTTTATGGTTTTCTTTTAAATCTCTGTTTAGTTTGTTTTTATCCATCTCAAGTGAGTAGTTTCCCAGCTCATATGAGGTTTATGAATTAATTATGGTGAGGCAGGAGTTTTCTGTCTTTCAGAAGCCGAGCCACGTTTCTCTTCCAAGCCATGATCACATAGACTGTTTCCTCTATTTGCAGTTTTACGTGTATTGTTGACGCATTCTTTAATTTCTCACCTCTAAACTGAATTAAAAGAAGCAAGTAGGAGGATGAGCCAGTTGTTCGGGCCGTCAGCAAGCACTCGGCAAAGCAGCCAGGGAACTCGTGGGTTCAGAGTCGGGCAGCAGGCTGAGACACATTTGGCAGTTACCTCGGTCTGCAGCAGCCTTCGTTACTGACGATAACATGAACAGAGTCCATTGATTTCTATTTGTAGCATGCCTAAGGGAGAAATGCACTCTTTCTTAGTGGTATGCGAGAGAACGGTCCCGTGTCTTTTTATTTTTGCCTGATCCGTTTCTCTGTGTGTTGCAGGACCTGTCTGGTTCAATAGATGATCTGCCCATGGGTACAGAAGGAGCCCTGAGTCCTGGAGTAAGCACATCAGGGATTTCCAGCAGTCAAGGAGAGCAGAGTAACCCAGCTCAGTCTCCTTTCTCTCCACATACCTCTCCTCACCTGCCAGGCATCAGAGGACCCTCCCCATCCCCAGTTGGCTCTCCAGCCAGCGTTGCTCAGTCCCGCTCTGGTCCGCTTTCACCTGCTGCAGTACCAGGTAACGCTGCTCCGCACGTGTGGCTCTTTCGGTGGGGCTGCCTCGTGCAGCTGGAGAGTGAATTAAAACGGCCAGTGGGGAGGAACTGGCCAGTGTCAGCACTATGTGGTTATTGAGGTCGTGCAGTCTCGTTTGTTTGCTTTAAAATGTCTGTAACTTGTAAAGGGTGCAGTGAGGTGGGTGGGATGGCTGGTAAACCAGCGGTGTCATTTTGCTGGGTTAATGTGTCTGATCTTGCCCTTGTTTTTCTTCGCTGTGGCTAACATACCCTTCTCCTGAAGTTGTTTGTCGTTCTGGTATTTAATACTCTTGCATCCTGGGTTTTGTGGTGTGCAGTTTTTGTCATTAACCACTTTCCTTTTTTGCGGTGTAGGCAATCAGATGCCACCCCGACCGCCCAGTGGCCAGTCGGACAGTATCATGCATCCTTCCATGAACCAGTCAAGCATAGCGCAAGATCGAGGTGCGTGACATGAGTTTAAAAGATTTAATTGTATGGATCTGTTTGTAAAGCTAAACGTGTAACTGAAATTACTTGGCTTGATGACATGGATTCCATGCTGAGGTGGCATTTAAAAGCTGCCCCAGGTTTATAAGCTGCAAGCATTTAGGCACCTTGCAGTAAATTCAACTGTTGCTGGTTGTTTGGGCTCTTAATGTTCCATCCAAGCTAGTAGTTTGGCTTGTGAGATGTTTTCTCCGGCTTTTGACACGCTTTTCTGTGAATGTGGCTTGTCCAAGGTCCGTGACCTTAAGCTTCAAAATGAGGGGTGCTCACAACAATATTGCGTGCCTTTTCCCCCTAAAAGAATAAGGTTAACGTGGGGGAAAATGTGTGTAAAATTGTGCTCTCATGGCTAAAGGTACATAGTTGTCACCCTGAGAAAACAAACAAGCAAACAAAAACAACAACGAGAAGCCTGTAGGATTTGCGGAATCATACTGTCTACTCTGTGACACTAAGTTGGGTTTTTTTTTCTGGTTAAAACAGGAAATTAGATGTGTTATCTTAGCAGATAACACTGGCTTCTTAATAGCAACCACTGTAAAATCTGTCTAGGCTGTTGCTGAAAGGATTTTGTTAGTGGGTCCCGGGGGCTGCTGTTACTTAAGAACATGTGTGTCCAGTGGCACCACTGGGTCCTTTGCGCTAATAACTGTCTGCTCCACTCACCGGGTGACCAGGTTACATGCAGAGGAATCCTCAGATGCCCCAGTACAGCTCGCCCCAGCCTGGCTCAGCCTTATCTCCCCGTCAGTCTTCTGGAGGACAGATGCACGCTGGAATGGGGCCATACCAGCAGAACTCCATGGGAAGCTACGGCCCCCAGGGTGGGCAGTACGGACCTCAAGGTGAGGCACGGTCAGCTCCTCAAGGTGGGAACTGAGCTCAGCAAATACAAAAGGCCTCTCTCTACTGTGACATCTTGTCTTTGATAAACTGTTTTTATTTGTCCCCTCTTAATGTTTGGCTAATACAAAACAGCGGCGCTCGTTATGAGCTGGAGGGAACTGTGCTTTGTTTGTGTTGAGAGTGAAGAATTGTGTTGCTTTCAGGGCTAGTTGTACTTCTAAACGTAGGATCGTTCCTTCTCATTTAAAAAGATGTAGGTTGTGCATCCAGTGTGATAAAGAAGAAGGGCCAGTTCTCTTTGGAGAGGAAGAAAATTGAGTCTTATATGTTTTGGAAAGGGTTAAGTGAGTTTTTTTTACATCCCATCCTGGACCGTTTACCTCACTCTGCTCGGTTGAGGTTTGGGAGAGTTTCAGGCAGCTTTTGAATCGATGTTGTTACTTGGCTGTGTCAAAACACATTTTATGTGGCTTATATCCAAGTACTTTGACTTTTTGTTGAGGTGTTAACACTCCCCCTCATCTCTGGTAGTGATCTTTAAATATTTGCTGATAGAAGATTTTTATGGTGATTCATAAACTAACTAGTTGAATGATGTTGTCTTCCCCTCTTTTTATCTCCTCAGGAGGTTATCCCAGGCAGCCAAACTACAACGCTATGTCCAATGCCAACTACCCCAGTCCAGGAATGGGAGGAAGCATGAATCCCATGGGAGCGGGGAGCCAGATGCATGGGCAGACTGGTGTGCCACCATACAGTGGGCTTCCTCCGGGGAGGATGAGCCATGCAGCCATGGGCAACAGACCTTATGGACCGAACATGGCGAATATGCCACCTCAGGTGGGGACAGGGATGTGCCCCCCGCCAGGTGGCATGAATCGCAAAGCACAAGAAGCGGCCGCTGCCGCCATGCATGCTGCTGCCAACTCCATCCAGACCAGGTAAGGAATGACATTTCCCCGGGTCGCTGTTTGAAGTCCCTTCCCTGTGTCAGGTCAAGGTTTCAGAGCTGTGGATGGAATAACCCAAATTTGGGGTAATACCGAACGTATGCGTCCTTGAAGGTTTGCCCCTTTTTGGAGACTTTTTCATAGAATCATAGAATTGCTGAGGTTGGAAGGGACCTTTAAGATCATCAAGTCCAACCATTAACTTGACAAACCACTTCTAAACTGTGTCCCCCAAGTACCACATCCACCCTTTTCTTAAACACCTCCAGGGATGGCGAATCCACCCCCTCCCTGGGCAGCCTCTTCCAATCTTTGATAACCCTTTCAGTGAAAAACTTTTTCCTAATATCCAATCTGAACCTCACCTGGCATAACTTGAACCCCTTTCCTCTCATCCTATCAATCCTTTTCATCAATCTTAAGTGTTAAAAAAGGAAGAACGTAAAGCTTGGACAAGCGGTGTGTTGGAATAAGTCATTAATGACACGCTTAGGGAATTTTTAATGTTCATAGGTGAAATCTATGTAACTCTGAGATCCCTTGAGTTGGTTTTGCTTTCTGGTCGTCTTTGTTACATGAGTGACCTAAAAGACGCTGCGTGTGTGGTTAAAGCCCATAAATCTCGCAGACGGCCGTGCAGCTGCATTTGTCTGAACCGAGGCATTGCTTGTCCCGTGTAATGAACTTCTTCCTTTTAGGGCCTTGATGAGCAGCTGTGGGAAAGGGAGCTGGAATTCAGCACTGAACTTTGCAACTATTTTCTAGGGTTGTTTTTTGGGTTTTTTACTGAACGTTTCAGAGTAGGTGTATGTGGCCTCCCAGAATGCCTTGCGAGCCGTGAACTTGCTTATAAATTGGGTTCCCCCAGTAAAGCTGTTAGATAGATTTGTTGTCCGATTGGACATTTTTGTTGTCCGATTGGACATTGTGCTCTTTACCCTGATTTAAGGGCTGCTTCTGCAGTCTACTGTCTGATGTTACCTATGACTGCTAAGAGGTCCAACGCCAATAAAGGCATCAAAGCCTGTCCCTTTGAGTAACGAGTTTGAGCGACAGTTGTGTATGAGGTTTTCTGAGACATGTAAAATAATGTAGGTTATTAACGTAGTTGCTTGTAGGGGCAACAAAAAAGAAAGAAAGAAAGAAAAATCGTTAAATGTGGCTGGAGCACTACGCTGTCCATCTACACAAATAATGTATGCTCGCTTAAATGCACAGGGCCG
Source organism: Anarhynchus alexandrinus (assembly GCA_008711295.1). NCBI lineage: Eukaryota > Metazoa > Chordata > Aves > Charadriiformes > Charadriidae > Anarhynchus > Anarhynchus alexandrinus. Next base: position 93,297 of record VUYV01000331.1, on the reverse strand, counting down.
CGGTGTTTGCAGATCTGTTCTTCCCTGCAAAGGCGACTTAACAACTGAAATGAAGTTCAATTTGGGGATGTAGTGGAACAAGATTAAGGGGGAAAATGTTGAAAACTGGAGTCCCTCTTTCAAAATGGTTTGCGTCCCCTGTTCTTTTGAGAATGAGACGTAGGCTCTAGGGTAGCTAAGCACTGAAAGAGCACCTGATCTTTGGTCTTTTGCTGGAAAAGTGAGCTGGGGAAAGTCACTTCTCTGCTTCCTTTGTGGAAGGTTTCTTTTAGCAAACCTGCTTCCGTAGAAGACAAGATCTCAATGCTTAGTGTTTGGAGTAAGCGTCTGTTTCTTCCTTGTCTTCTCTAGGCCTCCTGGTTATCCCAACATGAACCAAGGGGGAATGATGGGCACTGGACCTCCTTACGGACAGGGAATTAACAGTATGGCTGGCATGATAAACCCCCAGGGCCCCCCCTACCCCATGGGTGGGAACATGGCTAACAACTCCGCAGGTAAGCCAGTGCTGACTGCCAGACATGTCATTGATTTCATTGTACTGGCTTGAAAATCGGTGTTAAAAGATTCTTTTAACTTCCTAGGGATGGCAGCAAGCCCTGAAATGATGGGTCTTGGGGATGTCAAATTAACGCCTGCAACTAAAATGAACAATAAGGCAGATGGGACGCCAAAAGCAGAATCCAAGTCAAAGGTAAAATGTTTTGGTTTTTGTTTTTAATGACTCCTATCCTCTTCAGCATCCAGGAAAATTAAACCATTGCACGTTAACTTAGATTGAACAGTGCATCTATCTAGTAGTGAGCGTGGTTCCTGAGAGAAACCTGATTTGATTCATCCTCCTTACCCTGTACAGACTTCTCATTAACGTGGTTGTCCTTGTTAGTATGTGATCTGACTGCTACGTGTCACCATGGTTCTAACTTAAGTAGCGAGTGAGAGGGATATCCTCTTTTGGGATGTGTTGTGGAGCCTAATTTAAAGAAATAATTGTTTTAAAACGTGGGTATATGTGTTTTAGAGTAGGCTCTGGCTATATTTGCAATAAACCACTAAATACTCACATGTGTTAATAACGGTACTCTTGAGGAGCCTGAACTCTGCCATCCCCTACAGACACCCAGTAGCCCTCTGGAAGTCCGGGAAAGGGACTTTCCTATTGGAATTCACATGTCCTCCCCTGTTTGACTCAGGAGTTCAAGCCTCTATCTAGAATTTTTATCAGATGCCTGGCACGCCTTATTTATATGTTCTCGTTTCAATTGTGGGCTAGTCTTCCCTTGATTAACTGGGGAGAAGGTACCTGACCAGATGCACCTTTTGGGTCAGCTTTATCCCACTCCCCAGATCCTATGAATAGCTAATTAGACTGTTGCTTGAGTCAGAAGTGTAAAGGTAAAGACCATGTACTTGAAGTGCTCAGTGTAAGGAGATTTCAACATGAATTATGCTTCATGTGTCCAGCCCTGGCTGTGCTTGAACTGTGCCAGTGCTTCCAAGAGGTTCTTCAGGATTTGTTAGGAAAACTCAGACAATTGAGAGTTTTACTTCTGGGATTCATAAGCTGTTCAGAAATGAAGGGGAAAATTTCCTAGTCCTTTGGGAGAATTCAATTTCCCTTGCAAAACAATTTAGTATTAGGAATTATCACCTGCCACAGTGAAACTGCCAAAAGGAGCGCAAACAAACCTGAGTTTGTTTCTGGTGTAGGCTTGGAGCTCCTCAGTTATCACCTCTCAGCTGGGAGGTGGTACTCTGAAGTGTTATAGTTGTTTCACAAACAAACCTCTTACTAATCCTGTATTAAAGCCAGAAGAGGGAGGCAAACGAGTTCTTCAGGGAGTATTTTTCTTTGCATTACTGCTACCGGTTTCAAAAGAACCACCAAAAAAAGCAGTTTCTGAGCCTGTAGTCTCCTCTTTTGGTACCTGAAGGAAAAGACATGCTCTGCAAGTTTGATGCCTGTACCACCAGCAGTCTGCAAGAAGATTCAGAAGATGTCTCGTTTCTCCTCATGTGTTCTGGCATCTGCCTTTCTACTTCTGACAAAGAAGGACTTGAATGCTCTTGGGCTAGGAGATGCCAGAAGCTACGAATAAGGGTTATTCTGTCCTCCCGGTCTGTGCAGTTCAAGGATTATCTCGTGTGCTTATGAAAACACTCGGTCACGGGTGTAGGGGTTCCTCTAGAACATCATCAGATTTGAAGTTCTCTTCTATTTTGGAAGTTCATTTTTAAATAAGCATTTGGAATGCCAAAACTATTTCTGCCTTTACTCCAAGTGTGTGTGGTCCAGGTGGAGAGGGACAAAATAACACGCTCGTGCACTACGTCAAAAGATTTGGGCGAAGCAAGGCAAGGTGCGGGACCACAGGTTTTACCTCTAAATAGACACTCAGACAATTCAGTGCATCAGATGTGTGGGAACTAACGTGTGGTACTCGTACTTCATAGCTGTAAACTCGTGTTCCGAATTCCTGTGATACCTTTCCATATCAGTCTTCCTGGACCCTGATGCGCCAGCGATAGCGAACCAATGTGGGAGCTTACGTCACGTCTGGGTAGCAGGAGGTTTCTGTGCTTCTGTCAGGGAATAGGCAGGGGAAGGGAGATGGTCTTTGTGGGGGACCCTGCGCACACGTTGGTCAGACAGATGCCTCTAATCTTTATTGTTCTTTGAGGTGTGTTTATGTTTATTCCTTTGCAGTGTTTAGAGTCAGTTTAACCTGGCATCTGCCTCTTGGGTAAGAGAAGAGACTAACCAGAGGGCAGTGTTCACCCTGGCAGAGTGCAGTAGCCACNGGTAAGAGAAGAGACTAACCAGAGGGCAGTAGCCATGGGAAATCTCATTTGCAGTTGAATTAGATGTTTTCTTGTATATTTAGCAAACGAGCCCACTAAGGTTGTCTCAGAGAGATGGCTGTCTGCAAAGTCTCTGTAGTGTTCCTGAAACCTTTCGCTTTTTAAAATACATATTGTGTGAATTTCCCGAGTAGCGGCTGGTTTTGTGATACCTTTGTCGAATAACACTTGCCTGACGTTGATCTGAGCCAAGTGTAAGTCTAACATAAAACTGTTCTCAATATAACAACAGAATTCTGAACTCTTATCTGACCACTCCTTTGAAACCATGTTGGATGTGAACTAGCTGCTTTTGTGCTGTTCAGTCCTAATACCTGTTTCCCTCTCCTAGAAGTCCAGTTCCTCTACTACAACCAATGAGAAGATCACCAAACTCTATGAGCTGGGTGGTGAGCCTGAGAGGAAAATCTGGGTAGATCGTTACTTGGCCTTCACTGAAGAGAAGGCCATGGGCATGACAAACCTCCCAGCGGTGGGCAGGAAACCCTTGGACCTTTACCGGCTCTACATCTCAGTGAAGGAGATTGGAGGATTGACTCAGGTGAGTGTCCAGCAGCCGGCGTGGTGGCTGGGTGTTCGTATTCGGAGCTGCCCCACTCTCTGGCGGTCACGAGCCAATGGGCAACACAGTTCAGAGTTAGCTTTGTGGCTAGGTGTAAGCCGTGAGTTTCCATTTAGCTGTGTTTCTTTTCTTTTTATTTTTTTTTAACTAATGCTTATAAAACCCAGCGTCCTTTAAGTGAGCCAAATGTCTGCTCTCCCGTTGTCTGATTGAGAACAGTCAGTGGTGAGATTCAATTCAAGTGCTTTTTTTTCATCCCCCTGCGTTGTCCAGTGCAGAGATTGGTGACACTGTCTTTGTCTTTGCATCTGGCTGTCAACTGACCTCATGGCTAATTTGATTTGCAATCTGTCCCTGTTTGAAACGTTTTCTGTAGGTGAGGAAGTTTGGGGTTTTGAACACAACTGTATCTGTTCTGCTTAGCCCTTATTGCATCCTTTATTTTAGCTGGGAAGTGTTGATTTCTCCCCAGAAAATTTCTTGCGGGAGAAGTAGCTGGGATTTTGAGTTTAGAGCCTCTTGTTTGGTCGTGCAGGTCAACAAAAACAAGAAATGGCGCGAGTTAGCCACAAATCTCAATGTGGGCACGTCCAGCAGTGCAGCTAGTTCTTTGAAGAAGCAGTACATCCAGTGTCTCTATGCCTTTGAGTGCAAGATTGAGCGAGGTGAAGACCCCCCTCCAGATATCTTTGCAGCTGCCGATTCAAAGAAGTCTCAGACTAAGATACAGCCTCCATCTCCAGGTGAGTTTAGACGCTGGTTTAAGGTGCGCTATGAATGTTTGAACCAGAGGATCTCTGGCACTGTACGCCCCACTCCACGTGCTGTGGGCCAGACCGGTTCCAGCCTTCCCCAAAGCCCCCATGTCTCTTTCTAATTAGATGTTCTCTGGTTGTGTAGATTAAATACTTCTGTAATGTGGGAGTGAATGACACTGGGACTAAGTTGAGCCTCTTGGGACAGTTCAGTTTTTGTGTGTCCCACCCCTGTGCTAAGTTTAAGAGAAAGGAAAACATAAAAAGATAGACCGCACCTCTGTGCTTACCACTGCATTGCTGCCTGGTGAGAACCTGGTGGAGAGAGAAGTCTGGAGTGATCCCTTCAAGGTGATCTCTGCATATTCTAAGAGCAGCCCTTGCTGTTACTGCCTGGCTTTGGGAACTTGCTAGAAAAGTTGTGCTTGTTTTGACTATGCAAGTGCTGCCTTCTGGGAGTAAATGCTTCACGTGGGTGGGCACTCGTCTTCCTCATGAATTTACTTTCTGTCTTCAGCAGAAGACAGTGAAGACTTTCTGAGGCTTTGTGCCCAGAGAGCTTCATAAGCCTATTACAAGTTGGATGCTCTAGAATTCGAGCCCTTTAAAATGAACTTCTACTGTTGTTTCAAATTTGATGGGGTGCTCCAGTTTCTGAATATTTAAGCATAGTGTTCAATTCAGGGAGAAAGAAAGAAAAAAAAGGAGAAAAGGTCCAGGCTAGCAGTGCATGCTGTACTCTTTAGTCTTCAGAAAGTCTGATCGTTTCTGTCTCATTTGCATTGAGTTCATTGCTTGAATTGCTGCTGAACTTGCCAACCCTTTAAGCTTCAGTTTTCCAGTTTGTCTTACAAGTAAAACCTTCAGATGCTTTTTCTGGTCAGGAGCCTGTTCATGTAGGTGAAATAAAAACTTTGTCTGCTTTGAAGTTCCTGTAATGTTTGCAAAAAATGCCTTTTTGGTTCTGAAACCTGGCATCATCTTTGTCTAGCTCCTGAGGAATGGAATAATGAACCCTTTTTTTGATTGTACTGCAGTTGTGTCTCGGCCCTGCTAAGCCCTTGATCGACAGCGTGCTTGTCCGAATATTCTGTTGGCAACTACATTTATCTGTCCTCTCAGTTACAGCGTGCTGTTTTTTTAAAGAACTAAATCGGGTCTTTTCACTAGTCAGGAAACCTGTCCCAGTGTAGCTTCAACCTTGGTGTGTTCTGCACGATAAAGCAACTTCTGTGTCATTAGACTAAACTTCTGTCCAAAGTGGGGTTGGAGTTCCACTCAAACGAGACCACAAATCCATCCCCACTTGCTTTCCAAAACCTCTTTCTTGCCCCCCTGAGATCCTGGGCAGTGGAACAAAGACGTTAAGAGCATTTGGAGTTTATTTAGAGAGGGCTGAGACTTTTAGGAAGCCACTTAAAACTTCTTGTAGCGCTAGGTGCCTGTCAGAATGGATTAGATGGTGCACCGATTTTTATTTTGTTTTAGCTGATACGGTGGCGTGTGAAGGTTGCGAGTCTGCCTTCTGGGCTGCTCATCTCTTGCTTCAGCACAGCAGCAGTGGGAATCCGCAGGGCTGCTATCCCAAACTCTGCGCGTTTGCGCAGCTCTGTTGACTTCATCCACAGGTTTGATTCCTGCTATGAGAGGACTGTGCTGCATTCCCTACTTAAACTGTTCCCTCCACTTGTCTTACTCCAGACTCCTGCAACTAGGAGTGTGCAGAGGCAGCACTGAAGCGCGGCTGGTTGCTCTGATCCTTTAAGCTGTATCACTCGGCGTATTCATGCTCCTCGTTCACTTTCCTTTTCTTCCTCTCTCTTGCTCTCCTGGATCGGCGGGAACTGAGGGTGTAGGACACAACACAAATCGCGTTCTCAACCTCAGCTCCAGGCTTAAGAGCCTTAGAGGAGCACTGAGTCCCAGTGGGCACTCCTTTTCCAGGGAGTTGCTGAGGCCCCGCTGAAGCAGCGTCCTCCAGACTTGGTGCACACAGAGGCCTGGCTCCCAACAAATCACCCTGACGGAGAATAACTTCCCGTTTGAAAGCCCAGTGGACACAGTGGGGCATTTTGAAGTCCCATCGTTTGGACAAAGGGCTGCGTCATCCCACGCAGACTCTGTAACCTGTTGGCGTTGGCTTACGCTGCATTTCAGCCTGTTCTATCCAATGAACTTCTACATAACTTTGTGAATTATGAAGATCGCACTGCACGATTCTCTCATTAACCACTTTTTGAGGCTGCGGAGCATCTAAAGGCCTTGCAGGGCCATCATCTAGGTAGAGCTCTTGGTGCCGGAGCTGTTTTCCATGCAGCGTGTGTTCGTAACCCTCAAAACCCAAAAGTACTTACAGAAAGCCCTTGGCTGGAGCGGACCGGGCGCCGCCTCATGGGCGCTCGCCGCGGCTTTCCTCCGAACCACCTTGGGTTCCCGCTCGCAAAGTGCCGCGCGTCCCTGGGGAGGCGTAATCGGTCTGCCGTTGGGTTTTAATTCCCAGAGCGTGGAACTGGCCCGGCTCCAACTGTGTGTAAATTTGTGAGTGGGAGGGACGGCAGGGGGTGGGGACAAACACCAAATGGCAGCGACGCAGGGAATGTCTCGAGGCCTCTTCCTGCCGATGCCAGCGTTACAAAGAGAGGCGAGCGGTGAATTCCTGGGGGAAGTGAGTGGAGCTGAACCGCCGCTGAGGAGGGGAGGGAGAACGAGAACGGCGGGGAGGGCCCATGAATGAAACTCCCCGCTGAGCTTGCCTCTGCCCTGCCTTCTCCCGAGACCTCCCCAGGCTGGGAGGGTGTCGTGGAGAAGAGGACAGGGTGCCAGGAAGGTGGGGTGTAAACAAACATGCCCTGGACGTGACCTCGGAGGATTTTAATGAATAGCTGAAATGACTCATCAACCAGCAGGGCTGAAGCTGAGGGATATCGGGTGCTGGGGATGGTAACTAATGGAAACATTAATTAAGAGTTCAGCTCTTGCCAGCTGCGAGGAGCGTCTGAACCTGAGAGCTGACACTGTCACGGCGATCCCCGGGCGGAGGAGAGCTCCTAGAGCTGACGGCACAGCTGGATTACACATGATGGCCTGGGATTCTTGATGAAAGCTTACTGTAGCGTAAAGCAACCCGTACGGAGCCAGGGAACTTGCTGGACGGGTTTTGTCATTCAGTGAAAGATCCGGCCTCTCCAGCATTCCCTGTTCCAGGAATCCTTGGGAGTGGTGCTTGAATTAACCTGCATGAATTAACCCCTCTGGAAGGGCAGAGCAGACAGAGGAGCCTTGTTCTGAGTTACTTGGTGACTTCAGCTGACGTCCTGGAGTTTCCGTCACTGGAAAGATTGTGAGACTGCCGGGAGAGGGCTCAAACCCACCTTCCTTCTGGGTAGAAAGTGAATGTGAAGGTGATGGGTCAGTGGTTGTCCCGTGGCAAGATGTGCCATATTCCGTGCTGCATGGTGCACTGTAGAGCATCGACCTTTGAAGCTAATAGCGTGGGCAACGTGACACAGTGCCACAGTGGTGGCACGATGTGTAAAAGGGAATGGGGTTAAGAATGAAGGCATGATGAAAACGAACACATCCTCTCAGCTTTACGTTACTGTACATGGTTCTGGGAAGTCTGGCCCAGTATGTCCTTGCAGTGTTGAGCTCCTTTTACTTTTTTTGGTGATGTTTCATTTCTCTCTTTCTTGAAGGACTCTGTTCTCTGTTCTTGAGGCTGATGTTCTGGGAGGTTCTGGGTTGCATCTGTAGGGTGCAAAGCTGCTCACACCAAATTTCTGTTCTTGCAGCGGGTTCAGGCTCAATGCAGGGTCCTCAGACACCTCAGTCCACCAGCAGCTCCATGGCAGAAGGAGGAGACTTGAAGCCACCAACTCCAGCGTCTACGCCACACAGTCAGATGCCCCCTTTGCCAGGCATCAGGTATGAAACCAGTGCACCCTCTTCCACTACACTGGGTGCAAGCTGTGAACGTGAGGTTGCCTCTGGGTCGTTACTGCAGATGGCTGGAGACTTGACTACCCCTTTTGGTGGGGCTCCATGGCTTTGCTCCTCTGTTAGTGGCTCACAGCAACGTTGTTGGCTACGCATCTGCGTGAGAATAATCATTACTCTTGGGATTGGGCCTGAGGACAGTATTGTAGAAGGGCAGTTCTTCATGCCTCTGTTGGAGGAGCGTTGCTGTGGTCCTTCTAGGGGATAGTAACACCTGAGACGGAACGTGTGGGGAAAAGTATCCAAAGGAGCATCATGGACCTCTCTAATCCTGTGTTTGTGGGGGTTTTTTTTGAATCAGGAGTAACTCAGTGGGCCTACAGGATGCCTTTGCAGATGGTAGTGATCCTACGTTCCAGAAACGGAACTCCATGACTCCAAATCCAGGGTACCAGCCCAGCATGAATACCTCCGACATGATGGGTCGCATGTCTTACGAGCCAAATAAAGATCCTTACAGCAGTATGAGGAAAGGTGAGGAAGTCCTTGTGTGCTCCTCTCCCTTTTCCCTGTGTCTGGCTGTACGCTGCAGTATGCTGTAGGAGACCTTCTGCTTGTCCTTCTTCCCCAGAAGATGGGATGTATCTTTCTAAGGCAGAGGTAGACGTGTTTATTGGTCTTTCATAGAATCATAGAATGGTTTAGGTTGGAAAGGACCTTGAAGATCATCGAGTTCCAACCCCCCTGCCATAGGCAGGGACACCTCCCACTAGACCAGGTTGCCCAAGGCCACGTCCAGCCTGGCCTTGAACACCTCCAGGGATGGGGACTCAACAACCTCTCTGGGCAACCTGTTCCAGTGCCTCACCACCCTCAAAGTGAAAAACTTCTTCCTTTATTTCCATATTTCAGCTCCAGGAAGCGATCCCTTCATGTCCTCAGGGCAGGGCCCCAACAGTGGTATGGGTGACCCTTACAATCGTGCTGCAGGTCCAGGGATGGGTAACATGGCCATGGGACAGCGGCAACACTATTCCTACGGAGGTCCTTACGACAGAGTGAGGTGGGTATTTGAACCTGGTGAGATCCTGATTTGCTTTGACTTGTCTGAAATAATTACTTTCTCTTCACTGCTGTGACTTTGCTGATCATCCTTTTCCATTTGAGGAGCAAGGGTGAATTTAAGTGGCCGCGTGGGGTTTTTCTCTTTGTTTCCACGTAGGACGGAGCCCGGCATGGGACCTGAGGGCAACTTAGCAACCGGAACTCCGCAGCCAAACATCATGCCTTCCACCCCTGAATCGGGGATGTACTCTCCCAGCCGCTACCCGCAGCAGCAGCAGCAGCAGCAAAGGTCTGTGCGGGGTGTTGCCACAAACAGCTCTTCCCCGTTAGAGAGCTCTGAGACTGTGAAAGTGAAGCATGCATCTGATCAGACAAGTAATGCATCTGTTTCTTCTCCAGACATGATTCCTATGGCAATCAATTCTCCACTCAAGGCACATCCTCGGGCAGCCCCTTCCCTAGCCAGCAAACTACCATGTATCAACAGCAACAGCAGGTAAATTATCAGAAAGTTTGTGATTTATTCGACTGAGAAACAGAAGAGTGTCATCTGTTGAATTTGTGAAAAAGAGAGGATGAAAACTCTTTGGACTGTGTGTTTGCTTTATGACTAGAATATAGAATTATATAGCGGTAAGTACGTTGTACAAGAGCATTTTTTTTTTCCCCCCCAGTTTCCAAACAGTTAAAGTAAGTTTTAATTAGCATTTCCAGTGTTGTGTTAACTAAACAAGAGTTCTGAGAACGGAGGTTGTATAGTTTGCAGACATGCGCACTCTGGTGAGGCAGCAGGAGATCAGGAAGCTTTATTGGGCTTCTCTGCCCCTCTGGAACTTTCTGAATCCCATCATGTTTCTGTAACATTTTTGGTCCAAGTGATGGGATGAGTTTGTTTGGACCAAGTCCTTGGAGAGCTGTTTCAGGTGGATCATTCTGCACAACCCGGGGCTTTTTTTGTCTTTACCTTACTGAGCCTGCAGACAAAGGCTTCAGACCTGCCTCCACTCCTCCACTGCCTCCTACTCCCTGTTCTCAAAAACATCAGGTTTGTTTCAGGACAGAGTTTGAATGAACATATATCTCTTTCCATAATCCTTATATATGACTTGCTCTTTGTATCAGTGCCAGGACCCGTAATGTTTTCCTGATAATTCCGAGTCCTCTGGTTTAGGAGAGTATAGAGAGGGCATTTGCTGAGCTGTGCTAAGAATAATTCCAACTGCTCTGCAGTTTGGCTCTGCAACCAGAGCCACGGGGCTCCGAGCCAAGAGTTCGAGTTACTCTGGTACTTGTCATCTTTGAAGCCCTAGAGCTCCATCTGAAGCCAGTCATGACCGTGGAGCTTCTGAACAGACTATATAGCAGCTAGACCCTTGGAGGCAAGAGAGATCTTGGATTTTAATTTTGTCTCGGCAATTGACTGTGTTCTCCGTTTGCACTTAAAAGAAGTAGTGGGGAGAATAGTTCTTGCTCCCTTCAGTGATGTGTTTTGAAATCTACAGGAAAAGAAGAAGCAGGAAGTACAACAGTTTTTAATGCATCTTGTTTGATGCTTCAGCAGAAACCTCTGTTTTCTGGGAAACAGAAGAGAAATAGGGTCTGATAAAATTCCTGGATGTGAAAGGAAACGAGTACCTGTGCACAGTTTGGTTTGTGGTGAATGTATAGTAGAGCTGAGTCTTTTCTCGAGGAAAGTCCTTTCTGTGGGCAGACTTCTGCCCCCAAGGCATCCTTGTAGAATCCACAAGGAAACTACCCCAGCCAGCCGCAAGGAATTGGTCTTGGCTTGTGAAACTGAAAGACTGATCCAACTTCACATTGGATATGGCTAACGACGAGCCAAGTCTTGTCCTCTTACAGGCCATGCCGTGGGGCGCATCCTCTGGCTCTGAGCAGCTCTGCCCACTGAGGTCTGGGCTGCTTCTTTCTAAGTAGATAATCTCATGTTGTGGATGCCATTGTTTTCCCTCTAGAATTACAAGCGACCGATGGATGGCAGCTACGGCCCGCCCGCTAAGCGACACGAAGGGGAGATGTACAACGTACCATACAGCGCCGGGCAGGGGCAGACGCAGCAGCAGCTGCCTCCAGCACAGACCCAGCAACCGAGCCAGCAGCAAACTGCACAGCCGTCTCCACAGCAGGACCTGTATAACCAGTATGGGAGTACATACCCTGCTGCTGACCGCCGATCTGCCGGAGGGCCACAGAACCAGTTCCCATTCCAATTTGGCAGAGACAGGGTCTCGGCTCCCCCGGGCTCCAATGCTCAGCAAAACATGCCTCCTCAGATGATGGGTGGTCCCATACAGTCTACTCCAGAGGGCCCGCAGCAAGGCGCCATGTGGCAAGGGCGCAACGAAATAGGGTACAGCTATCCGAACCGGCAGAGCACGGGCTCTGCGCCCCAGGGGCCCGCTTATCACGGAGTGACTCGAACAGATGAAATTCTGCATTCAGACCAGAGGGTCAACCACGAGGGACCATGGCCGTCCCACGGGAACCGGCAACCTGCTTACGGTCCCTCTGCCCCCGTGCCCCCAATGACTAGGCCCCCCCAGTCTAACTACCAGACCCCCCCTAGCATGCAGAATCACATTCCTCAGGTATCCAGCCCAGCACCTCTGCCCAGACCTCTGGAGAATCGCACTTCTCCTAGTAAATCTCCATTCCTGCACTCGGGGATGAAAATGCAGAAGGCAGGACCGCCCGTCCCCGCCTCGCATATAACACCAGCAGCTGTACAGCCTCCCATGATCCGACGAGACATCACCTTCCCTCCGGGATCAGTAGAAGCTACGCAACCTGTGTTGAAGCAGAGGAGACGGCTGACAGCAATTTCTATTGGTAAGAGGAAACTCCTGCTTTTCTGCTTGTGCCTGTCGAGGGGGTGGGTGCTGCCATTGCCCTTCGGTACGGTGCTGCCAAGTGGAACGGCTCTGCTGGCTTTGAAAGAATTATATTTTTGCAGTTTATTTGTGTTTTCAGACATCATTTTGGCGTTGTCTGCGGAGAGATTGCTGGTACATACAGTCTGTACGTCATCTTAAACAGGCTCTGCTCTTCATGGGTCCAAAAAGCAGTATCAAGTGTCTCCTTTTTGTTTTTAAACTCCAGGAGCTGGAAGTATCGTGTGTTTATGTTACAGGAACTCCTGAAGCCTGGAGAGTGATGATGTCTCTGAAGTCCGGGCTGCTAGCTGAAAGTACGTGGGCCTTAGATACCATAAACATCCTGCTCTATGATGACAACAGCATAATGACCTTCAACCTCAGCCAGGTGGGTGCAGATGCTCTCTGATGCAGGTCTTTGAAGTGCTAATTTTGTAGGGTTTTCTGTCAGCGAGATAGCAACAAGCAGCTCGAGATAGCAACAGGCAGCTCGTGCTTGTAGGGCCAGACTCCCGGACGTCCCCGTACCTGTGGAACACGCCAAGTCTGAAGAGAGCATGGGGTCTGGGTCGTTGTGTGCTGGTTACTCACTGGCCTGTGTAATTGATACGTTTGTTGGTGTGCAAACATGTGTTCTCCCCTCTCTGGTGAGACGTATTGCCTCTGTAACAGAGGACAGGAATAACTGTGGGGAGGCCGTAATGGTCTTTGCAGCGAGAGCACTGTGGAAGGCTGGAGGTTGCCTGTGTTTTCGAGTGTTGATGGCGTTCGTTGTCCTCTGGCTCTGTCTGTGCCCTGGGACAGCGCGCAGTGAGGCTGGGATGCCGGTCCAGAGGGACGAGCCTTTCTCAGTTAGTTGTCCTGTGTCTCTGCGGCTGCTGTAAAAACTGTAAGGGCTGTTTTGCTTAGCGCTGCCCTTCGCCTCCCTGTGTATTAACCAGAGGGGAGATAAAACCAAGAGCAAAGCATGTTTGCACAGGTACATGTGTGTGGAGGGGGGGGTGGTTTAGATACTGACAGTCAGTATCTCTTTTTGCCTTTATTCCTTTTCTCAGAGGACGGAAAACTTCTCTTTTGCAAACAGTTTATCGCCAGCATGAAAAGAAGCCTTTAATTAACAGCACTGCTTAAATCCTTAGCCCTTTGTGCCCTGCTTTCCCAGTTGCTCGTCTTGGCCTAAGTTGTTTTCTGATCACTGTTCCCTTCCTTCCTTCCCCTCCTGTTTCTCTCCTCCCTCGTAGCTGCCAGGCTTGCTGGAACTCTTGGTGGAGTATTTCCGGCGCTGCCTGATCGAGATCTTTGGAATCCTGAAGGAATACGAGGTGGGAGACCCAGGGCAAAGAACACTATTAGATCCCGAAAGGTTCTGCAAATCTTCGGCTTCCTCTCATGAAGAAGGGGAGGAGGATGATGAACCACGGAGCCTGAACTGTGAGGAGGAAGAAGAGGATGAGGAAGAGGAGGAGGCTGCGTTTTCGAGCAAGGACAAAGCACCTCTAGAGAGCAGCGAGGAAAAACTAGTTAGTAAATTTGACAAGCTTCCAGTCAAGGTCGTGCAGAAAAACGACCCGTTTGTGGTAGATTACTCAGACAAGTTGGGGCGAGTGCAGGAGTTCGAAAGCGGACTGCTGCACTGGCGGATCGGCGGCGGAGATACCACCGAGCATATTCAGACCCACTTTGAGAGCAAGACGGAGCTACCTTTGACTCATAAACGAGCTTCCTGCAACTCTGTCTTGAGGAAACGTTCAGCGGCTGAGAGCAATCTGAGCACTAGGGAAGGAGAGACTCCTCCATCCGACAGCTCCTCGGAGAAAAGGATAACTGCCACCATGGACGACATGCTTTCAGCACGTCCGGGTTCCCTGGCAGGGGAGGAGGAAGAGGTCAAAGCTTTGGAAACGGCGAAGGAAAGCAGCAAATTTCCCTTTGGCATTAGTCCAGCTCAGAGCCACAGAAATATAAAAATTCTGGAGGACGAACCTCACAGTAAAGACGAGACGCCCCTCTGCACCCTCCTAGACTGGCAGGACTCTCTGGCGAAGCGCTGCATCTGCGTCTCTAACATCATCAGGAGTTTATCGTTTGTGCCGGGCAATGACTTTGAAATGTCTAAACATCCCGGGCTGCTGCTGATTCTAGGGAAACTGATTCTCTTACACCACAAGCATCCGGAACGCAAACAGGCACCCCTGACCTATGAGAAAGAGGAGGAGCAGGACCAAGGGGTGAGCTGCAACAAGGTGGAGTGGTGGTGGGACTGCTTGGAGATGCTGCGTGAAAATACACTGGTCACGTTGGCCAACATTTCTGGCCAGCTGGACCTCTCCCCTTACCCGGAAAGCATCTGTTTGCCTATCCTGGATGGACTCCTCCACTGGGCAGTATGTCCGTCAGCAGAGGCCCAGGATCCCTTTCCAACACTGGGGCCCAATGCGGTCCTCTCCCCTCAGAGACTGGTTTTGGAAACACTCAGCAAACTCAGCATCCAGGACAACAATGTGGATTTGATTCTTGCAACTCCCCCCTTCAGTCGCTTGGAGAAGCTGTACAGCACCATGGTGCGGTTCCTTAGTGACAGAAAGAACCCGGTGTGTCGAGAGATGGCTGTGGTACTACTGGCCAACTTGGCACAGGGGGACAGCCTGGCAGCAAGAGCGATTGCTGTGCAGAAGGGCAGCATTGGCAACTTGCTGGGCTTCTTGGAGGACAGCCTGGCCGCCACGCAGTTCCAGCAGAGCCAGGCCGGCTTGATGCACATGCAGAACCCACCCTTTGAGTCGACGAGCGTGGACATGATGCGCCGAGCTGCTCGGGCGCTGCTGGCCCTGGCCAAGGTGGACGAGAACCACTCGGAGTTCACGTTATACGAGTCGCGGCTGTTGGACATCTCCGTGTCGCCTTTGATGAACTCTTTGGTTTCACAAGTTATTTGTGATGTACTGTTTTTAATTGGCCAGTCATGACAGCTGTGGGATCCGAGACCCTGTGTGCGTGTGCGTGAGTGGAGAACTTAGAAACTGACTGTTGCCCTTTATTTATGCAAAACCACCTCAGAATCCACTGTCTGCCCTGCGCTGTCCTGCTTCTCCCTTGGGGAAAGATGTCCCCGTTCCCTCTCCCCTTCCCCTGCCCTTCAAATTTGTCCTGAATCCCTTATTAAAGGAGACAAAGTTCTGTCTACATAGAAGACTTTTTTTTATTTTAACCAAAGTTACTGTCGTTTACAGTGAGTTTGGGGAAAACGACTTGCCGTGTTATCACATTGACAGGCACCACTTTCATAACTGTTTTTAATGGTAAACTCTGAAGGACAAAAGTGACTGCTGAACTCTGTGTGGTTTATCGTTGTACATTCACAATCTTGCAGGAACCAAGAAGTTACCAGTTGTGAACAGACCTTGTCCAAGGGAGGCCTGTGCAGTAGCGTGTAGAACTTCATGTACTGTACACCTTAAACTGTAAACATACTGTAATAATGTCTCACATGGAAAAAAAAAGAAAAAAAAAACGCTGGATCAGCAGCAAGCTGTAGTTTTTAAAAATGTTTTTAGTTAATGTTGAGGAGAAAAAAAGGCTTTTCCCCCAAAGTATCATGTGTGAACCTACAACACCCTGACCTCTTTCTCTCTTCCTCCTTGATTGTATGAATAACCCTGAGATCACCTCTTAGAACTGGTTTTAACCTTTAGCTGCAGCCTGAATGCTGCCACGTGTGTATATATATATGACGTTGTACATTGCACATACCCTAAGATTCCTTGCAGTTTTGTCCCCCTCTCCCTACCCCTTTATAGTATGACGAGTTAACGAGTTGATGACCTGCAAAAGCGAGACACAATTATTTAATCTCTTGCCAGACATCCCTCCCTGGAGGATGCTGTACAGGTCTCTGTGTATAAAGTCATTGCTGTCTCAGCAGCCAATCAACTTATAGTTTATTTTTCCTGTTTTTGTTTTCTTTCTAATCGAGGTGTGAAAAAGTTCTAGGTTCAGTTGAAGTTCCTGATGAAGAAACACAATTGAGATTTTTCAGTGATGAATTCTGCATATTTGTATTTCAGACGATGTAGCTAAAAACTTGATGTAAATTCCTCCCTTTTTTCCTTTTTTGGCTTAATGAATATCATTTATTCAGTATGAAATCTTTATACTATATGTTCCACGTGTTAAGAATAAATGTACATTAAATCTTGGTAAGATGTTTGTAAGGGGTTTTTTTATTAGCAGAAAGGAGAGGTGACTTCAGTGCTGTCAGGTCTCGGAGACGTGATGCTGTAGGTCGGCTCCTCCGTGCCACGCAGCACAGAGACCTCAGAGGTCCTGCGCGTTACGGCAGCGTGTGAGGATGCCAAAGTCCTGTCTTGGTCTGGAGACCCTCATGCCGTGTGCTCTGGCTTTGCTTTTTCTGTTCGGCTTGTTTCAGCGGTGGAGTTTTGGCTTAGCGCTGCTTAGGCTCGGGTAGGAGTGGATGTGCGGTGTTTGGCGAAGCTATGGCAGAGACACAGTTTACAGGGTGAAAAAGGCGGTTGCTCGGAAGGGAGGCAGTTCCCTGTCAGCTCTGTAAAATGGAAAATTTTCATTCCCCTCGCATATTTCACATTTTCTTGGAACCATGGCGTGGACTCTGACTTCCTTCAGAGGACGGGGTTTTCCAGCGGACAGAGCTCTGATGCCCTTCAGCAAACGGCCAAAGTTCAGGCTCTTCATGTGAAAATCTGCACGTTTTTGTGGGTTCGTAAATGGGTATTTTATTTAGCCTGAAGCTTTATCCTTAAATGATAATAGAAGCAGGCTAGCTAGAACTGCACTGAGCTCATTTAAGCAAAAGAGCTAGTTAAAGAAAAAGGAGCAGCTTTTTTAAAGGCAGATGTAACTTTTGGTGAAGAAATTGCCTCATTTTAGTTCTCTCCTAGGAAGTTCTCAGTTCCCAGAGCCCTCCCTTAGCTCTGTTTCTTAAACTTCAGATTCCTGGAAGTAATTGTGCCAGAATCAAACTGACTCTTTTCTGAAAAAGTGTGTTTATCAGCAGGAATTGCAGGAGCTCTTTGCCTGGCAGAAGGAGAGTCCTTAAAATGGATTTCTTAAGAGACAGGAATGGTGCTGGGCTTCCTTGGCTTTAAAAAATACTGAATGGAAACCAAGTTGTAAGATAAGAATTCTGCTGGATTTTGCTGTTCTGCAACAGTGTTGTTGATTTAAAACCAACTTCTCTGATAATTTAGTTCTGTATTCCAGGAGCTTTGTTTAATCTGATTAATGTAAAAATGTTACTTCTTTTTCTAAACAGAAAGGACCTCAGCAGCAAGGTTGGAGAAGGTAACGTGATCAGGTTTTGTACAGCTTCTGTGTTCCTGTTATGGTAAATTTCATTCTAAGCGAATGCTACTTTTGGGAGGGAAAGAATAGTCACAAGTGGTAGTAACTACCCATTTTACCAGTATTTATACAACCAGTTGATCTGAGGGGAGTAATTCTCCTCCCCCAGCGTTTGCATGCACACAGACGCATACACCTCTCGCGCTTCTAAAATGGTAAAAAGAAAAAAAAAAAAGCATAGATGAGAAATTAGTAAAATGAGAACAAGCAGTGTTCACAGTTTGTAATTAGGGACTATTTTGAGAGCCACACCTGATTGCAAACTCGACTTGGCTGCCCAGAATGCAAATCACAGAATGGTTATAGAGTTGGAAGGGACCTTAAAGCTCATCCAGTGCCACCCCCTGCCCTGGGCAGGGACACCTCCCACCAGCCCAGGTTGCTCCAAGCCCCGTCCAACCTGGCCTTGAACACCTCCAGGGATGGGGCAGCCACAGCTTCTCTGGGCAACCTGCGCCAGGGGCTCACCGCCCTCGCAGGGAAACATTTCTTCCTAATATCTCATCTAAATGTCCCCTCTTCCAGTTTGAAGCCATTACCCCTCTTTGATGCTTTGACCTTGATTCGTACCCAAAGCTTTCCTGTTCTGCAGCCATTCCTTAAAACACCTCTCTCTGACCCTGACCGCTCCGCCGTTTCCCGTTTTTACCACCCAGGGAGAAGACTTGAGTCCTTCCCAAGCCAGAGCCCTGGTTACAAACCCTCGGGAGCCTCTCTTGAGGTCTCGGTGGGCAGTGACGATTTCTCTGTGGTTTCGGCAGTAGATACGGTCGGGCCCGTACCACAGCACATCGGTTTTAAGCCCAAAGAGCCGCCGCTCGCCGTGGGCCGTGACACCAAACCCGACGCCTCCATCATCAGGCGGGCGAGATCTTGAGGGAAACCTGCCCACCCTCGTGTCAAAGTCATTAATGTAATAACGTGCGCTTATTACCAGGCTATTGTTATGTGACGTTACTTAATGTGTTTTGGCGAGCGCCGCGGTCGAGCCGTGCCCTGGCTGCCGTGCGGCGGCTCCCTTTGAGGTCGGGGTTGGTGCATCTCCAGGAGTAACGCCTCAGGGCGGACGGGGCCCCCCCGGGCCCTGCCTGCACCCGACCCGACCCGTCCCCTCCGGCCCTGCCTGGCTGGTGGCTCACCGGAGGAACGGGCCACTAGGCCGGGGGCTGGGGCGAAGGAGGGCCACAGGCCGCGGGGGACGGGGCCACCAGCGCCGCCGCCTCCGCCCGCCCTTAACAAAGATGGCGCCGCCCGACCCTTCCCCCCCCCTTCCCCCCC
>VUYV01000331.1:47845-66707 GCA_008711295.1 Anarhynchus alexandrinus | reverse complement strand
GGGCGCGCGGCGGGGCGGGGCCGGGCCGGGCCGGGCGCTGCGGCGCCATGAAGGACTGCGAGTACCGGCAGATTCCCCCCGGGGTAACGGGACCGGGACCGGGAACCGGTACGGCGGTCGTTTCGTCACCTCCGCTACCCACCGGCCCGCAGAGGCCCGGTACGGTCCGTCGGCCCCGGCGGAAATGGGAGGTGTTCCCGGGCCGCAACCGCTTCTACTGCGGCGGCCGCCTCATGCTGGCCCGGCACAGCGGCGTCTTCGCCCTCACCCTCGGCCTCATCCTGGCAACCAGCGGCCTCTTCTTCGCCTTCGAGTGAGTCCGGGCTACCGGGACAGGGGCCCCGGCCACCGCCCTGGGGGCTACGGGGTGTCCGTCCGTCCGTCCCCTCCCTCTGCTGGGGGTCTCTCCGCTGTCCCCCCCGCCCCGTTTCCCCCGGGATCGGGCCCCCTTCCCTGTTGGGGTCCCCGCTGGGGTCTCTGAGCAGCTCTCGTCCCCCTCCTTTAAGCCTTTTTGGGGGAGCCCTGGGGTGGCTGGTGGGAGGGAGAGAGGGAGGTGGGCTGGGGGNCGGGGGTGGGGGGCGCGGGGGTGGCCCTGGACCTTGTTTGCTCAGTCTGGCCCCGGGAAGGGGTTTAACATCCTCCCAGCATCTTCTCCTGGTCTCCAAATATACCCCCTTCACCCCCACCCCCAGTCTCCCCTCCTGCTACAGAGATGGGATCTGGTCCAGAATCGCAGCCAGGAACCCCCCGAGACTGGTGGGCTCGCTCCGTAGAGGCAGCAGGAATAGCGTTGCTGTTAAAGGTTATTGATAAATGGGGAAATTCTTTGAAATTCTCTGGGGTCCCAGCTCGAGGGTCTGCACTGGAGCTCTGCTTCCCCCCTTTTGCAGCCGTGTCTGGGGAAGAGCGACCTGCATCTCTCCCAGTCCCCTTTGCTTTAGGAAAGCTGTCCCGCTCCTGCGCCCCGAGGGAGGGGAGAGCCCGGAGCACCCCGTTACGCCCTGCGCTGGAGCCGGGGAAGGAGCACCGTTGGTTATTGACACCTCTGAGGGTTCTGCTATCCTGCCTCTGCGTTTCTATCTCGGGATGGAAAGGAGCTTGTTTTTCCTGCCGCTGTACGAAGCGGGGAGGGGGGAATGTCGTGCCTGCTTTTGGATCAAGGAGTTATCTCTGCGAGTCTCAGCGTAAAGCTGCCCAAGCCTGCGGGCGGGGAGATGAAGGTATTTGATCGGATTAGAGGTTCTGAGAAGTCGGATGAGCTGAGAGGGGCAGGCAGCTGTGGGAGGCAGTAACGGCATCCCGATGCGAAAACTCCTTTCTTAGTGTCATCTGTGCCTCTTTGACGGCTCTCTCTGCTGCAGCTGAAACTAATGGGCAGCACTAGCACAGGAACTGCTTTGTACAGGGCCAAGCAGAGGACATCTGCTCTCCCCTCCCTTCTTGCCTAGTCACTCTTTCTTGGTTGAAGATGCCCTGGGGCTTTCCAAGTTGTTATTTTAGCAGTGTCCTTCTGTTGCATGGGTTACAGTTGGCTGGATGTGTAGCAGATACATCTTGCCTGTGTCTGCAGTTCACGGGTTTTTTTATGTGATTTCTTGTTGCCTGGGAGGGGAAAGCAGGGTCCAGAGATTCTCCCAGCAAAGGGGTGGCAAGAAGCTCCCATCTCTCATTTCAGAGACCTTACTGTCAGGGAGATGACCGAGGGGCTCGGCAGCAGCGTTAGTCTCGGGCTGAAGGGGTTTTGTTGCCTGGTGGCCACTTTGTTCTGGGCAGCTGAGCTTGGGAGTTGAAACAAAAGTTGCTTAATCCTCTCAAACTGCCTCGCAGCATTACTGAGACTTAGCGCTGCCCGCAGACATCAGGGCTCAAGCAGCTTGCCTGTCTGTGCTCCACTCTGGGTACTTATCAGTGCTTATAATAGTAAATCCCTCTGCGGAGCGAGGGACGGGAGGGGTCTCCGGCACTGCACCGTGCGAAGAGCCGCGTTCCTCCGCTGTCTTCACCTGTCAAGTAATGGAGCTGCCCTGATGTGCAGTGTGATCGCGCCGGTCCCCATCTGTGGAAAAACAGCCCCAGGTCGTAGTACGTCGAGCCCTGGAGCAGGCATCGTCTGCCGAGATGCCCGGTGGATTGTCACAGCAGTGTCAGCGCTGCAAGGCATCGCCATCCAAACATCTGGCGCACCATGAAGGGCACACGAGTCATCCAGAGACATCAAAGCTGTGTTGAATCGAAGCCAAATTCCCTCTCAGCTTCACGTGTTGGACCAAATGGGATCGCATTCATGCTGATTTTGATTCCTGCTTAGCTCGGGGTGTTTCTCCGTGTGTTCTTGACGCTGCTGTTGTAGAAGGTGACCGAGCTTTGGGGCAGCTGACAGGTTTTTGAAACAGGATTCTGGGACTTCAGAAGGGCAAAGAGCTTGTGTGCAGGGACTTGTACTGCCATCTTTGTGCCAAAGATGCTGTCGTCCCAGTGCTATTCCAGTGTTTTCTGGGCTCGCTGTTGTTGTACCAGAGGTCTCTGCAACGCAGAAGTGCGTCAGCCCACCACCCCGTGGTAATACATAGTGTACAAGGTCACAGCTGATAGCCGGTTCTGTAGCAATGGTTGGTAACAATGCATTTTTTTTTTTCTTTTCTTTTAACAGCTGCCCCTTCCTTGCCAGTCACCTCACCTTGGCCATCCCCATCATTGCAGCCGTCCTCTTCTTCTTCGTCATCAGCTGCCTGCTCCAGACGAGCTTCAGAGACCCGGGCATCCTGCCCAGAGCCACCCCGAGCGAGGCCGCAGACCTGGAAAAGCGGATCGGTGAGATTTCTATTCCCTCTCCTGTGTTTGGTCCAGTGCATGCCTCTGTGCGTGTGTGTGTGTGTGCCGCGCACATTTAAGGCTCAGTGAGTCTCTGGAGAAAAGGCCAGAGTATCAGATCATGAGTTTTGACAGTGTCCTATGAGTCCTGGTAGGAGAGGTGTGACGAGCTCCTCTAGCACAGCAGGCAGTGCTTCAGAGAGAGGATCTGCAGAGAAGCAGAGGTGGGTTTTGTTTCTGTTCGGTCCCATCGCTTTCAGAGGCAAAGCCCTGTGCGGTGGGTCGTGGCAGTACCTGTTCCTGCCCTCAGGACGACACCTGAGTGGGCAGCGGCCCTGTGTGGAGCTCAGGGGAGGGGGAGCTTGCGGCATCAGTGTCCTAAACACGAATACTGTTAGGGGCTGTGTGCCAGCGGCTGGGAGAGCACAAAGTCCCCCTTCAGAACCACGCTGCCAGGCTCTTGAAGACAGAGCGAGAGTGTGTGCTGCTCTGTAACGGTGCGTTAGTTACTTTGAATTTTGTCCAAACTCGGAGGAATCTGACCCTGTACCACATGCTGTAAAATACGGGTGCTGAGGACGTAGGGTAATTAATTTAGGCATGAATGCTTTTTAAGATTACTGTTTGCCATTGAGCCTGCTGTGCTGCAGTGTTTTCTTTATTGTGATGGCTTCTAACAGTATGCTAATGTTTGTCCCCATCTAAAAACTGCTATGTCACACTGTTTTGGTGGTGGCCAAGAAGGTATATGCATCCAGGATCTGTGGACCTTGTTGATGTGACCCGTAGTAACAAATGCTTTAGCAAAGGTAACGCGAGGCAGCTTGAATCTGCCCCACTGAAGACATTTGCAAGGCAGCAATTCTACATCTGACTAAAAAAATTGGTTTTAAAATATCCTCAGAGTGGTTATCCGTGTTTCCATATATAAGTGCCTAAAGCAGTAATCTGGCTGCAGATGCTGCCTGATGTGCCAGCTGTTACTGTTAATATAATCCACTTATTATCCTCTTA
Source organism: Anarhynchus alexandrinus (assembly GCA_008711295.1). NCBI lineage: Eukaryota > Metazoa > Chordata > Aves > Charadriiformes > Charadriidae > Anarhynchus > Anarhynchus alexandrinus. Next base: position 62,882 of record VUYV01000331.1, on the reverse strand, counting down.
ACATGCTCACTGTTATATCTCTATTTTCAAAGACTTCCTCAGAGTTGGAAAGGCGCTCTTTTCAAAGTGACTAGAATAAAGGAACAACCCTCAAAAGCTGCAAACGTGATACAGAAGTTTTCCAGCTTTTGCTGAGCAGAAAAATGGTCTCCAGCTGCCAATCCCTGGTGAATAGTGATGTGCCAGCACACACAGCTGTAACTTGTGGTGTCTCTAAAAATCCTCAATTTTGACCTTGAGGAGGAGGAGGAATCCTCTTGTGCTACTAACATACACATGTCAAATTTCAATGAAATCCGCCTGGAGCACTTGAGACCTGCTCTCTGTCCTCCCCCGCTGTGGTGGAAATGAGTCTCTTGAGCCTGGCGGTGCCGCTGGCTCCAGCTGCGGGTTGGCAAGTTGTGTGCTAGCGGTGGCAGGGGATGCTTCTGCCGAGGTTACCCTGATTTCTGTAATTCGGATGCTTCCAGCAGAGGAGGAACCTCATGTGCATTGACAGATTATGTTGTCTCCTTGTGTTGTGATCCGTTAGACGCGCAGAGATGAGTTGGTGTTACTGGGCACGTTAACACTGCTGCTTTTATGCTCGCTGTTTATATATTATAAATTGCTTTATGTTCTCAAACTGTTGGGCAGATATTACTTCCTCCTGGCATCCCAGCAGCATTGCCAGTGAACAGACAAGGAAAGGACATAAATAATGCTGCGAGGAGCTGACTGGAGTTCCTGGCTGCCCACCCTGCAACAAATCCTGTAGGCTGAGCTGCCTCTCAGCTTTTGATTAAAACCGGGAGAGCGTGTGCCAGTCCCTTACCCTGCAGGAAGCAGCTCAGGGTGATGCGGGGGTTTGGGTTTCGCCTGCACCAGTTTGACTGTCCCTCCTTGCCCTTGCAGACAGCATGGGTACCTCTACCTACCGACCGCCGGCCCGCACCATGGAAGTGGTCATAAACAAGTATGTGGTGAAACTCAAGTACTGCTACACCTGCAAAATGTTCCGCCCTCCACGCACCTCTCACTGCAGTGTCTGCGACAACTGTGTTGGTAAGCTCAGAAAGTGGAAAGGTGCTGCTGTCTCTTGTGTGTGTGTGGGGGGAGGGGGTTATGTTCCTGGACAGATTGCTTTTGCTTCTTGTAAAGGATTATAAAGCAAGATACTGAGTGATCTTTCTTTTTCTCACTTAAAATGAAAGCAACACCAGTGCAGTGGCTCGGGGCGAGGGGACAGCATGTCCAAGACTCTGTGTCTCTGCTTTCCCTGGTTGTGGGAGGACTGTACCGTGAAATGCGGTTAAGCCCCCCACCAAACACAAGGTTTGCTGCAGGCTCCTTGTTGTCTGTGGCTGTGCTGTTGCCGGGCTGGTAGAAGCACCACCATAGGTGCTGGTTGAGCTCTTCTGTGTCCTCTCCCCGTGCTCTCAGGCTGTGGTGGGGCAGGAGGGAACGAACAAAGACCTGAAGAAAAGTCTCTGATGGCTCCACGAAGGCACAGGAGTGGGGTGGGCAGGGAGGTTCCCAGCACAGCCTGACTGCACCGGAGCAACTTGAACTGGCAGCAGGGTGGCATGTGATTTAGGGACATGCCTGGAGAGTTTACTCCTCGTGTAGCTGCTCCTGGTCATGCACCGCGTGGATGTGGAGGCTGTGCTTTATGCTGTCTGCCGGGGCAGCCTGAGGAGCGACCAACCCGTGAGTGGTCGCGGGACCACAAGGCTCTGCTTAAGAGAAGTTTGGGGATTGCCAAGCTTTATGTGTTTGGGAACAGCCGTGAGTGGCCTTGACTCCTCCTTACACTGGAACAGCTCACTGGAAAGCAGCCGTGGCTGGGGCAGTGTTTGGAGAGGAGCCGTCTGGGGGCGCGGGCATGCGCCTGCTTTGTGCGCGATGGGTTTTGTTTGCACTGCTGTCCCCTGCAGAATGGTTACCGCAGTCCTGTTAGTCTGAAATGCAGCCCTTTCATTAGAAGGCAGTCGGGAATGTTTCCAGATATATTGCACCTGCCCCGGGTTCCCAGGCAGTTTCTGTGGTTTTAGAGGCGTATCTTTATAACTTTGAAAATTATTTTCTCCCCCGAAGAAGGCGGGGGAAGCTGACAGGCAGAAAGGGAGCAGTGATGCTGCGTGCACACACCCAGTGCTGCTAAGTACTGGAAAAACTGCCGCGCTTTCCTTCTCCTCTTTCAGTTTTAGTAATGGTAGATGTTACCAGTCACAAGATGTGTATTTATGCAGGGTTTGCTGAGAGGAAAGGTTTGGCCTTTGATGATAAAAAAGGGCATATGAGCAGGCAGCAGTGCTCCGTTGAAACTTCTTGCAAACATACTGCTGCGGGGAGGTTCTGGTGTTGGGGTGGTGGGTGGAAGCTCGGTTTGTAGCCCCTGGTTTTCGGAGGCTCGGCAGAGTTCGCTCTGTTATGGGGTGTGAGGTGGCAGGAGTCCTCACCATGTCCTTTTGTTTCAGAGAGGTTTGATCACCACTGCCCCTGGGTGGGCAACTGCGTGGGGAAGCGCAACTATCGCTACTTCTATGCCTTCATCCTCTCCCTCTCCTTCCTGACAGCCTTCATCTTCGCTTGCGTCGTCACCCACCTCACTCTGCGTAAGTAGCACGGCTCCTAGCAGCGATGTGTGCCCTGCTCCTGGCCACGAACACCTTGAGGCAGCACTGGGTCACTGTTCCTGTTGGACAGAGCATGGAAGGGGTCTGGTTGGTTTACACCAGGCTTTACAGTGCAGGTGGCCCAACTAAACGGGGTCTCAGACTGCAGGGAACCACAGGTCCGCCCTGCACCTCGCTGCAGAGAGACCTTGAGAGCTGGTGACTGGGTTATCCCCTCCAGAGCAAATGAGCTGGTGGGTACATCTGCTCTTAACCTGGCAGGGAAGGTGACTTGTCTGTCAGCCCCAGTCTCCTGGAGCTGTGTCTGTGCGCTGACATCTCTGTAAAGTTACAGACTGCAGATGTTTCTCAGGCAGCCAGGCAGGTCCATATGGCCCACAGGGGGGTGGCTGCGTGCTTGGGAGTGAAGCGTTGGCTGGAGATGCAAGGCTGCCTGATGGGACCTCGTTCCTTGTCCCGTTTTGCTTTGCAGGCTCTCAGAGAGATGGATTCCTCGCCACTCTGAAGACGACACCTGCAAGATATCCTTCTGATGCCATCGGCTGCTCAGGCTGTTGAGCACTGGTGCAGCAATGCTAACTGTGTAACAGAAGTGCAGTGAGCTCTTTGTAGGGTCACCTTCGTGTACTTTCCCCAACTTTATTTAGTTCTTGAGATACCTGGTTGGGGCAGACAGGCGTCTCTTCATCTGTAGACTGATAACATCACTAAATTGGGAAGACCTTTAATTCCTTATTTAGTTCACCGCCAGGGACTAAGAGGGGGTGACAAACTTGTTTCCCAGTTTGCAAGTTTACATGGAAAGGGAAGCGGCTGGAACAGGCTGTGCCTTGCTGGATGCCTGCAGAATGGCACGGGGAACGGGAAGCATGCTGGGACGTTTTCGTGGCCCGGTGTGTGTGGTCATAGCATGTACCTCCCAAAACAGTCCTTTGCCTCTCCTTACAGAATGATCTTGTTCCCGAGACTTCCTTGACTCTTGTTTCACTGTGCTGGAGCTGGTGATTTGTTTTTTCTCAGTCTGGTCTATTTTGGGCCTCTCAGGTTTTCACACTTATTTAGTCGCCTCCAACCTGACGACGAACGAAGATGTAAGTACCTGGACGCTTGTCCTTCTGCAGGGCCGGCCCCGGTCCTTCCTAAGCAGAGGTGAGGCTTTCGGGGGATCCTTGGCCGCCTGCCTCAGGGCAGTATCTCGGTAAGGCGTGCTGTGCTGCCTGCACCGCCTGTGATAACCCACTGCGAAGCAAACAGCCCGTGCCCAAGGCGTTTGGGCTGTAGCTTCAGGTGGCTGCGTGGGGGAAAAAGCAGCAGGCAGCAGCAGGGGACCGTGCCACACGTGTTGCTTGGCACTGTCAGGCTATGGGGGTCATGGGCTGAAACGTTAGAAAGGTCACGTGTGTGTTTTTTCCAGTCTGTATGCAGCCTTGCTTAAAATTAGGAGTTCCGAGATTAAAAAAGGAGGGCTGGCCCCAGAGATTTATTTGGGTGTTAGGCTGGGACATGGGTGATCTTAATTCAGCATCCCGCGTAACCACAGGTTTTCTCTGAGACCATGGGCAAGTCCCTTTGTCTCTATCAGTTCCTCATGTCTAATAGGCAAATAATGTACAGACATCTGATGAGATTTACCTCAAAGTCTGGGGTGCGTGCAGACTCCAAGGGCCAAATGAGTACCCTGAGCAGGGTGGATTGTACAGAAAAGCAGGATCTGTCTGATCCTCGGCATCAAAATTCACCCTCCTGGCCAGAAGTGCCTGTAATCCTTGCTGGAAGCTTCCAGCACTGCAGAAGGCAGGTTTGCATCCCTTATTTTTTTTCTTCTTCACTTTTTTCCCTCCTCTTTCCTCTCCACCTCTCTGTTACGTTTGGAGGTGTTGGCAGAGATGTGAGCGAAGCTCGTGGAGGTCGCACCCCAGTACTGAGAGCACCAGGTCCAAAGCACGTGGCCCGTTGCCTCTCTGGCTGCGTTGCCCACATTGCCAGCCTTATGCTGCAACTGGGGAGAGGAAGTAAAAACAAAAGGAGGAAATGTCATGGTAAATGGTTCGCTGCAGCCAGGGGCCCGAGGCCAGGTATAGCATCTGCCCACTCGCATGTGCCTACGCTTGATGTGACCGGGGTTTCGAAATCAGAGTCCCAGTGGCAGCTGCTCAGGGTGGGGACAGATGAGATTGTTTCCTCCTGGTGCAGCGCGGCCTGGGAATCCCCTTGCTGTTCGTTCGGCTGGAGGAGCCCAGGAGGGACCGTGAGCTAGAGCCCCTGCTCTGATGAGCTTTCAGCCTCGTAGAGAACGAGGGGAGGAGGAGGAGGCTGGCGTTGGAGATGGCGACGCTGACGAGTTGCCATGCAGCACGGGGAGGGCACAGCTTTGGAGCTTTCTAGCTGCAAGGTTGAACCTTGGCAGAGGTAGGAGCAGCATATTGTTTGCTCCTCTGGCTGCCGTTCTGCAGCTGTCCCACTTGTTAAAGCAAAGAGAAGGAGGACGTCTGCGGTAAGACAAGCCTTCCACCTCTTGAGCAAGGATTTGAACCGAGTCCGTTATCGTGTAATTAATTATCTGCTGTCACATCTTTTGTATCTTAATCTGCATGTATCCTTTCCCTTTCAGATCAAAGGGTCCTGGTCAAATAAGAGGGGCTCAGAGTTTGCCAATCCCTACAGCCATAAAAGTATCCTCACAAACTGCTGTGCGGTGCTGTGTGGACCATTCCATCCCAGGTAAGAGCCATTGACCTCCACGGCAATGGGAATCGCATCCTGCTCTGTGAGAGGGGCCTCGGAAAGGACAGATTTACCACAATTCAGGGGAGACTGTGTCAGCACAAACACGTCTGCTCCCACGAGGATGGGGAAACAGTTCCCCAGTCTCTGCAGAGAGCGGCTGGAGAACTGTATGAGATAGAACTGTTGCTTCTCCTGTGTTTGAGCGATGAGTTCGGGTCACTTGTAATTGTTTCACGGAGCTTGCAGATAAGACACATCCTGCGCTTCAGTAAGGGGAGAGTAACAGCACCAAAGAGCTCAGCAGCAGATGGTAACTATCAGTAGTGGCGGTACTTCTTCGCGCGTGTTTTCCCTCCTGTACTCTGAGGATCGAGCAGCATGGCAAGCAGCCAGCAGAGAACTGCACAGGGCAGTGTGGAGACCCTGGCCTCTACCAACACTTGGGTTACCTGAAATGCTTAGTAGCATCCCACCGAATGCTCTTACCTGTGAGTTAACCACGACCGATGTTAAAAGCAAGGGCAAAGGCGGGCGGTTTGCTGCAGATGTAAGGGAGCTTTGGACCTGAAGCACCTGCAGCGCAGGATTATTGCTGCTTTGTCACAAGAGGGTGCAATTGGGCAGAGTCAGGCCGGCGTCCCCTTGTGCTGCGCTGCAGGGGTTGAGGACCTGCACGCTGGCTTGGAGCTCTCGGCCTGTCCTGGGGCATGTGGGGATCCTTGAGACGAAGGTTTTTTTACTGGATCCAATTTGGAGCGTCTCAGAGGTGGTAACTGGGTGTAACACAACAGCAGGGGAAGGTGTCTGAGGCTGTGCAGCTACAGTCAGAGTGTGTTTTACGCCTGGCCCTGCTCTCCAAAGTACCCCCAAGCTTTTTGTTGGATTCAGGGGTGCTGAAATGCCAGTGCTGCCACTCGGAGACGGTAAATCTGCAGCTTCAGGGAGCCGAGCTGTTTGCTGGGAGGTTGCGAGGAGAGTAGTGTTTTACTCCATTTCTGTCCTCGTTCATGTTGTTTTCCTGTTGTAAAGCCCTTTCGCCAGTTCCCGTTTGGGTTTGTGGTGACCCAAAGCTTTAACTGCCTACAGGCTGTTTGGTGGCTTGTGTGATAAGTTTGTGGTTTGTGTAATGGGCAGCTCCTGCCGACGCTTTGGTTAGCAGTTCCCACGAGGATAACCCTCTCTGTGGCTTGTGAGCTCCCGTCCTCGCGGAGTCTTCATTTCCTTAACTCTTCTCCTCTTGCACTCTTTCCCTTCTGTTTTCCAGTTTGATAGACAGAAGAGGATTTATCCAGCCAGATGTCGGGACCCCGTCCAGTCCTAAGAGCGAAATCCCTTCCTTTGGAGCCAAAACTGACACCAGCATGGTAGGAGGCATTCCCTAGCAGTGCTGTGACGTAGCCCAGTGCCTGCTGTGCCTGCACCTCACTCCAGCCAGAACCTTCCCCTCTTACCATCTCCCCAGCCTCAGGCGGGACAGCCCTGTGACGCAGAGCTGCCAAAGACTCAGTCGAGCCATACGTTGCCTTTTTTTTTTTTTAATTTATTTATTATTTTTGTTTATTTGTTTCACTGTGATGTGGCCTGTCTGGACTTCCGAGCGATAGAGCCAAACAGCATGCAAGACCCTCAGACTCGTGCAGAAAGCAGGGAGTTCCTGCTGCACCTGGGAAGCAAATAGGTCTGGGGAGCCACCAGACCTCTGAGCCCGGAGGCTCTGCTCCAGGGGGTCACTGTGTTTCCTGCCGGGAGTACTGAGGTGGGCCAAGGGTGGGAGCTGGGACTGGTTCCCACTCTGAGCTGGGCTGTCACGTCTCGTCTTCTGGGCTGGTGGAGGCGTACGTTCCTCGGTATCCCTGTTATCTCCGTGAACACGTCCTGCTCCCCTGTGCCCATATGGAAGGGCTGTTCTGTCTCTTAATGGCTGAGTTCTCACCTCGGCCACTGCCGGAGCAGCTTTTCTTTTCCAGAAGCTGCTGTGCCTTGGTAAGTTGGGGCTGTTCAGCTGGGGAGGACTCTGGCTCCCAGCAGATGTGGAAGCTCACTAGATGTCCCAGCTGCTCTTGATCCTATTTTCTGGCTGGTTACTGAGATGGTGCTGAAAACCTCTTTTATTTTTTGGCCCTGCCAGTTAGTAAGACGTTTTGCAGCAAGGACAGAAGTTAGGATGACCCTCCTTTTAATGGGGAAGAAGAAACACACAGTGTTCTGCAGCTCTCGTCATGAGATGCTGGTTGGCAAGGCTACAGTTGTAAGATTTGGGAACCTTTAGCTTGCCAGGAAAGCCTGGTTGTGTCCTGCCTGCGAGAGACCGACAGGTAACAGAAAAGTGGGTGAAATCCTGAGGTGGAATTTCACAGAGGAGGCAGTTGGTGAGTGCTGGTCTCTGATAACCTCATGTTGTGCTCTTGGTTTGGGTTTTCGGCCGGCAGACGAGAGCAGGGCTGTCCCCAGCGCCTCGGGAGCCATTCCGTGTCCCCGTGCGCATCCACGAGCATCGCTCTGTGCCTGCAGAGGCACGGGAGAGCTGGGCCACCAGTACTGACACTGGAGTGTGCGTAGAGGAGAGTCACAGACCTTGTTAGCAATACTTGAATCACGTTATTAAAAGCTGCTGGATATTTTTGCACAATTTGTAGATTTATTTTTTTTTTCTATGTAGAACATTTTGTATTCGGTGCAGGTAGTGTTGAGCATGTTAGCGCCAGGGCAGAGGCTTGCAGTGTTTCGTGTCAAGCTGCCTGGTTAGGTTTCTGTGGGACAGACGCTTGTATTTCAGCCTCAGGCAGAGGCAGCGCATTTTTGGGGGCAGCCTGTCCCCGTGAATTCCCCAGCGTTGTGCTTCGCACTGTGCCAGCCCGCACGCAGCCTTGGCTGCGCTGGGGGACAGCAGAAGCACGAGGTTCCCCCAGCCATACGCGTCTGGCTGGTGGCACAGAGATCTCAGTGCTTGTTTGCTGTGGCCACCAGCTCTACCTTCCCCTCCCTGAAGAGCCGAGGTGAGAGCACAGCGGCGGAGGCTGCCGAATTCCTACCGGATCCCCGGCAGATGGCCCTTGCCACCCGGGGAGGCTCCCGGTGCTGCTCTGCCAGCCGCCCCAGCCCCGCAGCTTCGTGCCATCTCACGGGCCAGGCGCTTTAGCGTGTTGTCCATGTGGCATCTGGAGAGGCCACCCTGCCCTTCTCTCCCCGCTTCTCCTGCAGGGATGTCCCCAGCAGGGCTCGTCCCTGCCATCGAGGAGCCTCGGGGCAGGCGTGGGGCCGGGGCGAGCCGAGCTGTGCGGAGAGGGTCTGGTGCTGGGGAGCAAGGAGCAGTGTGGGGGGTGTTATCAGGGGCCAAACTCCTTCCTGTTTTTATTTAAACCAGTTTCCTTTGTTACTCAACATAATAAAATTATATTTTTAAAGAGTTAATTGCTTGGATTATTATTTTATTCCTTTAAGACAGAAGAGGGCAAGTTGTCTCGGTGTTTAACGTGGCAGTTGGACTCTTAATTAGGCCCAGGGCTTGCCTGGAAGCTCGTTTAACCTCCTGCAGGATGGGGCTACGAGGGACGCTTCGCAGCGATTGGTGCTGCCGTGACCCTTGCTGGAGCGAAGGGATTTTTCTGTCCCACGTCTCCGGGCTGGGCAGGGTCTGTTCCACTTGCCGGTCCCCTTCCTGCAGAAGCCGTCACCTCAGCATCCTTTCGCGTGGAAAGGATCTGTGCCAGGATCTGTGGTCCCCCTGCCTAACCCAGCCCTCTCCGGCCCTACCGGCGGGTATTGAGGTGCGTAATCTCTGGTGTCTTCCCCAGGAGGATGCCTGCCAGGACTTTGCCATTTCCTGCACAGCCTGACGGGACTTGCCCCCTCCTTGGACGTTAGCCCTGCTTTCTGAGGGTTAGCTGGTAAGAAAGCGCTTTCTTCTCCCCGTCATCCGCTTGAGCGACCCATCTCATCTCCACTGCATGACCAGCTCTGCCCATGGAGCCCATCACCCTCCAGTTGTGTAGACACCTGTGTGCCGTGTGTCCCGTCCATCCCACCAGCATCCCACCGGCGCGAGGTGCTGTGAGCCCTGGGTTGTGCCGTCGCGGTGCGGGGCTGCCTGGCAGAGGGGTTGCCCACAGCCTTGGCGAGAAGAGAGGGATGGTTTCCCTCAGCTTTGTGCTGGGGTTTGGTACGAGATGGAGCCACCCGGTCTGCGTGGTGCATGCGTGGAAAGTGGTGTGGCTGAGGGTTGGCTCAGGCTCCGGGGCAGAGGGTTTGTGAAGCCCGGATGGTGTGCCGTGGTGGTTTGTGCTCGGTGGAGCTGCCATGGTGGGCTTGGAGGAAGCGCCCAGCTGATGCAGAGATTTAGTGTTTGGAGCGAGCTGTGTCCCAAACAGAGGAGTGGTAGCCTGGAAGAGATTTCTACTCCCAGCTCTGACCTGCTCTGTGGTTCAGGTAATCCCTCCCTTATCCCCCACTCCGCCTGTTTTCCTCTCTATCACACCAGGTTCCCCCCTGGTGTGCCCGTAAGCGCAGTAAGTTCCTTCCAAAGCGCTTTGCAATGAAGCCCTTCTTCACTTGTGGGCTGCAGAGCTGCCCCTCGCCCTCCTGTGCGCCCCTGCCTTCTCCCTGCCTGCAGCACCCCATGGGCTCCTGCCTGCCGGAGCCTCGGCGGCAGCGATGCAAGAAGGCTGCCAGTGCTCTCCTCCATCCCGGACTGTCTCCTCTTTCTGCCACCGAGCCTGGGTGCTCCGCTCTGCTCCCTGCTGCTCCTCACTTGTGCATTTCTGGCGCTAACCCTCTCTTTCTCTTTCTCTTCCTTCCCTCTCCTCTCTCCCTCGCGCCGTGTCCATCTGGTATCAAGAGCCCTGGCGGCCCGCAGCCCTCTGCCCCTCCTGGAGCGCCCTGCGGGGAGCCAAGACACCGCGGGCAACACCCGAGACGACAGCCATGACCACCACGAGTGCCTCCGCTCGCCAGGGCTACGCAGCTGCGCCTTCCTCCCTCCCACCGCAAGAGAGGGGGGAAAGCGGCCGTGCACAAGGAAAAGCTTTTCCAACCCCCCCCTCCGGGAGCCGGGACGGCCGTCCCGCGGGTTCAAAGCTCAAAGCCATACAGCCGTCCCACCCGAGTGCAATAACTGGAGTTCCTGCTGTCTCCTGCCACTGGATGGACTCACGCAACCGAGCCGAGACCGCCGGTGGCTCCCCGTAACCACCAGCCTTACCCCCAGTGACGGTGTCTCCCCTCCCGCAGATGCTGGAAGATAGCGGTTAGCATTCCAGCCGGCTTTCGGAACGAGCAGGCTTCGTGCCAGCGCGTTTACAGCCAAGCCGCTGGTGTCACACACCCGACCCCACCAGCCCCTCTCCGAGCCGCGTCCGTGTGCCGGAAGACTCTCTGCGGACAGGAGTTAGTGCGCGGTCAGAATTTGCCCCTGCAACCCCCTCCCCGGGCAGCTCCCCGACTCCTGTTTTGTCGTAGCGTGGCTCTAGTTTTAGGGGAAGGGGTTCGTGCCCCGCAGGACCTTGACCAGGCACCTCCGCAGCCGGCGGCGCGGTGGCTGCAGCACCGCCTGGGCGCTCCGGCACCCAGCACCGCGTCCTCCCACCGCCGGCGGCCGAGCTGGGAGCTGCGCAGCCCCATCTGCCCCCCACCAAGCCCAGCGCAGAGCCCCGGTAGGATTCACCATCTATTTATGCCTTTTACTTTTGTAACGAATAAAAGTTTCTCCTATTTACTGTACGCCAGCGTCTGGCTGCTGCTCTGCCGGCGGAGGGGAGCTGCTCCCTTGCAGCTCGTGCCTGGGCATGCCGGTGCTGCGCGGGGCGGGGGAGCCGGGAAGGGCTGCACCCCGCTGCCGTCAGCCGCGCCGGCCACGGCGCCGGGAGCCGGGAGCTCCCCAAACTCAGCTGTGCCATTCACCGTGGCCTTGAGTCAAGTCGCACAGCTCTGCACTCCTGTCCAGCCTCGCTGCTGGGGCCGGGGAAGGAGCGACGGGCAGCGCCTGCGGGACCTGGGGGGGGCACTGAGCACCCCTCGGCAAAAATCTGACCGCCACTGAAGTGTCGGGAACCGGCAGCGTCCCCGCAGCCTGGGGAGCGGCAGGGATGGATGGGTGAGGATGGGGTGGCCGGGTGGGCTGTGAGCATCCTTCCAGCGCCGCTGGGAACGGCCACGAGCATCCTCTGCCTCCTGCCTGCCATCGCGGAGCTGCTGGAGCGCCCAGCCCTGCAGTATCGCCGGCTCCGCTCACGGGACGAGGGACGCGCGCTGGCCTGGGCAGTGTCCCCAGGGCTGGGGCTTAACTGGGTGTCCCTCTCTCCGGGGTGATGCACCTCCTGGTGCTGCTCTTCAGCATTCGGGGCACCCACGGGTGCTCTGCAGGGGGATGCTGCAGCCTGTGCGCAGCGATCTGGGGCTCTTCCCTTCACACACACCCCCCCGCCCCCCTGCGCTGATTTTCACGAAACCGGTAGAGCGGAATGCTTTTGCAGTCTCCTCTCAGCCCATTGCAACCAAAATTTGGCAGCAGCTCAGCCCCTCTGGCAGGGGCTGCCGGCAGACGCCTGAGCCGAGGCCGAGGCATCGCACACCCCGTCCGAGCTGCCCATCCCGCTGGGGGGGTCCCGCTGGGGCCGGGGGGGGTCTCCCCACGGGGCCCTTTCGGGGCAGAGCTGACTCGGGAGGGTGAAACAGCCCAAAAGCAGCCGGGACGGTACGGGATCAGCCTACGGTTTTGGAGCCGGGTCCGGCGGGGAGGGCTTCTCCGGGGCTGGGGGCTGCAGACCCCGACCACGTACAGCTTTGCTGCTTGGAGGGGTGTGAGCTGCAGACTAATTCCCACCTGGGGATTGCCGCCTCGCATTTTTGCAAGGGAAGGAGGTGGTTTTTAGAGGGCCGGGTACATCGGGGCTGCCCATTTGGCCCCCAGCCCCTCTGTGGGGGCTTTTGTGCTTGGCTGAAGCTCTTAGAGGGTCCCTACGGGTTTGCCTCCCCCCTCGCACCTCGTCCGCCGGGCAGAGGTGGGAGATGGGCAGTGGTCTCCCATGTGACTGTTCCTTCGGAAAATGCCTTTTCCCGACTCAGCGGGGCATCATCTGCTCCCACGGGGGATCCCGCTCAGCGGGGGAAGGAGCGCTAATTGCTGGAGGTGCTGCACGTGGCGTGGTCCATGGGCTGAGGGTGACATGGAGGGGCTGTGGTGACGCTGGTGGAGCTGGGTGTCCTCCACTTCGTGTGAGCCCCTCGACGGGCAGGGGTACCCCCAGCCTCACCATGTGCCTGGGGGCTTGGCCAGGGAGGGGGCGAGCAGCCCCAAATCCCCCTTGCCAAGGTGGGGAGGGAGCAGTATGGAGGCTGGGGGCGTGTGTGGGGGGGTGTGTGTGTGTTTTCCTGGGCTGCACATGATTGGGAAAAGCATCTACGGGTCTTTCTCTCGTCCTCCATCCCCCGCATCCTCCATCGCCCCATCCCGGCAGGACCTGAGCGATGCCGGGTACGGGGGGGGGACAGTGCGCTCCCGGCCGGGGTGGCACTGAGGGCTGTTTGCAGGGATGAGTAAAGCATCGAGTCACACTGATTAAAAAAAAAACCCAACGAAACACCAATCCTTTTTGCCTTGGCCCCATGCCAGCGGGTGCCCGCCCCACCCTGCCCTTCCCGCACGGCTCCCGCACGGCCGATAGCGCCGGGGATTGGCACAGGCTGCGAGGCCGACGCTCCTCCAGCGCCCGGCGTGTGGCAACAAGCCGGAGCAGGTCGAGAGTGAAACTGCAGCGCAACACGAAGCGCAGATCCTAATCGGGGGCGGCGCGTTTCCACCGGCGGCCCAGCACCGCCGGCAAATGCATGTCAAAAAAAAAAAAAATTAAAAAAAAAAATTAAAAAATCCAATTTTCAACTTTTTCAATTAAGAGATACGTCCCCGGCGAGACGCTGGGATGGGGAAATGCAGCGCTGGGCTGGAGGTGAGCGGTGGGGGAGCCCCGAGTTCACTGGGGCTGGGGGGGTGTCTCTCTGCCGCTGGCCGAATCCTGGCTCGCACTGCTGGTGGCTTCCCCACTCTGGGAGGGGTTTTTTTTGGGGGGGAAGGGGGTCAGGCCGGTCCCGCACGCGGCGGTTCAAAGTCACGGAGCGATTGCGCGCAGCTTTGGGGCGGTCCCTCCCGCGGCGCTTGAGCGCGTTGCTGAGCCTCTCTGCCTCGGTTTCCCCACCTGTGGGAATAAATACCTGCCCGTCGAGCCCTCGCAATTACCAGTGAAGTTAATCACCATATAAAAAAACGACAGTGATATGATTTGGGAGGGGGGCGGAGGGGAGAGTAAACCATTTTTACGACCAGGCGCACCCCACGGCCCGTTTCTCTTGGGGGGGAGAGTGGGAAGAGCTGAGCACTGCTGCGTCCCTGCCTACCCCCCTCCCCAAAATGATAACCCACCCGCTGTCCCCATTCCAACTGCTTTTAGCAGTGGGATGGGCGTCCCCTCGGTCCCGGCATGGGCGTTGGCTGCGGGGACACCCCCACCCGGGGCATCCATGGGCGCTGCACCCACCGCCGAGCCCTCCCGGGGACCCGTGGGGAGGGCAGGGCGTTGGTCGGCCCCCTCCCCCCCATCGCCCCTTCCCCATCACCCGCCGCCCGCGGGCAATGATTCACGGCAATTTTCCTTTTAAGGCTGGGCTCGGCGGGGAGGAAGCAGAGGAGGAGGAGGAGGAGGACACTCCTTCGGCCTCGTTGGCTCCTCCCGCTCTCGCTCGAGGCTCCGACGCTCAGCCAAAAACGAATCCCGGAGACGGGGCTCGGCAGAGGCTCCGACGGCTCCCGGCCCCGCTCCTCGCCCTACGCGTCTGCCCTGCGCCCGCGTCCCAGCCATGGCAAGAAACCACCAAGTGCAGAAGGCCAAGCTGGCCGAGCAGGCTGAGCGCTACGAGGACATGGCGGACTTCATGAAGGCGGTGGTGGAACACGGGGACGAGCTGTCCAACGAGGAACGCAACCTCCTCTCTGTCGCCTACAAGAACGTGGTGGGGTGCCAGCGCTCGGCGTGGAGGGTCATCTCCAGCATTGAGCACAAAACCGAAGAGGGGGACGACAAAGCGCAGCTGGTGAACGAGTATCGGGAGAAGGTGGAAAGGGAGCTGAACGGTGTCTGCAAGAACGTCCTGGCCTTGCTGGACAAGTATCTCATCAAGAAGGCGAGCGATCCTGAGAGCAAGGTCTTCTACCTGAAGATGAAGGGTGACTACTTCCGATACCTGGCCGAGGTGGCCACCGGGGACGACCGCAAGAAGACGATAGACAACGCCCAGGAAGCCTACCAAGAGGCCATGGACATCAGCAAAAAGGAGATGCAGCCCACGAACCCCATCCGCCTGGGGCTGGCCCTCAACTTCTCCGTCTTCCACTACGAGATCGCCAACGCCCCCGACCAGGCCATCTCCCTGGCCAAGACCACCTTCGACGAGGCCATGGGGGACCTGCACACGCTCAGCGAAGACTCCTACAAGGACAGCACCCTCATCATGCAGCTGCTCAGGGACAACCTCACGCTATGGACAGCCGAGTGCGCCGGAGAAGACGGCGGCGAGGCTGGCGAAGAGCCCAAGAACTGAACGGCCCCCATGGAGCCGGGGACCGGTCGTCCCCCCCACCTGTCCCCCCCACTTCAGTGCCTTCGGCATCTCTTCATGGTTTAATTTTTGTTTTGATTTTTTTGTTT
>VUYV01000331.1:37449-47674 GCA_008711295.1 Anarhynchus alexandrinus | reverse complement strand
GAGGTCAGGTCACATATCGCCAAAGCCTCTGTGCGTCTCCAATAAACCATCTCCTGCATGTCTGCCTCTGGTCTGCCTCGTCTCTCCCCCGCACACGTGTCCGGGCAGCTCCCGCCGCCGCCGGGGCACCCGCTTCGCCTCCTGCCCCGCCGACCGGGGGGGGATGACGGTGGGGTCCCCTGGGAGCTGTAGCAGCAGTTCTGCTGCTCCTCACCTCCCCCCCGCCAAGCCCTGCGATAGGGTCTCGGGGTGCCCAGCGAGCCCCGTCCCTCGGCGGCCTCAAAACTGCATCCCATGGGTGGGCTCTGCCTCTGTGGAGAGAGGGTTTCGGCAGACCCCCCGGGGCTGGCTGCTCCCTGGGGTGCACCGAGGACCCCGACCCGACAGCAGGGTGGTGTCCCACCCCCTTGGTGCAAACCCACAGTGCCCCAAAACCTGTCCCTGCGGCCCTCGTGCAGCCCTTCTCTACATCCCAACATCCCAAGGGGGGGGTGTGCGTGTGGTGGGGGGGTCTCCTAAAGCAGCATCGGAGCGCGGGCAGCGACACGGGGACAGCCCTGGGGTGTCATTGGGGTGGGGACATCCCCGTCGAGGTCCGGACGCGCCGGAGCAGGAGAAAGCTCAGCAATTCTGTCCCTGGCGCCCGGCCACGGTGAAGGGCGCAGCTCAGCGAGCACGGCCCCCCCCCCGCCACCCTCCCCTCCGCCAGCGCGAGTTTCGACATGAAAAATAATTACAATAAAATACAGTCATGGCACCCTGGGCTATGAGCTCATCAGATCAAGCGCAGCAGGGCTGGGCAGGAGCCGGCCTTTGATGGGAAACGCCGGGATGCCGGGAGGAAACGCGCCGTGACTCAGGACGTGCCACCCCAGCGGGGTCCCCAGTTGGGGACGTCGTGGGGGACATGTCAGCCCCGAGTCCAGGTATGGCCAAATCCCGGCTCCCGGGGTGCCAGGAGCTGCCAGGCTCTGGGGAAACTGAGGCACGGGCAGGGAAGCAACCCCTACCCCCCTGCCGCCATTGCGTGCCGGGATCGCGGAGCACCCGGTGCAGCGCCCATGGGGCTGCAGGGACCGGGCTGGGATGTAACGAGGTTTGCAAGGGCTCTGCTGTGGGAAAGCGCTGGCTGCTGTGGGAGGTTGGGCTGCGCCAACCAGAACCTGTTTGCCCGGGACACGTCACCTGGAGCAGAGCCTGGCACAGAGCCCCGCCGAGGGGATTAACCCCTGCCAACCGCCCCCCACCCCAGACCCTCGCCCACCCCTCAGACCCATCCCCATCATGGCGTCCTGTAGAAGCAAAGCTGGGTGCTGCCTCGGCCCCCGCCGTGGCCCCCGGCAGGTCTCAATTTGCTCGGCAGGTCCCGGCTGAGCTGGGGGGGCCCCCGGCAGTGTCGGGGAGCCCAGCCGGTTCCCAGGGGGGAGGCCAGCGAGGGGAGGCCAGCGAGGGACCCCGACGCTTGGCCTCCACCCGGCCCCGAGCGCTCCCAGCCTGGGAACCAGCCCCAGACCTGTAATTAGCCAAACCGGGGCTGGCCAACGTGAAAAACGAGCCGAGGGCTCTCGCTGGCCCTTGACCCGGTGGTGTGGGGACACGAGCAGCCCAGACTGGTTAAACTAGGGGGGGGGAACAAGGTAGCCATCCCCCTCCCGCTGCTTCTCGGGGCCCGTGGGTGGCAGGAGGACGATGGGGCTCCCACCAGCCTCCCAGGAGTTAACCGATTTCGACAGCACCCAAAATTGCAGCGTGGCTGGGCCGTGTAGGAGGACGATGCTCCCCGGCCTCCCAGCCGGTCCGGCAGCTTTTCGGGGCTGGGAGGAAGGCCCCGGGGCCCCCGCAACACCTCCCGTGAGAGGGTTGTGCTGCTGGGGAGTGCGGGGTGTTCCCCGGGATCCCCCCCGACGCCCTTGGTTTTCACGCGGTGGGACCCAGATGGAGGGGACCAGGGAGACATGGGGACCCCCATCCTCGTCCCCGGGCTGGGACACGCTGGAGGATGCTCTCAGCACCCCTGGCACCGCGCAGGAGGGGCTGCACAGCAAAGCGCTCAAATACATGTGCTTTAGTGGCTTTAACACCGAAAGAGCAAAGGGACGCGGGTGCTCCGGGGCCAGGGAGTGTCCCCCACCCCGCAGCCACCCTCCCAGCCAGTGTCCCGGCTGGTCCCAACCCTGGCTAGCAGCCACGGGGCTAAGGCTACTGAAACAGGTCTCTGTGGGCAAGCGGGGGCTGCTGCCCCTAGCCACGCTGCCCGCGAAAGGCTCTGCCTGTGCCGAGAGGGGCTGGAGGGCTGCAGGACCCACAGCCCGGCTTGTCCCTTGTCCTCGGCTTTCACAACCTCCCCACAGGGCTCCGTGCCCGGGGCCAGGGCTGGCCGGCTCCTGGCTGCCTGGCAGGGCCGGCGGAGGCTGAGCCACCAACAGCACCTCCCCGGTGTCGCGGCACCCAAGGGAGACGGCGCTGGTTTGGCTGTCACCGGGCAGCCCCCAGCCTTTCCTGGGGCAGATGCCGTGGGGGTCACGCTGGTCCCGTCCTCTGGATTTTGGCCCATCTCATTTGTCCTGCAGCCCTGGCAAGGCTCCTGGAATGGGAACGAGCCCTGACCCACATTGCCGTGGCTGAGGGCTGCCAAAAACACTCGGCATTTCATCCTGGTACCCACACTTGAGGTGGCTGATGTGTTTTGGGGTACGGAGAGGGACTGGGGAGGGGGGGAGTAACCCAGCAAGAAGCTGTGGTGACACTTTGCCGGGTGGCATGTGGCAACCAGGGCTCCGGCGTGGTGGTCTGTCCTCAAGGCATGCATTGGGGCTGGAAGTGGTGGAGGGGACACAGCAAACCCCGGCTCAGTGGCTGCCACCAAAGCCCAAACCCCTCCATGCCAAAAACCATGACCTGCCCCCGTTCAGTCTTGCCCAGGAGGTCCCACGCGTGGTCAGGGTGGGCTCAGCCTCTCCCGGCACCGGGCTCGGAGGGGCGGGGGCAGGTAGGACCAGCTCGGCAGAAAGCCTGCCCCCCCCCAAGGGACGTGCCTCAATTGGGGTGACTAATCCTGGCCCTTCGCCCCGGTCGATTGCTCAACAGGAGCGACAGGAGCCAAAGTGTCACCTCCCTCAGCCCCGGGAGCCTTGGCGAGGCCGTCCCCTCCCAGAGGGGGGGACATGTGGGTGCAGGAGCCGGCTGGGTTTCACACCCGGGGTGCCGGGCTGTCCCTGTCCGCCGCACAGCCATTTTCTGCTTCGCCCTGACCAGCACCAGCGAGTATCGTCCCCGCTGAGCTGCGGGTCCCGATTCAGGCCCTGCTCTCCAAACCCAGGCTGCAAAGAGCCGCTTGGTGCAAAAACACTGCACTTCTCAGGTTGCAGCTCTTTTAAGACCTCCACGTTTCTTGGCTCAGACACGGCAGAGGTCTGAGAGGTCTCTATCACCTTTGATTTCCATTTTCTCCAGCCACCGGCACAGGGCAGCAGGGCCGGGGCTGCAGATACTGCCTGGGTATTAAAATAAAAAAGCCAAACAGTCACAAAAGCTTGCGTAACTCCAGCTTGACCTGCCACCACGTCTCTCAAAGCCGTGAAAAAAGCCGCCATAAAACGCACATTTTTATGATCACGTCTTCCACCCTTTACAGCAACTACAGGGCTCAAAGCAGACCAGGACAAGCCCACAAGATCCCAAGGCAAGGATGGAGTTTCAGCTCCAGTTATGGTTAGACTGGCGTCCAGACCGTCAGCCCCAGATAGCGCCGAAAAGCGGCCATGGGGTTTCAGCCAGGAATAGCCAGGGAAGTCCCTGGGCTCTCGGGAAAAGAGCTCAGGCACTGACAGCAGACAGGAATTTGCCTTTTGTATTTGAAATGTCAGTGTAGTCTTTCATCATGAACTGATCCAGCTAAAGCACAACTGTGTGTGTGTGCGCACATGGAAGTGTGTGTCTTCTCCCTCCTTCTCCCCCTGAGCTCCTCCTTGTCTCCAAATCCCGGCCACAAAGCTGTGAGATACAGGAAAATTTAGTTTTAATTCCCAGCCTAGCTGCAGTCCCTGCCAAGCAAGACCCCACTCGCGTTCAGATTCACTGAGTCAGTGGTCTGTGATTGCTCTGCCGAGGGTCAAACTGTCCCGCGAGACAGAGCTGCCTTATTTTATGCAAGATCTTGGGCAAGACGTGATGCTGAGTCTGCACACCGAGCTGGGAGCCGGGAGTCTCGCCCGCTCCCATCCTACGTGTGGCTGTGCGAGCTGCCGGGAGGCACTCGGAAGGTTGCTCGGTGTGGACACTTTGCTTTTCATCACCCCAACCTTCCCAATCCACCGAGCTGGTGGACCCACGCTGCTGTATGGGAACGGGGTGCACAGGAGGTGGCACAGGAGGTGGCATGTCATACTGGGAGCTGCTGCCGTCACCCTCAAGTAAGAGGGAATGACATGGGACGGAAGGGAAGCCCCATGATTTGGGGAAGGACTTTTTAATAGGGCATGTAGTGATAGGACAAGGGGGAATGGCTTCAAACTGGAAGAGGGCAGGTTTAGATTGAACATGAGGAAGAAGTTTTTCACTGTGAGGGTGGTGAGGCACTGGCACAGGTTGCCCAGAGAGGTTGTTGAGGCCCCATCCCTGGAGGTGTTCAAGGCCAGGCTGGACGTGGCCTTGGGCAACCTGGGCTGGTGGGAGGTGTCCCTGCCTATGGCAGGGGGGTTGGAACTCGATGGTCTTCAAGGTCCTTTCCAACCTAAACCATTCTATGATTCGGGATCTTCCACATCTCAAGCCCAGAAAAAGGTGGCTGAGGGCAGACAAGCCAGCTGCCGGGAAAGGCCCTACATGCAAACGATGTGCTCCAACCTCCAGCTGAGTCACACAGGGTCTTTCTTAATCAAAAGCCTACAAAAGCCGAGCTTGCAGTTTGCGCGTCGCTGTCAGCGCGCTGCGTGCACACCAACCGCCAGCGTGCAGGCCCTGGATAGGCGCGCACAAGGAGTGACCTGCTTTCACGTCCCACAGTCGCTCTTCCCTCACTCCCTCCAGCAAACGCTTTGTCTGTGCTCAGGTAGATCATAGAGGAACCCGAGTGGCAAACACGCAGCCTTTCTGCAAAGTACACAACGCACCAGCTGCTGTGACGTTCCCACCAGAGGCTTTTTAGCCTCGGGCTTTGTAGCACTCTTGGTTTTATTTATTCAGGTTCAGCAAACTCACAAGATGAAAGCGAGACGAAGGAGTGTTTTATTAAGAAAGAGTCCATCATTATTTTTAAAAAAAAGAAAAACAACCATCTTTCTGTCCTCCTTGAGACAGACTGGAGGCTTCTCAGCCTGGATACTCCTCTGAGCCCAAGGCCCATGCACGCTCCTCCTACGCAGTAAACCCAAAACTTTTGTCTCAAGTCTCACTGCAGACGAGACAGCTCAAACGGATTTTTCTTTCTCTGGATCTATCTTGGTTATGATGGGGAGGAGGAGACTTGGCAAAGCTCAGTCTCCTTTATCTTGCTTCTCTTCTCTTGCTAACCTTGCCTTCACCTGGCTAAAGCTCTCTTGTTCCTCAGGAAAGACCTGGCTTGCCTTGCACTCGGCCATCGCCTTTCTGCAAAAACGCTCCTCTGTGCAGCGGGGCTGAAGCACAAGAGGTCAAACCTTTACAGCGAGGGAGTCCAGCAGCCTGGAAAGGCTTTCACTTTGTCTGAGTCACACAGCGCGGAGATCCCTTAAGCTCCTGGTAGGAAAAGGAGAGGTGTCAAAACCGAGAGCGGCTGTGGAAGAGGTGGGTGTGTTACAGATCCATCACTTCTTCTTCCACGGCTTTGTCCTGAGATTGCACATACTTCTCCTGCACTGCAAGTGTGCTGATAACGCAGTAATTAAGGAAAACAAGGGGCTGGGCTAAACACTCCCTTCTCCAAGGAGCTCTTAACGTTCTCAGCGAGGAACCAGCCCCACATTAGCCTGAAGGCTGGCAGGAAGAAGGCAGTACCAGCAGCAGCACGCATCACCCCAGTTATTCCTGGCTCCGGCTGATCCCAGACCCAACAAGTACAGGAGAATCAATTGTGTGGTTTGGACGAGGTGGAACGAACCAGTCCAAGTGAGTGTGAGAGTGAGGAAAGTTGTCAAAAGATTCCTCCTGCATTCACAGTATCCATTAGCCACAAATGTGGTGGCTTTGGTGTGGACAACTGTCTGCTAAGGTCTGGGCTGAGCCCTGCTCCCTACACACATCTCACCAAACAGCATCAGATGATGTTAACAACAACCTGGGCCAGCCACCTGCCAGCCCCACCTCCGTCCTCTCTTCCCCAAGGAAGGAGAAATTAAATCTCAACTTAACAGAGGATCAGTGGAGAAGGATACGAAGTAAACTGGAAATCGGCTCCCACTGCTGCCGACATCAGAGCTTCCAGGCTCCTGTGCTCCTGGTCTCCGAAGGAATAGCCATTGGCTTTGTCCACCGCCTGCATCACCTGCCGCATGCTCTCCTTATCCTGAAAGGGAGGGAGATGACACACGGGGAATCTGGTCCTTCCCCGGAGGCAAGAGCTCGTGCTGGGCTTTACCATGGATTTTCTCTGAGGCTCTGGGCCACCCACACAACGCCCAACGCCCCGAGGATGCTGCCGGCCTCCCTGAGCCCAGAGGGGCCCCAGGACAACCAAGGGCACCCGCTGTGGAGCCGGAATACATGATGGGCTGACACCCTCCACCCTCTCACTCCCTTTCATCACCTCTTGCCTCAGCCCATTTGCCTTTGTTGACACTTCTGCAAACAACCAGATTAACATTTTCAGCCCTTGCTCCCAAATGTATTCCTCCCCATCTTCTAATTATTTTGCGCTCCCTAATTTAACCGTGTTTTAGGTAATACTTTGCCCAGATTTGAAATGCAGGCACAGAAGAGCCGAATGAAAGGGGAGTCTTAATTCCCCACCCCAGGACACAAGGCCCTCATAGCCCCAAGCTCATTAGCCTTTTCTTTTCCTTTGGCTGCCACAGATCATTTACAAGTCTGGGTGTGTTTCACTGTCCTCCTCCATCCCCGAATCTCTTCACAGCTGAGGTTTTCAGCCCTCATGGCTCTGAAAAGATGTAACCTAGCTGCCACCAAATGTGCTGACTACACAGCCAACACTCCCTGTTCTCCCTGGCCCGCTCCTCCTGCTGCATCACCTGGACATTGAGCGGAACGAAGGACACCAGGCTGTAGTCCTCAATCACCTCCACCAGCTTCTCATTAAGGCGACGGTAATTTCTGAAGAAGGGGTCAGAAGCTAAATGGTCAACCAAGTAAGAGAGGTCCAGGACCTCTGTGTAATAATCCAGGTTGAAAGCTGCAGGGAAACACCAAGAAGCTCTGAAGGCAACTTATAAACTGAAGAACACAGTGAGATTTACACCAGTTCCCCGACCGCCTCCCAGCAATACATCCCCATAACCAAACAGCTAATTTGCACCTGACACAGCCCAATTCCACATCTCCCTCTCACAAAGGCTCTTACCCAGCTTGCCGTATTGCTCGATCAGGTCCATCTTGGAGAGGATGTTGACATGGGGCAGTTCCACGTGCAACATGGTGGAGAGCGAGGTGCAGAGAACAGAGATGAACTTGCCAGGGTCCGTGCAGTAGTGAGAATCCACCAGATGCACCGCAGCGAGCTGGACAGCAAAGGCACAAAGGGACAGCAGAAGGTCAGACCCACGATGAGTCCACCCACTTTTGGGACAGTCTGAGAAGTTGCTATAGGACAAGCTGTTCAGACCTGACTATAACCACATAGACTCCCATGAAGGGACAGTTACCACCTACCTTCTAGCTCCTGCATATAAAACATCCTCATATATGAGTGCACTTATATATATATTTAGAAGTATATATCACCACATTCACAGCCGTGGACCACCTGGGGCATTCAGGACCCAGGGTGCTGGTGCACAGAGGGGGCTGTGGGGAGGGTTCTAGGGGTGCTGAGCTCCACCAGCAGTACTGAAAGACACTTAAGCCTGCAACTGCTCTCCCTTTTCTCAGGGCTTCTTTCTTTGCAGATGAAGTTTCCACACTTGGAACTCTGCAGGTTTTTTGGGGGGCTGGAGCTGGGGTTAACTCTCCTTCTGAACGACACAACTGCCTCCACATTTCCACCTTCCCCACAGGAATGCTCACGCACAGCGTACGCTCAGGAGCGGTAAGTGTAGCATACCACGCTCTGCTGGGAGAACCAATTGTCATGTGGTTTGCAATAATAATTAATAATTAAATTAATGAGCAGCTTGATTCCCTGTGTTTTGTGCAGCTGTAACAATGTGGTCCGAGATCTCTGTTAAGTTACTGCCTGCTCCACAATATTAGTCAAAGTCAGGGCTCTGTAGTCAAGTGTGGCTGAGTCACAGCTATGCTTCTGCAGCAAAAAAAGCAAGTTTAAAGCTCACAGGCAGGTGTAAGCACTTGAGTGAGCATCAAAACAGCCATGTAACTATCTTTTTTTAGTAACTAAAATTTCACATGCATTTATTTGAATAAAAATAATTCCTAATGTGCAGATTCCCAGTGACACTCTCAAGCAAATGAACTTGCCCTTCTTGCTCACACCATACATGGTTTGCACATTCATGGTTTGGCCCAAATGCAAAACAAATGCAACGTAAGCAAGTTAGCTTGGGTATGGGACTCTTCTCACCTGTGCTTCCTCATTTGCATCTTCCATTGTGCAAGAAAGCACATAGCACGTACTACAACGTGCAGGGAGATTCGGCTTGGCTACAGGAGAGCCAGGTATGGCCTGAGATGATGTCTGAATTTCTCACAGTGCAGTGCAAAGGGCCCTCGCTCACCCAGCGCACACATCTACCTCCCCGCTACAAAATGTGGCACCCACTTGAAAAAAGCACACAAGGTCTGTGGAGAGGACCCTGGAGCACAGCAAGAGCGCGTGAGGAAGGAATCCATGTTTTTGTTCATGATAATCCCACCACATTAAACGCCCTGAACAAGTCACTCTTTTGCTGATCCCTCCGAGCATAAAACGAGGCAAAATTCCCCTCCTTCCCTTATAAAGCTGTTTCACATGAAAGGCCAAACAGGTCAGGAAAGAAAATAGTCATTAGTACCCACAACTGAAAGCTCTGACCATGCAGTGCACAGCTTCCGCACCCCTTGCACAAGCACGTGGGATGCCAGGTGCGGATCCCAGCTCCCTGCGGAGCCCCAAACCTACCCTGAAATTCCACTTGGCCAACTGCGCGAAGACATTCTTCAGGGCGTCGTGGTGGGTGTAGAGCTCCACCTGCCCTGGGCAGTCAAACAAGTAGTAGTGACCCCTGAACGCAGCCAGCTTCTCCTGCAGCCAGTCGAAGTTGGCCTCCAGGTACTCCATGCAGTAGATCAACCCCCCGTTGGGCCCCAGCTTCAAGTTCTCCATCACGTCGGGCAGGGTGATGAGCTCGGCGATGTCTACGGCACACTGGTAGGGCATCGCCTCGTTGGCAGGGTCCAGGTTCACCACCGTCACCTTGCGCCCGATCCTGCCCATGAACTCCTGCATGCCATGGCAGTAGGTTGTCTTCCCGGAGCCCGGAGGCCCGATTACCACCTGGCCGAAGGCCAGCGAGCTCCCCTTGCTGCCCTCAGACATGTCGGCTCATTTCCTTCTCCTTCTGTTGGCTGAGAAAGGAGAAGCTCCCATTTACCATTTTATTTGCATTTATATGAATGCGATGGGCTGGGATTCACAGCCAGAGAGCGGGTGGAGAGGAAGGAAAAGCGCCATTGTACAACTGCTGCCTCCCGTCCCATCCCTGCCCAGCTGAGCCCCACACTGGGGCGGACATTACCCTGTTACCCCCCAGCTGGTGATGCCATGACTGGAAACAGGGGCAACCCCCCCCCAGACCTCCAGGGCTGTGCCTGGGGGATGCAGGTCCCTACTCCTGCCTGCGTGTGGGGTGAATTTCACCCTCCTGGGGTCCTTCCTGATGTGGCAGTGCCCACACGTTCCCCCCCTTGCCCCAGCATGTCCCCACGTCCTCCCCTCCATTTCTCCATATCCCTCTTCTCCTTCATGTCCCCTCTCCTCCCCATGTAACCCCCATATTCCCACTCACCACATATCCTCCCACCTCCCCATGACTGCCTATGTTCCCCTCTCCCACATGCTCCTTCCCCCACCCCATGTCCCTTCTCCCCCCCATGTCCCACATCTCCGTGACCCCCCTCCCCTCATGTTCCACGTCCCTTC
>VUYV01000331.1:1327-37054 GCA_008711295.1 Anarhynchus alexandrinus | reverse complement strand
GCGCAGCTCCTTCCACCGCCGGGACTCGAACCCGGGACCCGGACCCCGATTCCGGGGTCCGGGTCCCGGGTTCGAGTCCCGGCGCCGGCCCTTGTCCCACTGGCACAAACCCTATCCCCCGTTCCGTCTCCCCAAAAAAGGGGAAATTATTCCCTGCATCCTGCCCGACACAGGAAGGTGCACAGGGCCAAGCCAGAGCCTGCCAACAGAGCATTCACCAGTTCACATGTAACCCTCCAGTACTAGGTCACTGGGACAAAGGCTTCCCCCCCCCCACCCCGAAAAAAGAGTGCCTGCGTGAGGAAAACAGGGCAGAGCACGTCGGAGAGTCGTGAAAGGAAGCACCCGCTACGCCCGACCGCAGGGAAACGCCTCCCGCAGAATTCCGCCGGAGGCTGCCAGGAGGAGTCTTTCATCCCGACGAGTTTCTCCCAGGAGTGTGGGATCGTCACACCCAAGCAACACGAAGCTGCGGGCCAGCAGCGAGCTTTCTGCAGGACAGTTACCGTGCCACAGCTGGCCCTTGTCTATACTTGTCCTTCCCTGGGTCTTAGGCAGCCACGAACTATGAGTTCTGGTTTTTTAGGCTGACCTAGCACACCAGCTTGGTTGATCCAGGCAGTAGTATCGGCTTTAAACAGCCAGTTGGAAACGCAACACCCTTCCCTGTTCCCACTGAACAAACAGGACCAGAAAATTTTCCCCCCATTTGAATGGTTCAATTAGGGGGAAAAAAACCCACCAAGGCAATTTTTGTTACAAGTCTGTATTTCTTCCAAAAATAAATATATGAATGCACCGCTCCAAACCCGAGACCAGGAGCCAGCCTGTGCTCGACAGGAGCAGAACCAGTACAAAGGCTCCGCAACAGTCTCTGCTCAGCGTGACTGGGCGCTGAAGCTCTCCAGAGCACTGTGTGACGCCCGGACAAACGCCATGTCCTGCCTGTACTTCATGGCAGTGGGTGGCTGGCGCCTGAGCAGCTGGTCACCACTGTCCTTTGGGTCAGGGTCATCGTAGATGGTCGAGATGAGGATGGGAGTGTCCCGCCGGGGCTTCTTCACTCTGCTGAAAGTTGGCAGTTTCTCCCCGTGGTACCTGGAGGGACGCAGGAAATGTTTGGTGAAACATTGCTGAGGCAGTGGGACACCCCTGTGCATCCCAGCTCATTTCCTTCGCGTGCTGCAGCGGAGAAGTGGACCGACACAGGGCAATAAGGATTCTTGTCCCGTTCCTGGCTGTGAGATTGCTCTAGAACAAGAGCCAGCCCTCACAGTGAAACGCAGCACCACACAAAGCCTCCAAAAACCCCACAGAGAAGGCAGGGGTGAGGTGCACAGCTACAGCTCAGGTCACTTGGGCTTTCCCCACCAGAATACTGTAGCAGAGGTGACCGTCAATCCTCAAGCACAGCCCTCCCTCTGTATTTGTGTGCTGCATGAACCTGCAAATGGTTCCAGTCCTACTCTAACACCACAAGCTCCTCTAAGGAGCACTGGACCATCAGGAAGAGCAGTGTATCTAGCTCTGGAGCGCTGCAGCAGGCCCTGCCACCAGCTGTGCAGAGAAAGGCAGATCCCTGGGACAGCCTTACAGTTCTGGCTCACACTCCTCTCCTTTTGCAGTCAGTTAGCTGCTGCATCAGCCCAGAGAGCCCGGGCACAGGCTGGCAGGGCAGGGTCGGGTACTTACCCCAGCCCCCTCTTGCATCTGGGGTTCTGACCCTCATTGTCCAGAGCTTCAGCCATTCCAGAGTTGCTGCTGCCCAGCCCCAGCCCCTCTGTCCAGCCCTGCTGCTCCAGCACCTTCCTGCCAAAGCCCTGGGAGAGAGGAAAAAACATTACAGAGTTGCTGGACAAAGCCCATTCTCATCTTCCCAGTACCCTCTGCCCTCTCCCCACACCCAAGGCCTCTCCTCTCCCTAACCCATCCCCACCACAGCCTTTCCTGTCCTGCCCCATCCCCTCCCAAACACGTATCCAGAGCTCACTTTGGTGTATCTCTCGAAGGTGCCGATCTGTTGTCCTGAAACAGACCCATCTTCCAAGCCATCCCGGAGTCGCTGTTCCAGCCACATCTGGACCGAGTCCCGAGCATCCTTATCACCTCCATCTAGGGAGAAAGAAGCAAGAGTCACAGCTGCACAGCTCAGGAAAGCTGTTCATTACTGTCATTTCCCCCAGAGCACCATGCAACAAGGAAGCAGAACCTGTTCTTTTTGGCAACTCTCACTGCCAGACAAGAAAAGCGTTTAAAGTACACTGACGTCTTGGACGCTTTCAAAGGATGAGAGCGCCAAAGAGTTCCCCACTGCAGAAATTCTGCAGGGTCAGAATTTCCCAACCTTCCTGGTTTCCTGGGGGGAGGTTTCAGTACAGATACCTTTGTCATAGTAGATGCTCATGTCCACATCCCAGTCATCCGCAGTCTGCTCATCAAAGTCTGCCAAGAGAAGGAAAGCATCAGATTTGGTGATGGTTGTGGAAGTCTGACACACAAGAGCTATTTGCTGGTGGCCCAGGTCCCTATTTTCCCTAACAAAATGGGAACTCTCTTAGTTAGAGACTCTGTAAACCACAGCACTTACACAACGGGCTGCCAGTAGGACCACTGGGGTCTCTGGCGACTGGATTGAACCACTGCAGGTTTTGTGATCAAGGGAAGGTTTAAAAAGTACTGGCAAAATGCCCGTATCTGTAGCTGATCTGGAATGCTCATACAGGGTTATACCTGATTTACCTGCAGGGCTGGGCCCCTCAGCTCATAGTGGTTAGTTTGTGGCTCAGCAACACAAACATCAACGTTACCTCCATTATTCTCCTGCCAGTACTGAGCGTCTGTGTAGAAGACAAGGCCAGAGCCGCCTTTCTCCCACTTCAGCTCAATCTCCTCTTCAAAGAGCCGCTCTTCCACACGGTCCTGCTTGGTCACGTCCTCGTGCAGAGCCTCGTGTCGCTCCCACTCCTCACAGGTATCATTGTCCTGCAAAGGAGTCGGTGAAAGGTGGGTGACACCAACAGCACACAGCCTCTTCCCTGTTTCCCTGACCCTCACGGCCCATCGCAACACCTTCCCTACGAAACAGCTTTGTCGACAGGGCTCGTCTCAGCCTGCTGTTTTCAGGCGCTAACACGACCGGCACTGATGACCTCATTCCCCTGACTATTGCCATCTTCAGAGTCAGCAGACAGAAGTGGTGAAAAATACCACATCACACCCACTTCACGGCATGCTTTCAGCAGCGTGCCCAATCTGTAACGCAGGGATGCCCATTTAAGGAGCAGGTGTGTTGTACGTAAAGTCAGCACTAGCAACAAATTAATTCCACTCAAGTTGATCCCTAAAGAGATTGTGTTGGTTCCAGTGAAGCAGCTCGCTGGCACAGACACAGATCAGACTGACAGCTTTACTGCCGCCTGCCCAGTCCTGGGCAGCGCCCTCCAAGGAAGACATTAACCAACTAAGGAACAGCCAAAAGAGTGACTAGAGATCCAGGAAACAGAGCCTGTGAGAAACGGCTAGAGGAGTCTGTTTAGTCTGGAGAAGAAAAGACTGAATAAAAAGTTTGTGAAGGAGGGAACAAAGCCGCCTCTGTGTCCGCTGTTGCTAGGAGAAGCTAATGGGGTAAAATTGCAGCAAAGATTTGGCATCTAAGTTAATTCTGGCTTAGCAAAGAACGGGAATGGCTTGCCTCAGGATTGTGCTGCCTCGGTAATGACAGAGGTTTGTGAGAACAGGCTAGACAGGCGTCTGTCAGGTGGAAGGAGCGAGATAGTCTCCGGAGAGCCTGTCCAGCCCAGTTTTCTAGGAGTCTTTGTCACAAAAGCCATTTTTCTCAGAATGACTAACTTCAATCACAAGAGCATTCAAGGTCAACCATTTGTAGAGCTCCGTGTGTCGTTTCCAGCACATGAACGTGCTCCCCAATCTCCGGTCACCTCATTTACAAGCAACAGCAGAGCCGGGCCAATCTGCCAGGCAGCAGGGCAGAGATCTGCTCCCACAGCACCAGTCTCAGCCTGTGCTCGCTCCTCTGGACCAAACCTTTTGGGCTCAACCCCTACAACCAACTTGATTTGGGCAAGCAGTTTTGGAGGCGTTAATGCCCACGCTGTTCATGCGCCAAGGGGCTCAGTGCACCACAACATTAACAACTGTATTTTAACACCATTTTTAGACAAGCAATTTATGCAATACAATTCTAAGATTAAAAATGAGCTCTGAAAGAGCTATATATCCACCCTCCCAGCTTTGCAGCTAACCTTGGACGTTGCTAGAAAAATTGACTTACGTCATCTGAGTGCGACTCCTCTTCCTCCTTCTCCTGCCCCTCCTCATCTTCCTCAGTGCTGGCTGGGTGAGTCACCTCAGATCTTGCCACAGGCCCCTCTTCCTCTGTGATCTCATCCCCTGTAGCAGTGTAAACTCTTTCTTCTTCTATAACTGTCTCAGTGTCCTGGTATTCAAAAGGCACATTCCCATACCTACGGGATGAGCCTGTCTTTGGAAAATCCAGCTGCAATTTCTTGATAATCCGGGGAGGTAGCCTGCAGGCCCGGATCAGCTCCAGAAAAACTTTCAGGGGGGTGCCCACGTTCCCATAAGGCATGAAGGAAGGGGGGTTGAACTCGGGCAGCCGCTTCAACTCTGATTCTGTGACAGATTCGCCTGCAGCTGTCTTGTCCTCACTGTAGGGAAACATCTCTGTGCCTGGAGGAGAGAAGAAATAGTTTTGTGGGGGAACACACACTCAAACACAGAGGGGTAAATAATCAGGCCCCAAACCAACTCTTACAGAATCATAGAATGGTTTGAGTTGAAAGAGACCTTCAAAGGACATCTAGTCCACCCCCCTGCCCTGGGCAGGGACACCTCCCACCAGCCCAGGATGCTCCAAGCCCTGTCCAATCTGGCCTTGAACACCTCCAGGGATGGGGCATCTCCCACCTCTCTGGGCAACCTGGGCCAAGGGCTCACCACCCTCAACGTAAAAAATGTGTTCCTTCTATCTAGTCTAACTCTCCCCTCTTTCAGTTTAAAACCATTCCCCCTCATCCTATGGCTCCACTCCCTGATCAAGAGTCCCTCCCCAGCTTTCCCATAGTCCCTTTAGGGACTGGAAGGGGCTCTAAGGTCTCCCTGGAACCTTCTCTTCTCCAGGCTGAACACCCCCAACTCTCCCAGCCTGTCCTCCCAGCAGAGGGGCTCCAGCCCTCGCAGCATCCCCAGGGCCTCCTCTGGACCTGCTCCAACAGGTCTTTCTTGTGCTGGGACCCCCAGAGCTGGAGGCAGCACTGCGGGGGGGGGTGTCTCCCCAGAGTGGAGCAGAAGGGCATGGATTTAAGGCACTAAGTAAATTTCATGGGGGTTTTAACCACCCGGTGCCCTCAGGTCGCCTGCTGGGACCCGCAAGGCTGGGATCCGGTGCCCAACGCGTCCTCCGGACCCTTCCAGGCCCGTGAGGGGAGGCCGGGCCCGGCCCTCCCCCGGTACCCGCTCGTACCTGTCCCGGGGCTGAGGCGGACCCTGCGGATGAAGCAGCGACCGGGCAGCGAGGCGCCGCCGGGCCCGACCCAGCGCTTGCCCGAGTACATGCGGACGAAGCGGCGGGCGCGGCCGGGATGCACGGCCACCAGGCAGGAGCAAGTGCGCGGCGCCGCGGCCTCCTCGCCGCCGCCCGCCGGCGGGCGCTCGGGGCGGTGGCGGTAGTGGAAGCAGAGGAAGCCGCCGGCCTCCACGAACTGGCTGAAGTAGGCGCGGAGCTGGGCGGAGCGCAGCGCGGCCGGGATGCCGCTCACCAGGCAGTAGCGGGCGGCGGCGGCGGGAGCGTCGCCATTACCGGCGCTACAGCTGGGGGCCGCCATCTTGCCCCAGCGGGGCGACGCGTCACGGGCAGCTGGGCGCGTCGTGATGACGTCAGCTCCCGGAGCGCGGAGTGGGCGCCCCCTGGTGGACGGGGAACGCGCTGCAGGTGGGTCGGGGCGCGGAGGGGGCCTGGTCCTTTGGCCAGGCCTGGAGGGGGGGACACAGGCCCTGGGGGTGTCAGGGGGTGGGCCAGGCCCCAATGGAGGTGACAAGCCCTGAGGGTGGCCAGGCCCTGATGGGGGTCACAGGCCCTGATGGGGGTCACAGCCCCTGAGGGTCTCAGGGGGTGGCCAGGCCCCAGGGAGGGTCACAGGCCTTGGGGGTGTCAAGGGGTGGCCAGGCCGCAATGGAGGTGACAGGCCTTGGGGGTGGCCAGGTCCCGACGGAGGTCACAAGCCCTGGGCACAGCCAGGCCCCAGGGGGATGTCACAGGCCCTGGGCGGGTGTCAGGGTGCTGGGGGTGTCCTGGCCCCCCACAGCCTTGTGTGAGGGGTCCTGACCTTGCCCTCTTGGTAAAGTCCCAGCACTTCGCGTCCTTCAACGGAGGAGTGGCCCTGCAGTGACAGACCTGCCTCATGGGCAGGTGCCATGCTGGACAAGGGAGCCCACAGCGATCCCCTGTCCCCAGGGGCTGGTGGAACCAAAGGCAGGATGGAGACAGGCAGCGGGGCTGTTGGGCATCCCGTGTGCCGTGACTCAGGCACGCGTCACCGCGCTGCGTGGCTCAGGTCTGCCCGTGGCTGGTGTGGGCCTGCGGAAATCATCCGGTGACTCACACACTCCCTCCCTGTGGAAAACGGCCATCATGGGGCTGAGATCACCTTGGAAGCCGTCTGTCACCATTCGGCAGCAGCGGTGAGAGGTGGAGGGACAGACTGACAAAGCAGTCCTTCCTCCCACCGAACTGCTGGCTAAAATTCGAGGCGTTTCCCTGGGTAGGAGCGTGACGGGGCACAGGGAGGCTTCGTGCGGCTTTACCCAACACCTTGGCTGGGTCTGGCACGGCAAACAGGATGGTGTTTGCGCCTGTTGGTGGCTGTGTGCGTGGCCAGGTGAGTCAGAGCATCCACCTCCGACATCACCGCTGGGCCGGGAGCCCTCGGGGCAAGGCTAAACGCCTGGAGAAAGGCACAAGGCGTGGACGGGGCTGTGATCCCGCTGCCTCTGCGAATTTCTGTCTGCTGGGCACACTGAGGGGTTTAGTGCCGTGGGGCTGTTCATCAGACAGTTCCGACATCGCAACACTCCCTTCCCAACGGTGAGGCAGATGGATTTTTATGGAAAACCCTTTTTCCTTCAAGCGTCCTTTCCACCCCAGGCCTGCAGCCGGTTTTTCTAACCCCCCAGAAACTTAACACCACCTCTAAAAAGTCACCACCAGGTTCCAAAATGTAAAACATTTTATTAAAAAAATAATTTACTGCATCTTATATACAAACAGTAAGAATGTTCACTTATAAAATACTGACATCTAACGTGTTGCAGAAGCTGCAGGCAGGAGGAGCAAGCTTTCCAGGCGTGCTACATGCGCACCCAGCTGTAACTCAAGGGAGGGACGTTTGGTTCTACCACTAAACCAGCTCCGCTCATCTCCGCAGCGTTCACAGCTCGGGGTTCTCTTATTGTCTCACAAACAAGATAAGCCCACAGCCCAAGATGATGGGCAATAGGTTTAGGCACTTTTAGGTAAACCCACTGCCCTGCGAGCAGTTCTGTTTTATTTCATGGCATTATGGAGAAAAGATAGAATCTAAGAAAAGGTAGGAGGGGTGAATCTGCACACCCTGTAAGATTTAATACTCTGGCTTTTTTCCCTCTTGGTGCCTGAGGAAGATCTTCCATCAACATTTCTAAGATTTCAAGCACAATAGACAGACCAAGACTTCACCCAGAGCTAATTCCATAATGTTTGCATTCAGCAAGCGATCCCACTGAAGACATGTTACTCAGTGTGCCTAAACACTGCAGAAGCAATCTCTTAGTTGAGGACAAACCTCATCTCTTGGAGTTAACAGCAAAATGCATTGATTGAAATGGGACCAAGGATTCATTGAGTAAAAACCGGGACCAGGCTCTACCCTGACCTGGTCTGTGGTCTTTTTGCAGGTGGCTGAGCCGCTCTGGCTGCAAACAGGGAAATAAACTCCTCACCCGCACACGCGCTCCCTGAAACGGAGACCGGCACAGGCGAAGCAGGAGCTGCTGTAAACATCTGCTGAACCAAAGCTGATTCTCTGTGTGCTCTGCTGCAGCCTGGCTGAATCCTCAGCCTCAGTCCTACTGAAACGCACAGTTCCCTGCAGAGTCCAGAGTGTCTGTCTGGCTAAATCCCTGCTCCCAGATTTGCTTTGCTGCCTGGCGAGGCATGGGGAGCATCCACGGAGCCATCGGCCAAGCGCGGCTGCTCAGCACGCCATGCGTGCCGCCGGAGCCAGCTGCCTGACGGATATTTCGTACAGCATTTCCACGATGAGCTCAACAATGTCCGCGTTGCCAATGATGGGTCGGAAGAAGAGATCCGTGATGAGGGCGGGAGGGATCGATTTTAAGGTGGAGGAGACTAGCAAAATGCGGGCAAAGCGGCCCTGGTCCTCAGGGTGCAGGGGCTGCAGGACCTCCTGAAGCGCTCTCTGGGCTTCCTGCTGGAGGCTCTCGATGTACGGGGCAGCTTTCAGCCCAGGAACATCTGCCAAGGGAGAGGAGGAAAAGTTGGTAATGAGAGAGGCTGGAAAACAGCCCCAAGTTTCTCCCATTCCCATCCTTCCCCATTTCTCAGAAGGGATCTCTGAAGCTACACTAATGAGANCTCAGGGTGCAGGGGCTGCAGGACCTCCTGAAGCGCTCTCTGGGCTTCCTGCTGGAGGCTCTCGATGTACGGGGCAGCTTTCAGCCCAGGAACATCTGCCAAGGGAGAGGAGGAAAAGTTGGTAATGAGAGAGGCTGGAAAACAGCCCCAAGTTTCTCCCATTCCCATCCTTCCCCTTCCCCATTTCTCAGAAGGGAACTCTGAGGCTACACTAATGAGATGTACTCAGCACTACCAAAACGTAGCTATTCCAGGGATGCCGTTTGAGGGAGGAAAAATAGTTAAGTGGGGAAGCACATGCTTTACAAAGTAAATCCCGGGGTAATTTATTGTCTGCAGGACAGGCAAAGGTCTCTAGCTTTTACCACTACATTTGACATCCCTCCTCCCCGCTTCCCGGTGCATTTGATAATGATCGGTGTTAAGGAGAAGATAACCAGCCCACCCCACTCTCATGCCTGCCCGCGCCCTGAACGTCTCCAAGCCAAAAGGTGCATGTTCAGATGCTGAACTCACTGGGATTGAAGAGAATGGCTCCCTTCAGGTAGGCGTATTCCTTGGGGCTCAGGTCCAGCCTCCAAAAGGTGTTCAGGCAGCACTGCAGCCGCTGCACGGCAGCCAGCGTGGGCTGTGTCCGCTCAGGCTCCTGCTGTTTACTTTGGCCATCGAGGAGGATCTTCTTGAGCATGCTGGGGGCTGGGGTCTCCATCACCTCGAAGGTCACCATTTCCTGGACCAGTCCCAGGAGGAAGAGGGGAACCCAGCAGCTGTCCAGCAGCAGGAGTTGATCCTCTCGCGGCAGCAGCTGGAAGGCAGGGAGGTTTTTCATGAAGCTGATGGTTTTTACCAGCACGTTGGATGCCGCCTGGCAGGTGATGTGGGGTGTACGGAGGCAGACGGTGCGGCGCTGGTGGCAGAGGCAGCGCTGGTGGGGAGGGCTGCGACCGCCCCGGCTGTGGTTGAGGTTCTGACTGAGGAGGGTGTAGAGGATGGCAGTGTGCTTGTCTTCGCTGTTGCACTGGCACCTCTCACAGTCCATGTCCGTGCTGCTGGTGGTCATAGCTGAGCCAGGCAGATGAATCCTCAGCGAAACTCAGCTCCTGCTACAGCAGACGGTAGAGAGACGTAAAATCCCTCCCAAATCTCCCCGTCCTCCCAGCTCTGCCAGTCCACAGCTGCTCAAACCAGCTCTTATAAGGCTGGGCCACCAGTGAAACACCCCTCCACAGCCTTGACCGCTCTGTGATTAAGCGGTCCTCATTAAAAAAAAAAATAAAACAGCCAGCCGTCCCTGGGCTGATTGGCTGGGGCAAACACGTTCTCCATATGGCGTCAACGGCCGTTTTCTCAATGAAGCGCCAGAGGCACGGGGAGGGGGACAGTGGGTTGGGTGGCCTTATCGCGATTACCCAAACAGTATAAACAAAGTCATTAACCCGGCCTGTACCATGGCACCAAGGCCCCACGCTGTCATCAGGCAGGTGTCACCGCCAGGAGGTTCACACACACACACAGAGGGCACTCGTCTGGGCCCTGTGTTCAGTAGCCTTGGAAAGAGCAACCTGGAAGTCGTTTTATCAGCGGCTGTTTGCCTAACCTTGCTGACAGGAGACTCGTGTTGTTACGGTCAGGGAAGAGAAACCCAGTGAACTGGTGGACTGTAGCAGTCGATCCCAGGCAGGGCCCATTGGTTTGTATCTCTCTGAGGAAACGCAGGTCAGGGGAAGAGCAAATTCTCAGATTTTCACCTTGAGTAATAAGGTGGATAATGAATTGGCTGGACAGCCGCAGTCAGAGAATTGCAGTCAATGGCTCGATGTCTAAGTGGCAACCAGTGACGACTGGAGTTCCTCAGGGATCAGTACTGGGACTGGTGCTGTTTAATATCTTTGTCAGCGACACAGACAGTGGGATCGAGTGCACCCTCAGCAAGTCTGCCGACAACACCAAGCTGTGCGGTGCAGCTGACATGCTGGAGGGGAGGGACACCATCCAGAAGGACCGGGACAGGGTGGAGAGGTGGGCCTGTATGAACCTCATGAAATTCAACAAGACCAAGTGTAAAGTCCTGCCTGGTGGTCAGAGCAACCCCCAGCACAAACACAGGCTGGGTGGAGGATGGATGGAGAGCAGCCCTGGGGAGAAGGACCTGGTGGTGTTGGTGGATGAGGAGCTAAACACAAGCTGGCAACATGCACTCGCAGACCAGAAAGTCAACAGCATCCCAGGCTGCATCCCCAGCAGTGTGGCCAGCAGGGCAAGGGAGGGGATTCTGCCTCTCTGCTCCGCGCTGGGGAGAACCCCCTACAGTGCTGCTTCCAGCTCTGGGGCCACCAACATCAGAAGGACACAGAGCTGTTGGAGCGGGGCCAGAGGAGGCCCCAGAGATGCTGCGAGGGCTGAAGCCCCTCTGCTGGGAGGACAGGCTGGGAGAGTTGGGGGGGTTCAGCCTGGAGAAGAGAAGGCTCCGGGGAGACCTTAGAGCCCCTTCCAGTCCCTAAAGGGGCTCCAGGAGAGCTGGGGAAGGACTTTTTACAATGGCATGTAGTGATAAGATGAGGGGGAACAGCTTCAAACTGGAAGATGGGAGATTTAGATTAGATATCAGGAAGAAATTCCTGACTGAGGGTGGTGAGCCCCTGGCGCAAGTTGCCCAGAGAAGCTGTGGCTGCCCCATCCCTGGAGGTGTTCAAGGCCAGGCTGGACGGGGCTTGGAGCAACCTGGGCTGGTGGGAGGTGTCCCTGCCCAGGGCAGGGGTTGGAACTAGATGATCGTTAAGGTCCCTTCCAACCCAAACCATTCTGTGATTCTACAACAGAACTTGCGCAGTGAAGCACAGTGGAAACATTTTTACCTGGTATTGCTAGCCGTTGACCAGCAGAAATTGAGGCAGGAATTGAGGAGCTTCTCATCACTGATCTCCGGGGGGCTGGTGGCCGGGTGAGGGATCCCCCCCCGGGGATGGCGGTGCCTCGGCCGGGGACAGGCCGGATTCAGGCCTCGGCCCGCCATAGGGGGGACACAGGGCCCAGACAGGCAATCGCCATGGCAACCGGATCCCGCGCCTCACGTCCCACCTCCCTCCGACAGATTGGCCGCGACTGCGGCCAATCATAACGTCCCTCCGCGCCGCTCTCTTCGCGGATTGGCCGGTAACAGGAAACGGGCCTGTGCTTCCGTTCGCGCCGCTTCCGGTTCCGGGCGCCGGCGTGAGGGGCTGAGGCGGTCGGTGCGGCGGCGGTGGCAGCGGGCAGGATGGGGCTGAGCGCGGAGGAGGCGGCGGAGCAGGAGGACCGTTTCGACGGCATGCTCCTCGCCATGGCCCAGCAGCACCAGGGCGGCGTGCGCGAGGTAGCGCCGCCGGACCCGGGAGCGGGATGGGGCGGCGGAAGCTTTTCCCGTATTCCCGGGGTGGGGGGAGGGGGGCGGGCCCAGGAGGAATGAGCGGAGGTGGCGGCGGCCCGGCTCTCCCCGGGGCCCGGCCCGCCCCGGGCGGTGCACATGCGGCACGGGAGGCACGTGTCTTCCCCGTCCCGGGAGCGGCGATAATGGGGAGCGCAGAGGACGCGCTAATTAATTAGTGTGAGGCTAATGAGGGGCTAAGGAGCTCTGGCCTTGCACACCGGCTCCTGCCGCCTCCGGGCTACCCTCGTGCGGGCCCCCAGCACTCGGTCACAACAAAGCAAAACACCGCAGGGGAGGGACCGAGTCCCTCTGTCCCTGTTTCCCAGCACAACCACCTGGTAGCGGCCCCCCGAGACCCGGATGGGTTTAGGCTCGACTATGGAGTGTGCTTGAACGTGAACGTGGCTCCCCTCCTCGTGGTTGGGGCTCTGCTGACTCTTGCTGGGGGCTCTAGGGGTCCGGGTGCTGACCTGCGGCAGGGCTGGAACATCCCACGTGCAAATGGTTTGGGGCAATAGTGCTAATAACAGCTCCTCGTGCTGTGGTGAAACCTCGGAAATACTGACAGGGCGGAATTCCTGGAGAAAGAACCCAAAAGATAAGCCAAGTCTACTGAGAGTATGAATTTCCATACTTGGGGGATTCCAGTTCACAACTGCTAATTCATTGGCGGTATCTGTCAGGCAGGAAACAAATTTTAGTCTTTTGTAAAAATAAAGGGGCTGGGGAGGGTGAGTTTGCACACTGTGGTGCACTGGTTTAGGTGTGCTACGAAGCAAAATATGGTATGCATGGATATCTACGTACATATGTATACATACGTATATACCCAAATTCCTGCTGTAGATGGATCTAAAGAACATCTAGAGGTGTTAAAGTAGGTGTACCTCCAAGGTGACCTGATAACAAACTGCTCACCCTTCCTTCATGTAAACCGCACAGATTCCCCTTCTGAAAACTGGGCATCCAGGAGTTGGATCTCCACAAAAGCCACAGGATATTTGCTCTGGGAAACAGTCACAGGACTGATTTCAGTACGATCCTGGCACAGACACAGACAGGGAGTACAAAGAATAGTCTGCTTAAGAGACACAAGGTGGCTTGGAGTGATCTGGTCTCATTGCCTTTTTTTTTTTTCTCTCTCTCCTCTCCTTCTCCCCTTCTCCCCTCCCCACCCTGCCCCGTTTTTTCTGCCAGCTTGTGAACACGTTCTTTAGTTTCCTGAGGCGTAAAACAGATTTCTTCACCGGTGGAGAAGACGGAGTAGCAGAGAAGGTAAAAAAAAAAAAATTCTCAGGCTTTTATGTCTTTTAAGTTACATGCCACCCATGTCTGTGCCATGCTAAGACTTCCCTGCCTGAACAACTCGAAGCATTACGGTGCACTTGGGGACTAGCAGCCCATGATGCTGATGAAATACATCACTTGAGCAAGGTAATAACGAGCTGCCCCTATCTCAGGTGAGGCATGCACAATTGCTTGTTCGAATGGTACCGATGGTGCAGGGTTTTTTTGCCACGCTCTGGCCAAAGGCTTGTTTGGAAAGCAAATCTGGCAGACACAGTGACTTAACGGTGACAGACACCGCAATGTTGATAACCCCAGGTTACCTTGTTTGTTCATCTCAGAAAAAGCACAAAGTCCACAGCTCTGCATATGCAGCTGCACCTTTGTCTCGGGGTTACGGTACCTGTACGGAGCGAGTGTGCTGGGGAGCAAGTCTGGGGATCTGGGCGGCCTCATTGGCAGCCTGAGCATCTCCTATCCAGCAGGTATTCCTCACCCAGCTGGAGAGCTGAAAAACTAAATTGTTTCACTGTTGGGAAATAAGAACCAGAGCATTCAAACACAAACTGGCCAGACTTTCTGAAGATTTCTTGCTTGTACTTACCAGTATAGCAGCTATTCCCCTTCCTGGATACTGGAACTCCATCAGCAAAGCAGGCACTGCTGCTGAGTTTAATGTTTTAGGGCAGATGTTAATCGGTAACACGGTGTGTAATGTACTCTGTCTAGTCTCTAAAGTGGTAAAACTAAGGCAGGTAAGGGATGGGAAAGTGGATGGTTTCAAGGTAAGAAAGATGAAGCCTACTGCTGCTTTTCTTAGACTAGAGAGCAAATCTCCCCAAATTCCTGGGGACTGTGTGCTCTCAGGGAGTGAAACCCTCAGTAGCATTTCAGAGATGAGCACTGGCTGGTGCTTTTGGAGGTCCTGGCTACTGCTGTTGGCAATTCCATAGCAAGTCCCTGTCTGTGCCTGTAAAAGAAAAGTGTTTGTGTCCTTGGGTGGTATCTGTTAAAATGCTTTATGGTCTTCTGAAAAGGTGTTCAATACAGAGTCTCTTGACACCATAGTAACCACAACAAAAATTGAAGAAGCTGCTTCCCCAGTCCTGCTTGCCCGTTGGCATCAAAGAGAAGAAGGAGAGGGTGGGAAAGTCCTTGTCTTTTATGGGGTGGCATTTGAGAAGCCCTTGTGGTGTAGAGTGAGGGGGGTGTGGTGGTACGTTGAGAGAAGTGCGGTGTGTGCACACTGACAAGCTCGGGCAACGTAAATGATTTGCTCACCGTGGATCATCGTGCAGTTAGGAACAGAGGCTGGGAGATGCACGTCTTGAATTCTGTATCCTAGGAGACACTGGACTCGCTTTGTGTAAATAAATCTTGCTTTCCCCTTTAAAACAAAGCAGAAATACTTGGTGGTTGGTTACAAAACCGCGAGGTCTGGATGCTTTGAGTTGCTCTGGAAAGGTGCTGATCCCCCCAGGAAGTTTCTGGGATATATATAAACCAGTACCTGAAACCCCTGTCTGAGAATCCTCTCCACTCCGATTCCTTTTCTCGGGTTCTGTCTATACCGTTTTCTGGAGCAGACTTCAGTTCTCATACGTGCTGCTTTGCACAGCGCCGCTGGTGTTATTGACCACGGGACAACTGCTCTGGCTTCCTGCCTGTGTACTCAGCTTTCCCTCTGAGCAACACGGCCGTTTGCATCAGAGACCTTGAGATTTTGCTTTTCATAGTCACAACAATATGAGAATTCAAAGCAAAGATTTATGTAGGAACCTGCCCCTAAGTGTAAAACACTGAGCTTTTCAGATGTTTCTCCTCTAAGTCACGACACTGAATCTCCATCTAGTGCCCGGTGAAAAGCCCATTTGTGGGAAAGGTCAGAAATAGGTAAAAAAAAAAACTTGGATCCGGTGTCTCTGTTCCTCCAGCTGTCCTAGATGTACAGAGTAGCTGTCAAATGGCTGGGTTAGGCATCTGCTTGTCCTGCTGGAATTGCACAAAAGCCAAAACAAATGGAGAAATTTTGTTTCTCTGTTATCTCCATGGAAATACACTCCCTGTGTAAGGAAGAACTAGGAAGGGCTACATTTAAATATTTTGAGTTTTTCCCTAGTCTGGATTTTCAGTCAGAAGACTAGAGTGAAAATGAAGGGAAGAGTCACAACATCTGTGTGACTAACAAATGTTCTCGTGCTCCTCAGTAGGCAGTGAGTTGGCTTCATTTGGGTTTGAAAAAGTGGTGATTTTTTAAAACCCTTTGATATGTGTTCCTGTCTTTCAGCTGATCACAGATACCTTCAACCATCACAACAAACTAGCTCAGAAGGAACGGAAAGAGAAAAAGGCTCGTCAAGAGGCAGAGCGGCGTGAAAAGGCAGAGAGAGCTGCAAAACTTGCTAAAGAAAAGCAAGAAGCAAACGAGCCAAGGATTAAGGAACTTACAGATGAGGAAGCAGAAAGGCTGCAGCTGGAAATCGACCAGGTGAGAGTGGTGTCTGGTGCCTGCAGGTACCATCTAGGTCATCTCCTCTGCTGGTCTGCGTTTAGCTCAGGTAGCAATGAGTGGTTAAAATGGCTCAAGGCTTGTTCCTTTGCAGTGTCTGGACCACCAGACTGGTGTGCTTCGAAATTAAATTAGCCTAGGTCAAAGCATTGCATTTTCACGTGGGTTCTCCCATAACTCACTTTGCCTTTCTGCCTTCAGCAAGCTCTCTGATTGTAGCGACACCCTCTGCTACAGTCCTCAAGGTGTGAGGACCAAAGGGTTCTTCCCCTTGGCAATACCGCTTTCCTCTAACGCTGTTTGAAGGGCTGAAAATTCCCCATCAATCTTGAGCGTAGTTCTGAGTCCTGCTCTTTAGATTCAGCTGAAGAGGCTGAGGCCACCTAGTGTCAGATCAGCGAGTTGCACAAAGTGCCGACACTTGTCTGAGCATGTTCATTCTCTTTTTAAACAGAAAAAAGAGGCACAAGGACAGGTTAACAGTGTTCCGGTGAAACCCTCGGAGGATGATGGTGAATCTTCGGATTCTAACAAACAGGTAAAGCTCATCTAGGGACTTTGTTTTAGTCTGAGAGAAATAGGTTTTTGCACAACTATGAGAACTCCTGTAAATGTGAGGGAATACATTGACAATACACAGTTAATTCCCAAAGATTTCAATGGAGGTTTTCTTGTGCTTTCCTTTTTTTTGTAATTATGTTTTGACAGAAACACCTATTCATTTCGGGCTGAATTTATGTGAATGTCAAATACGTGCAGCTGACCCGAAATTCTTATAAACTCCAAGTGAACTGTTGTTACAAGAGGTATATGGAAACTTGAAAAGCTTCTTTCTTTACCCTTTAAATTGGTTGCTTAGGGAACAGATGATGAAGAGGAAGATGAGAAAGATAAAGGAAAACTTAAACCCAACTCTGGCAATGGAGCTGACCTTCCAAATTATAGATGGACACAGACTCTTTCAGAACTGGATGTAAGTATTGCCTCATTACCAAGATCAGAGGAATCTGAGCTAGGGAATAAGTGCGGGTGCTGGTTGGAATGGTGGAGCTGATGCCCTGTATCTCAGTTGCCTGGGGAAGGTTGTTAGTTTTACTTAAAGGCAACATTTCAATAGCTGGGAGAGAGCTCGATAACTAAATAAAATGCCCAGAAGCTGTAGTTACCTTTGCCAAACCTTGGTCTCGTTTAAACAAAACATTAAAATCTGCTTCCCTTTTTATGATCCCTTTGAGGTATTGGCCGTCCTTATTCTTGTATCCTTTCACCTCTCGCTCAGTCATTTCCCCAAGGAAAATACTGTGTGCTCTGTCTTAATCTGTTGAAACCAAGGCAAAAAGTCTTACAATAGCAGCACAAGAGACTAAGGAGAGGCTTCACTGCTCAGCTCCTCAAATCTGATCTTTGTCTGGTCCAGCTGGCCATCCCTTTCAAGGTGAACTTCAGGTTGAAGGGGAAGGATGTGGTGGTGGATATTCAGAGACGGCGCCTCAAGGTTGGCCTGAAGGGCCATTCGCCTGTCATTGATGGAGAGCTTTTCAATGAAGTGAAGGTGGAGGAGAGCTCCTGGCTGATTGAAGATGGTAAAACAGTCACCGTGCACCTGGAGAAGGTAAAGCAGAAAGAATCAGGGAAGATTCAGTCTTGTCTGCCTCTTCCTTGGTGAAACAAGAGTCTGTTGAAACCTATAAAAGCCCTGGGCTTTGTCAGCTGAAACAGAAGAACCGTGCTATGCTTATCCTTGGTACAATGTCAGTGGTGCTATTGGAAGCAGAGTATTGCAGGTTCCCCCTGTTTTCAGCCTAACTTCGTGCTAATCCAGGATATCCAATTGATTGCTCAGCAGTTCGGGAAAAGCTGGAAGGAAATCAGTCATTTTCAAGTCGTTCCTTAGTGGAATAATGCTGTGTTTTGTTATGTGTTAGTGACATGAAAATCCAGGGACAGACCTTATTGTGTCCCTTATTGTGTCCCTTCTGGGCCTCTCCTGGTGATTTGTTTGTAGTCCCATTTATGTCATGCCAAATGTGACATCTGACATCCTCTTAGATTTCAGAGTTGTGGAAACTCAGGCTACCGAAAGTGGCTTGGAATGAAAGTAATACCCTTTATCCATGTTCAGATTTTACTGATATTTAGAAAACTGTCAAATAAAGTTTAATTTCAGCAGCTTTTTCCTGTGACTGAGACTTAAAATTCCTAGAACAAGCCCAGGAAAAATAAAATATTTTTTGCCTCTTTAATCCTTCAGATCAACAAGATGGAATGGTGGAACAAACTAGTCTCCACAGACCCAGAAATCAACACCAAGAAAATTAATCCAGAGAACTCAAAGGTAAGAACCCTCCCAGTTTTATGGAATTGAGCTTTCTCATAAATATGCTCACAGTCGGCTCATGTTCAACTTCTACGTCTTTTTTTTTTTAACCAGTGTAAAACCAATACTGGGAGTACTGCTGCGTATGATGCTGTCATATAACATAAATGCCCCCCAAACTTTAAATGAATGAAACTGAGTCTAGATTAG
Source organism: Anarhynchus alexandrinus (assembly GCA_008711295.1). Classification (NCBI taxonomy): domain Eukaryota; kingdom Metazoa; phylum Chordata; class Aves; order Charadriiformes; family Charadriidae; genus Anarhynchus; species Anarhynchus alexandrinus. The sequence continues at coordinate 18,654 of VUYV01000331.1, read as the reverse complement.
TGTCTGTATAAGTATTTCTGCAGGTCGCATGCACAGCAGAGCGTAACCTCAGTGTATTAATGTTCTCTGCAAGCAGGGTGTGTGTATGGGTTGAGACAAGTTATTCCAATTTTGATAGAAGCCTTTGCTTTTAGTTGTCAGACCTGGACAGCGAGACTCGCAGTATGGTGGAGAAAATGATGTACGATCAACGACAGAAATCCATGGGCCTCCCCACATCTGATGAACAGAAGAAGCAAGACATCTTGAAAAAGTGCGTAGACCTCATTAATTTGTGGGTATTTGCTTTCCCAAGCCCCTCTCTTCCTCTTTGACACAAATACCTGAGCAGAAAACAGGTCGGCCTTTGATCCTCCCTGTGTTCACATCTACAGTTACATAGTCATTGAATTGTTGGCCAACCACCAGTGTCTATAAAAGCCCGTGGGGGTAGAAAGCATAACGGGAAATTCTGGGAATAGCCTAGCTCTGGAATTGTCTTAATCTGCTGATTTTGAGTCCAGAAAGCATGTTTGGGACTGGAGGTGCCATCTCTACTGAACTTTAACATCACCTTGATTGTTTTCTAATCTCCCTCTACTCAGTAGCCCAGATAATTGCCCCTCCCTACACACCTGCCACCAGACAGCTGTCTCCAAGCCAATAGCACTTTTATGTCTTTATTGCCCTGTTTGGCATAAACGCACCTTGGCAGGAAAGTTACTCACGGAGCTCCCAAGGCCGTTTGGGAAGGTGGGGAGGCAATTCTGGGTCACGCAGCTTCTTCAACAAGTGCAAACCCACATCTTAGCTCAGGATTGGAAGGAGAATTAGTGTAGCAGGGCTCACCCCTTTTCTTCCTTGGCTTATCTGTAGCTGCAGAAGCTTCCCTGAGCAGTGCACTGGGTACAGCGTAGGGTGCAACTGTTTTAGAGCAGAGACCAGAGTTCGTTAGTCTGTTGAGTTATTAGAGTGGGAGGTAGCCCAGTAGCCCTCTCCTCCTGGGAAGTCGACATGCAGGATATCTCGTTGGCAAGGTCACTCGTTCGGTGCTCTGGAAGTTGGGCTCGTGCACGGATTGGCTGGTAAAGAACGGATAGGAAGTTTAGACTTTGTTCAGGCCAAAGTAGACTCAGTGACACCCAGGTGGGTCCTAATCTCTGCCAGTGGAGCCCTCCTGGCTGCTAAACAAGGACACGATTCCCGCAGCACATATTTCCGTGGAAATGGAAAGTGGAAACGCTGTTGTGGCGTTTCAGGGGAAATAATGAGTTGAGAGAACTGAGGAAAGGAAGAGGCCTGCCCTTACTTGCACTTTCTATGTGAATCCTCTACGTGGTTACTTGTATCCCTTGGTGAACTGCGGGGCAGAGGAGGAAGCCAGGAGCTCCTGCGTGCACTACTCACTCATAGGCACAGCGTATTGTTCTCGGAACTTTCTGATGTGGCAACCTGAGTCCAAATAGTCCTGTCTGCTGGGATTGCAGTCCGTTTGAAATCAGGTTTCACCTAGCCTGAAACCAGATTTCTCTGGTCACGTCCTTCATGAATTTTCACTGTCACAGCACTGGAGATATTCCCGACGTCCCCAGTAATGCTTAAGATCACAAGTTTGAGCTTAAATTGTAATCTGCCCTCACAATCTCCCCTCTGCCCCACAATCAGTGTTGTAGCTGCTACGTGTCTGTCCGAGAGGTAACAGTTAAAGGGCGTGTTTGATAATTAATAACTCCCATGTGTCTGGACTTGCTGACCTTGATGGTTGGTAGGATTACTGATACCACTGACCCGAGGAAAAAGTGTTTGTAGTATGGGGAGTGTGTCCCAAGGAGCTCAGAAAAACAAGTCCCTGCTGTGGAAGGCGTGGGGAGGAAGCAAACTCGATGGTGCAGGAAGTAGGGATGCCTTACCAACCCCAAACAGAGCTGTTCCGTGGCTCCTGCTGACTCATACCCGAGCTTTTGTCTTTGTTTTCCTTGCAGGTTCATGGAACAGCATCCAGAAATGGACTTTTCAAAGGCTAAATTCAACTGAGCCCACCCCTTCTCCCCGCCTCTTTCAGTCAGCCTGTCGAATGGGGCAGGATACGCATCGCCGGATATGTAGGGATCCCTTACCTTGGGCAAGTAACCACTTCCAGCGTCCCCACCCGAGCTCGCTGTGGAGGCAGCTTCGTGAAGTCGTCCTCACTTGTCCTGTGTTGAGCAGAACACAAGGCCACAGAATCATCCTGCAGCAGCTCCAGTCGGAGCCATCTGCAACAGCCAAGCAGCAGTTAGGAGAGAAGGAGGGGTTAGAGCAAAAAGGGTGTTAGGGCTACAAGAGCCAGGCTCGAGAGGTTTTGGGACGTATCCTTAATGTACTGCTTAGCTTAATCTCCTGGCCCTTCAGAGCTGCTAATGCTCTCTTTGCTGTTTCAGTTTGGCAGCAGGTACTCCTGAGCTTTTAATCCCTTCCCCTTGGCTCTCCGGTGAAAACAAGGGCCTGTTTATTTTGTGAAATAATTCTCCTTCTGCCTCCTTGGGAAGAGAAAACACCAGTCTAAAAAAACAGCTATTGCGGTAGAGACAAACTCTGCTCCTCCTTTCTGCTGCTTCTATTCTTGCCCAAAGTGGAACAGACTGAGCCCCGCAGGGCTCAGGGGAGGGCTCCCGTCACAGCTGGAGCAGTTGTCCTGCTGTCCTACGACAAGTGTAGGCTGGAGGGTCTGTGGTTGTGGGCAAGGGAGAGGATGTAGGGGGCCGCTGGGGTTGCTGTTCTTGCAGGGAGTGCGTCTCCTGCCCCTTTTCCAAGAGCCTCTCTCCCTGCTGACTACTGACAGGCATCGCTGCGTTCTCTTCCGAGCTCCCGCTGACAAGTGGCATTACTCTGCATGTTCGTATCTTTGTTAAAACTGCAGTGTAACATAAAGAAAAAAAAAAAAAGTGGCATATTTCCAGGCAGAGCGTGTGATTTCTCCGGCAGAAGGGACCCAGGCTGCCTGCGCAGGGCGGGATGTGAGCTGGGAGGGGGCAGCGCCTGCAAATGAGGGTGCTGGGGAGGGTCTGCCTGGCCGGGCTGGGGGTGATGCTCTCTGCAGCCACCTGTAAATGCCTCTCAGGCTCCCTGCGCTGGGCTCATGTGCCTTCCCCGGCCCAGGAGAGGCAGTTGGAGCTGCGTGTCTCGCTCAGGAGTGCTGATGAACTCCGTGACCAGCTTGCACGCTCGGGGATGACCGAGGCTCGTTGCTCCAGGCTCCGCTCTCCACGTAGCAGCGCGTGACTGCGCTGAGGAAGCCACCCTTGCCCCAGGTCTGCTTTATGACAAGCTAACGAGGAAAATGTCACGAAAGCCCGGGCTCCTGTCAGTCCTTATCAGGCTATCCCCGATTCCTGCTGCTGTGGTTCTTGCCCCTGCTGCCCCGAAATGTTTCCGCCTCCTACCAGAGGGAGTGGGCATAAACGGCTGAAAAAAACCTCCTTGGGCAAAGTCCAGCCTGGCATGTTTGGTTTGTGTGTCTTTTTTTTTTTTTTNAGTAGTAGGACATTGTTTGCCTTTAGTCTCCCGGTTTTACAGGCTCTTGGAGTCAAAAACCAGCACCCACCCAGCTGAGCAGTGACCTTGTGGGCGAGCAAGGACCCAGGTCGGGGCAGCTGCCTCTCCTCTGGACTGCTGGATCCTCCCACTTTGTTCATCTTACAGTTCACCCCGCACACGTTTACCGGTCTCTGCTTTGGCCCTGATAAACCAATAGGATCTCCCATTACTTTAAAAAAAAAAAAGCCAGATTCTGCTGGTTCCATAGGCCCTTAGCTCTGGAGTGTGCGTACCGGGCAGGGTCTGTGCTGAACTGTGGGGTGGGTGAGATGGGAGGGCCGAGCTGCTGTTCTGGGGGTGTGACAAGTTTCACCCCATTCTCAGCTATGTCAGAGCTTTGCTGCTCCCTGGAGATGCTGGAGATCGGGGAGACGGCCGGGCTCTGCACCTGCAGCGGGATCCACAGCCAGCTGCCAGCCCCTCCTAAGCAGCAAACAGGTACCATGTGTGGTTCATGGCACCACCCCAAACCCATCCTGCAGCTTTTGTTATTTCCCTGTTACCGCCTCAGCTCTGTAACCAACACCAGAAACCCGGAGTCTGACCTGATCACAGAATCATCAGGGTTGGAAGGGACCCCTGGAGCTCCCCCAGTCCACCCCCTGCCAGAGCAGGGGCACCTCCAGCAGTGGCACAGGACGGCGTCCAGGCGGGTTTGGAATGGCTCCAGAGGGGGAGACTCCCCCACCTCTCTGGGCAGCCTGTGCCAGTGCTCTGCCACCCGCACAGGAGAGAAGTCCCTCCTCAGGTTGAGATGGAACTTCCTATGGTCACGTTTGTGCCTGTTCCCTCTTGTCCTGTCACTGGGCACCACTGGAAAAAGGCTGTTCCCATCCCCCTGGCACCCTCCCTTGAAGGATTGATAAGCATTGATAAGATCCCCCCTCAGTCTTCTCTTCTCCAGACTGAAAAGCCCCAAGTGCCTCAGCCTTTCCTCATCACAGAGATGCTCCAGTCCCCTCATTGTCTTTGTAGCCCTTTGCTGGACCCTCTCCAGCAGTTCCCTGTCCTTCTTGACCCGGGGAGCCCAGAACTGGACACAGTGCTCCCGATGTGGCCTCCCCAGGGCAGAGCAGAGAGGGTGGATGACCTCCCTCCACCTGCTGGCCACACTCTTCTTGATGCCCCCCAGGATGCCATTGGCCTTCTTGGCCACCAGGGCACATTGCTGGCTCGTGGGCATCCTGTTGTCCCCCAGGACTCCCAGGTCCCTTTCCACAGAGCTGCTCTCCAGCAGGTCAGCCCCCAACCTGTACTGGTGCATGGGGTTATTCCTCCCCAAATGCAGTACCCCACACTTGCCTNTACAGCGTTACCGAAACCAAAATCTCAGTGGCTGTCCCTCCTCGGCTGCTGCAGGGTCGTCGCTTGTGTGAGCCGGGGCAGTGGTCGGGGTAGTCACGACTCCGAAACTCTGGAGTCTTCCAGTCCAGGGTGGCACTAGGCTTAGCGCTGGTTGGCGTCGCTTGCCGGCNCAGACTTCTGGCGTGTCAGCCACCCCTCCCAGTTTTGTGTCATCAGCAAACTTGCTGATGGTACACTCTACCCCTTCATCAGTCCGATGACTGGCAGCTGGATCTGCCAGCCATAGGACCAGCGCGTCGCCGTTACACAGCGTTGTGCTGCCTGTTTTAAGTGCAGAGCTACCACAGCGTTACCAAAACCAAAATCTCGGTGGCTGTCCCTCCTCGGCTGCTGCAGGGTCGTCACTTGTGTGAGCCGGGGCAGTGGTTGGGGTAGTCACGACTCTGAAACTCTGGAGACTTCCAGTTCAGGGTGGCACTAGGCTTAGCGCTGTTTGGCGTCGCTTGCTGGTGGCAGGTTGGGTAGCAGCAGAGAGAAAACAGAGAAGACAGAGAAAAGACAGCGACAGGAACCCCAGAGTATCATAGAATGGTTTAGGTTGGAAAGGACCTTGAAGATCATCGAGTTTCAACCCCCCTGCCATAGGCAGGGACACCTCCCACCAGCCCAGGTTGCCCAAGGCCACGTCCAGCCTGGCCTTGAACACCTCCAGGGATGGGGCCTCAACAACCTCTCTGGGCAACCTGTGCCAGTGTCTCACCACCCTCAAAGTGAAAAACCTCTTCCTAATGTTCAATCTAAACCTGCCCTCTTCCAGTTTAAAGCCATTCCCCCTCATCCTATCACTCCATGCCCCAGTAAAAAGTCCTTCCCCAGCTCTCCTGTAGCCCCTTCAGGGACTGGAAGGCCGCAATAAGATCTCCCCGGAGCCTTCTCTTCTCCAGGCTGAACACCGAGTATCTGGGGGAGATTTTTTTTGGGGGGGTGAAGGAGTGTCATTTTGCCTTTCAGGCAGGTAAAGGGAAAAGGCAAACAGTCCTGGGAGACCGGGGCCGTAACTACAGCTCTGAACCCCACGGCAGGTGAATGCCCGGGGCCGTGTTTGTGAACGGCGGTTGATCCCAGCACTACCCCTGGACTTCAACCCTTCCGGCCAGCGGAACAGAAGGTGTTTCTCCCGACGGCCTTGTCCTCTGCAAACACCCAGCTGCCACTGACTTTCCCCAGGCCAAGGTGAATCAGAAGCACCCTTTTGCTTCCAAAAGGCAGTTTCCCCTGGAATAAACCACACCAGGGCAGGGCAGCTCCCGTCCGAGCAGCTGCAGAAGTGGCTTAAACTATGTGAACCCCCACCTCAGTCCGAGTTACTGCAGACCACGGACCGTGGCCTCGTCCTTGCGACCACCGCAGGGAAACGCTGGGCACCACGAGGGACATCGGGAACCGAACCCTACCAGTACATCCCTGTGACTCCCAGCAGATGTTTCCCTGCCCAAGCCCCAGCAGACCGGGGAGGGCCGTGCTGGAGGGTGGCAGGCGATGAAGGTCCCTTTGTCCTTCCACGCCCGTGTCAAGTCACCTGGAGAAGCCGTTTCGGTGCTGCCACCCGCCGGAGCCTCTGCCAACGCAGCCTGGAGCTCCTCCACCCGCCCGGCCATGGCTCCCTCACTGTTGGGCCCCTTCTCACATCCTTTAAAAGCAAAACCTTGAAGGCACATGGGCTCTGCAGAGTTTTCCATATGCTAAAAGTTGCCCCCAGCCTTTCTTTTTTTCTTTCCCCCCTAACAGCAGCTCTTGGCTTGGCTTTTATTAATGAATGTCGCAGCTCAGCCCATTTGGGAAGCGGCCCAGACTGCGGGACGGCTTTGGAAAGAGCAATGAAACAGCAAAACCCTAAAGCGGGAAACGGAGGCAGTGGGTATTTAACATTACCGCTTACTTTGAGGAGACGCCGCAGCTCCTCTGTTGGTGAGGACCAGGCTGTAAAGAATGAGGGTCAGTCCATCCACTTTCTAACTTCTAAACCCCACTGAAATAAACCGTTTCGTTCAGGGAAGATGAATTTCTTTAACGCTCAGAGCCTCACGCATCCGTTCCCAGCAGAGGTACTGATCTCCCCTTAACCCGAACCCGAGGAACCACAGGCGGGGGGGGTGGCTCGGGCTGTGTGGTACGTCCCGTCCTACTGAGGTCACTGGACTAAAGAGCAGCACTCTTGCAGCAGGGCGAGGAGCCACGCACCGCGCGAGTCCCCGCAGAGTCTCCTGGCAAAACCGAGCCCAATAAAATCAAACAGTGTCTTCAAGGAAAGGAAAGGTGCTGAGTCAGGCTCCCAAAGGGAAGCGCCCGCGCGAACAGAGCGTGTTTACACACACGCGCCCAGGTAAAGGGCTCTCGTGTTTCTAAGATCTCCACTTGGACAACCAATCCTTTCTGCCAGATCACTCAGCAGAACACTCAACAGTAATGCTCAGAGCAAAAACCACTACAGCACCAGCCAAGACGGCTTCATCGGCAGCAAATATGACCCTCAGCAGACAAAAAAAGCCCTGTGGGTTCGTTCCACGCGTGCCTGCGAGCGAGGAAACCCGTCATCCGTGCAGCAAACTCAAAAGCAGGAGAGTTGCTGAACACAGGACTGATGGCAGAGACAGATCCACTGCGGGACCATAGTTTTAAATGTAAAGTTTTCAAATATTTCCAGGAATTGCAATGATCTTGCAGGAGGAGTTTTGAAGCAGCCAGTTGGCGAGGAAACAGTGCTTTGGAGCAGGGGACAAGCTCCCATGCTGTGCATGCAGCAGACAGAGCCGCACCGAGCGGCGATCGGACCCGAATCCTCCAGAAACAGCCTCTCCCCAGGGATTCAACGTGCCCGAGAGCAGCAGAATCTGCAACACAGCACGTTACAGCCGCTCGGTCACTCCGGCTGCTTGAACGAGTGTTGGGGAAAGACTAACCTCGTCCAGGAAAAGCACTGGAGAAATGTAGAGAGGAAGGGCAGGCAGGCAGAGCGCAGAAAAGATGTGGCCCAGACTTGCAGGGGGAACTAGCAGGGCAGCTTAGGAGCAGGTGGGGACAGCGGAGACGGCAGTGACACAGCCACGTCCCCGCACAGGCTGCTGGAGGGTGGCCAGCACGCTGCTTGCCGGCAGCCTTCGCTCCATTTCCCGGGCTCCCAACCAACTGGTTCGAGGGCTCCGGACACAAAACCATCTCCTCTGGAGACCCTTCCCAGCAGAGAGAACGGAGCATTTACCTGTTCACGGCTTTAAAATCCTTCCAGGAAACACGTTTCTCACTCAGCTGCCGTGGGCTCCGCCTGCTGCCGAAGGGTGGCCGGCCAGGTTGAACTTCGTTTAGCAAAATCGGGACAGAACAGGCAGGGGACCGCGTGCAGAAGGACTCAAGGCCGGGGTCAGTCTTCTGCCTGTCTGCACGGACTAGGCAAGAATCACAAGTCCTTAACAGACCAAACTTAAGGGAAAAAAAAAAAAAAGAAGGCATCAGTGCCAATCATTCACACTATACACCCTGTGCACCAGGGGGGAAAACCCACCCACGACCCCCTCCCTGCCATCCTCTGCCCAGGGGGGGCGAGGGAAGGTCAGCGGCAGGGAATGGAGCTCTGCAGGTTATCGGGTGAGTTTTTGTAGTGAGATTACAAAGTGCAAAACTGGTCCTTCAAGTCACAGGGTCAGAGACTGTACCAGCCTCCCTCCCCAAGCGGATCCTGTCCCGCCATCGGGGACAGCAGCCGCTCCGGAGCAATTCTTGCACATTTTCTAGCAACAGCTGTCTACACCGCAGGGAACGAGATGGAAATTCTCTCCCCACAAGGCTCAGTTTTTCCAGAGCTCAGTTCCAGCATCACCCCTCCGGGAAGGTCCAGGTTTCCCTGCATGCAAACAGACACTTCCCCAGAGGCTCCTTTATTTGCACCCACCTTTATCCCCCACACCAGCCCGGCATTCAGCCCGCTGAACAATCCCCCCCGTGCATGGGCAAGTGCTGCCAAATAGCCAAAAATATCCCTGGGAAAGCAGGGATCAGCAACGCCCCCCCACGCAAACCCTCCTGCCTGGCCCAGCTTCCCTCCGCTGAGGGATGCTCTCCCCGAACTGATGCAAGCAGGAAGGTAAAAGACACAGCACAGGTAAAGAGCACATCTTTTGCTTTATAAAAAAAAAAAAAGACCGAATCAGACATTGAAGGCCAAGGAGTGCAAAAGAATCCCGTAAGACACCACAGGTGCACCAGCTTAAGGGACCATCGAGTTGACGGTCTTCCTCTTAGTGAGTTTTTGGGGTTTGGTTTTGTTTTTGGTTTTTGCAAGCTTAATCCATACACATTCATTCTTCGTCCACAGACTAAACATTAAAAAAAAAATGTCCTATTGCATCTGTAATAGCAATCGGCAGCTCCTTCGCCCCTCGTCTCCAAAGCTCCAGCGCGCAGACCACAGAGCAACGTGTCAGCGTGACCCGTGCCGGCGCCTCAGTGCACAGGTTTAAGTAAACTTGTCCAAATACGTATGTACAAATCCATTCAGAAGCAGGAAGCCAAACGGGTCCATCAGTACAGGTGGCATTCAGAAGGAGGTGAACCAAACATGGCTCCTCTGGGAGTCCCGGGCTGGCCTTGCTTCGAGTCTCTTCCTTGCATAAACGGGATTTTTCACAAACCGACAGCTTTAAAAACAAAGCGAGGAGGGGAAGCCAAATCCAAGTCTCAGTCTCTCCCCTTTATTTTCCAAATCGCTCTCCGTCAGCGTCTCAAGGTGTGGTCTCGGTAATGTCCGTGATTTATGAAAGCATGCTCTGAAACGCAAGCGGTTTACAAAAACAGGCTCTAACAGGGGCTTGAACCGTACATTTCAAAGGGCTTTGGCTGGTTAAGTAAGCCTGACTGCTCATGTGAGGAATTAAATCCTTTCCCCCCTACCCAACCTTTTGAAGAGTAATCACGGGCTATGAAATAAAGGCACATTTCAGTTCAATTAAGGCACATTTCAGTCCAATTAAGGCACAAAAACATGGTCCACACCAAAGCACGGGGCCTATTTTGGTTTCCCTCTCCCCTAAAAAGCAGTGGGTGTGTTTATTCTACGGCTGGTAAATCCAACTAAGCGTTTTCTATTCATGTCCAAGGGCACCTGAACGTATAAACAAGTCCCATGGCTTCACGTGTTTACTTTATGATAAACAACCAAGTGGCAACACCAGTAAGACACAGCTTCCTCCTGCTGCAATGCCGCAGCCCTCAAGGTCGCCTGGCGCCGTGCCCTCGGGGTAGCGACACCGCATCTCCCGCTTCGGCGACTGGCTGTTAGAGAGGAGCAAAGGGAAGGAGAAGGCGCCGTGTGCCCGCAGGGGAAAGGCAGGACCAAGCAGACCCTCCGCTGGCACTCTCAGGGGAGGCTTTCCTTTCAAAGCAAGGCACTTTTAAGGGAGTTTCTAGCAGGATAGTCAACCAGCTCCATTTTTAATTGCAAAAAGCTAAAAATGAACCGGCTATTTCCTTCACCTGGCATAACCCGAGTTCAAGGCTCGCCCTGGCAGTCAGCGTGACAGGGAAACGCAGAGGGTTTGGCAGATGAGGGAGGAAGAGCTGACTGGCATCAAGTCACAGGTCATCGCGGGCAATCGGTAACACCTCACCCCTGCAGCTCACATCAGACTGGCAGTGAGTGCAAAGCTGCTCCCCACGGTCTGCTGCGGTGATGAGGGTGGCGCAGCTGTCCAGACATCCCACCCCTCTGCAATTAGCAGTATCTCGGAGACACGCCAAGAGGCCAAAGCTTAAACGAACCACATTACCTGAACCTTCTCCTTACAACGCAGCAGGAGAGGACACCACTAAGGGGCAGCAGGAAGGCAGATCTGACTACTGCAAACACCATGGATAGAGGACTTAGGTTTTTGGGACCAACCCCGCCACTTGAAACAGAGATTTGGGCCCCTAGAGAGCAGGTGCTTGGCCTTCACCTCAGCATCGGCACAAACACAGAGACACCATCCAGTTATTCCCCACCCAAGTTAACTTATGCAATGCCAGAAAGCAACAACTGTACAACAGATCCTCAAAACAGGGAAAGGGCCGGGCCACCGAGGTTGTTGAAGCTACATGTGAACTGTGGAAATCATAGAGGCACAAGGTATCTGATACTTCCTCGTCCATCTTCTCCTCCCTGGGCACACATTCCACCTCCCAAGTTCATCAGCTCCACAGTTCACTTCCTTGATGTTCTATATTGTCCAAAAAAAAAAAAAATCCAGTGAAATTCAGACAGCAGGAGAAATTTGGCTTCAACAAAGGATGAGGGCAGACTGGGGAGGGGGAAAATGTGGCATGGCACACTCCGTATTGAAAGAGGAGAAACGTGATTGCAGCAAAGCCTCGAAACGCTTGCCTGCTGCTTGGGTCCTTTTCCTTAACAATACACCTGAAGCAGAGGTGCCCCAGATGAGTCAGTCTCTGTGTCTTGAAAAGAGGAATCTCTGCTTGTTGGAGAGCCTTGGAGAGGAAAGAGAAGAGACGGTGACATTAGCCAAGGTGAACTATAGCAGCCGAGTGCCTGGCAGTGAGGCAAGCAGCTGCCACAAAAGGCTTTGTGTATCATGAGGGAGGAGAAAGCCACACAAAGCCCACAGGCAGGGAACAACCCTGCCTGTATTGTAACCATCTTCTAGGACAGATCTGTTATTACGCAGGAGAAAACTTGTCTTTTAGCCCTGGGCTGCTCTTTGGAGCGGAGCATGCATGCTGCGGGGATCAGAGCTCAGGGGACAGCCTGTCGCTCTCCCCTGCTTCCCTTTTGCACAGTTCCTTTTGTTCCCAGTGTAACCCAGCTGTGACCTCAGCTGGTCACACCCCAAATACAGCCCCAAACTTTGTCAGGATACCCAGAGATTGAAAGCCAAGTACTGTGCGTGGATAGAGAACACCCCAAACTTGGGTTTTACCCTTTTTTCGGAAGCACCCACCAACCCAGACAGTATTCTGAGCTCCCTGTGCTCCCAAAGCTCGAGAGAACTATGCCCCTTACGGTAACCTGAGGGGCAGGTGTCAGCTCAGCCTTTGCATACGGTGAAAACTGAAGGTATACGTAATACGGGAAGTTCTGAGCATTCCCCTCACTCCTGCGATGCTGCTGCAGCTAAGAGCCCTGGCCAGGTACGTTACCTGCGCTGCTGTGCCGCCTCATATTCCTGGCTATCACATCTGCTGGTGTTTCTTCTGATATTTGCACGGCCAAATCTGGAACGAAAACCAAGAGGGCCTGAGACAGGAAAGGATGGGCAGCTATGACTCAAGAGTAAAGATCCCTGTCAGGGAACGAACAGGGCTCTCCTTCACAAGGCACCACCCTCGGGTAACAGGAGAGGTAGAGTCTGATTCTTCAGATTGCTTCCACCATTGTTTTGGTAATCTGAGCTTTATTAGTCCCTAAATACCAGGAAGCAACAGCAGCTTTGCTGCTAAACTGGAAAGCACAACAGCCACCCGGTTTCCTCCATGGATTTCTCCTTGCCCCGCATACTTAGCTTTTCAAGGTCTTTCAACAACAACCTCTCTTAGAACCTGTTCTGGAGGTCAGTCACTTCAGGCTGCTCCAGACAAGGAGGAAAGTATCCCTGAGACAGCCATGAGGCATTTACGCTGTGGCAGCAGCCCTTCCCTCCTCTCTCTTTGCAGGGATATTTACCGGCTGCTCCTCACCCCACTGCACAGAGGAAGTCTCAGCTCCAAGGAGGCACTCTGTCACAGTAGTCTAAGGGTGGCATTAGCAAAGAGCGCTGGTAGAACACAGAGAGAGACAGCTTAGTAACTGGACATCCTCTGGCACAAGCCAGCTCGTCTGGTCATACCAGTTAAGTTTGACTCACGGTCTTTCTGCCTAGCTTAGAGGTGCGGAGGAAAGCCAGAATCATTGCAGTAGCAGCAGAATAAGCCCTTATATTGCTCAGCACAAAGTTCACTGACAGTGAAAGATTCTTATCAAGAAAGCCACAACGCAGTGACCGGTGAGCAGCAGAGGTCTCCATAAGGACCTCCATTCACACATCCCAGGGAAACAAGCCCAGTCTGAAGACAGACATCAGCTTTCAACCCTGCTCCATTGCCACATGGAGCAAGGCTTTACCCAAAGCATAGGCTTTGATAGAATAACCCTCTCGTATTGAAGCAGTAACACCAAGGAACCTGCACATACCGTCTTGGCTGATGACCATGGACTCTAGCATCGTTTCATTACCGCTGTCTGGTGCGTTGCCTCTGCTGGACTTCTCCTCGTGGCTCTGGCTGGCTGGGATAGAAATATGGGGCCGGACCCTGCTTTTCCGGGTGCTGATGCGTATGATGCCTCGGACCAGCCTGCATTCAGCATCCTGCTCGTCCAGGTTGTAGTCCTGAGTTATGCTATTGATGAGGTCTGAGATCTTGTTGGTCTTCTCCAGGAAGACAGTGTCTGATGTGCACTTAGCCAGCTCATCGATCTGGTGGACGCTGAAGAGCTCCGTCAGTTTCTTGAAGATCAGGACGTCGATCTCCCTGCTGGACATGGAGCCGTTCAGCTCACTGATGTCCAAGTCGGACTCGTGGAAGGAATAATACTCCTCCGAACTCCGGTGACTGCTGGGGAGCGGTGGCTTTTCTATGCTGTTCCTGAAGGGCTTCTCTGGCAGCAGCTCTTTGCAGCATGAATCCGATTCCAGGTGGTGGCTGGGGCTCCTGTTTTGATAGACAGGAATGCCCTTCAGTTTCACATCTGGGTAACTGAAACTGCTACCCATGCTGGACTTTTTGATCTGGTTCCCATTCTTCTCAGTGGGAGAGACGTTGGCGGGGCTGTTTGGCAGTCGCCCGTTATAATCTCCGTTCTTTCCGTCATCAGTGGAGGTCTCAGCGGGCCCCGCATAGGGGATACAGACACTGCAGTCCTGAAAGCAGCCCCCACAGGTCACTATACAACAGAAAACAGCCTTGTATGTGTTCCAGGCCTGAGACAGAGAAGAACAGCAGAAGCTCTGGTCTGGGGGAGCCTCTGCTGTACCAGAAATAAAGGTGATTGTTTCTGCCTCTCTCCCGTTAGAGTCTTTGAGGTCAGCTTTGCGACCTTTCCTATCCCGCATCTGCTGGGCTCTGGTGCGGCTCTGTTTGATTTCAGGCGTAGAGCCGCTGAACACCTCCAAACTGACATCCGTCTCCTTGGATGGTCTGGTCCGCAGGGGCACAGCCTCCTGGTAGGACTGGTTCAGCTGGCGATGGCTGTTCAGGTCGTGGGGGAGTCCTGTTTTCCGGCCCAGCATGGCTCACCGCTCAGGCACCTGGAGAACAAGAAGGTCTCAGGTCAAGCATTCGTCATCAGTTTCACCTGAGCGAGCTGTTGATCAACAGAGAAGGACCTAACATTCAAATTCAGTGATTCTCAAATTCAACATTTCAATTATTTACAGAAATATTTTGCATTAGGACTCACGCTGTTCTCACTTGTCACATAGAGAGGGAATCCAGTGTTTCAGGGTTCTCTGACTACTCTAGTTTTGCTGCTTCCTTTCGGTAGACGCTTGAATCAGAAGATAGATGTTTTAAAAGGACTATTTTTAAGACGTCAAAATCCCTGTAACCTTCAGAATAGGTTTCCTCAAGGCAGCTGGAAGAAGAGTCAGGCTCCAGAGCCGCTGCTCCAGAGCAATAAATGAGCACCCCAGCCGTAGGTGGAGCCAGCTGACAGGCTCCAAAGGGAAAGTATCTTCTTTTAAACAACTTCCCCTTTGTTTTGCATTCCTTAAGATTAAGCTGGGCCCTGACAGCACTTATCCGTTTCAAAACACACTGTGCCAAGGAGGAGATGACAAGCAATCAATCATTATGCAAGCTGCCAATTCAGAGTCCAGATTATTCAATGTTATTTAAATTTAGAGGATTTAGCAATGACAGCGTTACTAACACTGATGATTTTTGCTAGTCATGCTAAGACTGTGTTATGTTAAAGACTTCCCTAAGAAAACCGATGTCTTCATCTGGATTACAGAAAAGATCTTGACAACAAGTCAGTCTCAAATCATGCCTCCTGGGAGCAAAACCTTTACAAAGCCCTACTGCAGAAACCCCACAGCAGACTATCTGCTCGACTGTTTTTCTCATTGCCACTCTACTAACGCAACTGCCCCAGGTCTGCACACAGGAGTAAACTGTTTTTCCAGGGTACTATGTCACACTTTATCTCCACAGATCCCACACGCAGAGTTTGGCACATTAAATCTCCTTATTATGAGGAAAGCTCGGCACCGGGCAATGGCGAGGAATGTCAGGATAAGGCTGTCACTCTCCACTTCTATTGCTGCTGCTTTTATCCCAGACTACGGCGGGCCCCTAAATTGTCCATGGTTTCTAAGCTTCTTGGCTAACACCGCTTTCACCTCCAAGAGATCCTTTTAAATACTAATTAAGCTAATTAATAAGCAGTGAAAGCCCAGCCATAGCTTAAGTGGTTTTGGACTGTGCCTGCTGCTCTACTATATACTTTCTATAGGGCACCTCAAGCATGAATAAATAAATCTGTCCCACCTTGTAAGAGCATTTTTCCTTTTTTTTTTTCTTTTTTTTTTGTTTTTAACAAACAGTAATGTTGCCCCCACAAAGAAACAGGCAGACTGAGAACCCGCCAATTACAGCACACCACTGCTTTCCAAGAATATTTTGGCTCCATTAGCTTATAAAGATCCGTAAGTAGCGCATGTCCCAGGAGCTCCCTCTGCACATTCCTGGACAATAGCCCCAGATGGTCCAATTTCAGTGCTGAGCAGGCAGAGCTCCCTAGACTCAGCATCAGTGGAGAGTTTTGATTGCTTTCTCTTCAGAACAACAGGGTTTTTTCCCTTAGCTTCATCATTTTACTAATGCAGTTCAAAATTTAAAAACAAACAACCAAAAACATTTGAGCTGCGTAAACACAGAACTGCTTACTGGGATGTTTCTTTTAACACTGAGGCCTCACCAAGAGATCTAATGTATGCATTGCACAGTAACCATCGTTTATATAACAATATATAATATTCTGAAATTTCAAAGCATCTTTGACATAGGGAAGAGCATTATCTCAGCTCTACAGAAAAAGTCTTGCAGGCTCAGAGATTAAACCACTTGCCTGACATTGCACAAACCCCCAGCTGCATCAGGCGTCAGAGACACCTCTGACCCCGAACACTGAGCTCGCCCCCTCCCCATCACGGCTCGCATTTCTGCGACCACGGGATCACACGCCTGAAGAGTTCCTCAGGAGCACATACGAGACACAGCTCCTCGATCCAGCCGCTTCTCTGGCACAAGCAACAGACTAGACTGAAACCCGCAGCCAGCTGCTTAACACAGCTGTAAACAAAAGCTTGGAGTAAAATCCACAGCTGAGTTCATACTCACAAGATCGTTGGGAGCTTTCTCTGTTCTCACGCAGGCACCGTGTGTGAATAGAGAAGATCCTTCTAAAAAACTTCAACATCTGTTTGAGAAGAGCGAGGAAGGATTCACAAAGAGTTTCCGTGTCTAAGAGTTAGCCGGGGTCTAAGATCTTCATTGTTCAGAAGACAGGATTTCCTTTGGAAGTTTTAAAAAAAGCTAAATTCAGTTGTGAATCTACTTAATAAAGTCACATTGGTCTGCCAATGACCACATTGCCACTGTTGTTAAAAGCTAGGGAAGTTAAAGCATTAACTTAAAAAGGGGATACAAGATTTACACATAGATACAACTTCTCCTAAATATATAGAAGCATCAGTAGCTGTTAAGTTTTCTAAGCAGCCTTGCCAGGAGCTGAAAGCCGCCCTGTAAAACTCACAGACCCCTGATTGCTCTGCTGGCACCGGGCAGCGATAGAGACCCTGGTGCAGAGTAACAGGGAACCGGCGTCTTCTCTGTGCTGCTCTATCCTCCCTCTCACCTACCTGGGATATCAACAACTCGACAGGGAACTGCCTCTCGCCAAAACGCCTCCCTGTGCCCCCAGCCCAAAACGCTCCCCGTTCCAGCTGACAACCAGGACTCCGTCACAGTGCAAGTAAACAAAATTTGGCCCTTCCTTCTCCCAAACGAAGCACTGGAAGGGGGGAGACCCGCCTGGGCACCAAGCAGCGGCCCCTCTGCCTACTCACAGCCCTCGGACATCCTCCGGACAGTGAATTTTCGGGAGAAGAGAAGCCAACAGCAGAGAACTGTGGGTTTCCAGCAGAGCCACTGACCCGGGCTGGCAGGGCCTGCCCTTGCCCTGTGCTCCCCCCTTCGTTTTTCAGCCCTCGAAAGCCAACCGGACCCCAGCACTGCCGGGGAGACCCGACCTCCCCCTCCACCCCTCCCGGGAGAACTCCTACCGACACCAGCCCCCCAGGGCGAGGGCAGGGAAGGTCCCTGAGCAGCGGGAGGGGAGAGAGCTGGAGGGGGACAAGGACAGCACGGGGACAGCCGGTGGC
>VUYV01000330.1:826678-848724 GCA_008711295.1 Anarhynchus alexandrinus | reverse complement strand
TTTTATGGCACACAGACCTAGGTAACAACTAAAAGTATTGTTGACATTACTGAATATGCATATTTACCGACTTTTATATTGTCCAGGTCTGAAAGGCTTTGATCATGGATAAGGTCCGCTCTGTGAGGTACTGTACTGCACAAGATAAAAGTACCTTAAGCATATGAAACTAAACAACAAATGAGTGACGCTTTCTACTTGTAAACAATAGAAATTCAAATAAGAATAGAATTTTAAAAACAAACAAACAAAAAACCCCGAAACAATAAAACACCAGTAGCCAGTAAGCAGAAACTACTAGTTTCACTTAAAAATATATTTTTTTTTTAAATGCTATCAAAATTTTTATGGCCATTAAAGAATATTTTAATAGAGGGATTTGATCCCTTATATATCAATAGAAAAAAGTAACTTTTTGGTTGCACTTGCTGGTCAGTTCCTGCAATGATAGCTGGAATTCACTTTGCCTAGAAGTTAGAATAAAGAGGTTGCCACTCGGGAAAAATAACGGAGTATGTAAATCAAGTACTAAACAAAAGTTAATTGCCTTATCTGAGATGTCAGTGATGTCCTTGAGGCCAAATCAGAGAAAAGGAATTTTATTGAACTACAGTCTTCCATAGCGACAGTGGGAAAAACAAAAAGGCAGGCAGAAAGACAGGGACCAGGATTTGGAGGAAATACTAAAATAAAATAGGAGGACTAGATAGAAGGAAAGTCACTATTTCTCAGCAAGTTACAAGAACTGTTTGCTAAGGATGTACACAAGCATTTGTGATCCTATGCATTTGCATATACAGGAAATCTTTTACAAGTTGGGTACTTCCTGAATTACAGTGTATATATATCAGTAAAACGGAGCTGAGGGAAGTAAAGGCTTTGATGAGGACAAGTACTTTGCTCTTCAGTCTTGTGAAGATCCTATCTGTGGTAAGACTGTGACTTGGCACGGTGGGAGGAAAATAGATGGGATTTCTGTCTCGGGGCTTTTTGCCTTTTAAAGGCTTAATGAGAGAGTCCATTGTGATACTGGTTTTTAAATGGAATGACTGTATGCTGCAGTTATCTTTTCTTCTGTAACAGTCCGTTTGCATTAGCAAATCTCTCTGCATCATTGTATTCACACTGATACAAAAAGGTGCTGTTATAGAAAAACTTAATTTCAGGCTCCAGATATTATGAAGACCAACGGTGCTGCCAGCAGAGGGTTAATTTGGCTAGAGTTTATACCTGGTTTAGCCTGAAAAAGAGGATCTGAAAAATTGCAAACCCCATACTCACTCATTAACAATCTATTAATTCTTTTCCTATGTAACTCTGACACCCCCAGAATATTTGTATTTGTTTTCTAAGAGATGAGTATGGATTCATACATATGTATAAGTATCTGGAATTGTGAAACCCTTGAAAATCATGATGTATATTTTCTTTCTTGTTGATCATGGATTCTGTGATCTACCGTGTTTTTTAATTTTTGTGTCCTTACTCAAAATATTTGGTCAGCTTTACAGTTGGAAGGGCTCTCACTGTGCAGAGAGAATTGCTGTTCAACGGGAAATGAGAAAAACTTTTCATTAATTTCAGTTGACCTGATTGATTGATCCTGGCAGTTTGAATGGCTGAGCTTTCACACCTCTTCAGGAGCAGAAAACAAAGGACTGCTGAGGGGAGATGGGGTCTATCTCATAAGGAAAAATAAGTACTTCTTTAAGTGTAGGCTTACCAACTTAGGAAGGAAGGCTTTAAACTAGAATTAATGGGGACTGATGACAAAAGAATGCGTTATCAGTGGAAAGGTGATGAGAGGCATAGTAACCACGGATATAGGATTTTTATAAAAAGGATTGAAGCAGTATGGACACAGAATGTGTCTGCTTAACATTTAAGATGTCTATACTAGGGCAGGCTGTATGGAAACTACATGGAAGAACGTACAAGTTCTATATGAAGTTGTGATTTAGGCAACGTAAATGTTTGCTTGGTGGGATATTTCATTTGTTAATGAATTAATAGAGAAAAAAAGTGGAGGTGGCTCCTGAAGAAAAGGGGAGGGAAGATAGGTTTCTCTATGAATATTTACCTTTGTATTGAAGTCTAGATTATATGGGACATAATCTGTTAAAAGTAGCTTTATGATAATAAGAGGAGAAAAAAGCCTGAGTGCTGTTATGTTGAGGCCATTAAGACACCGAACCAAGAAGGATAAGATGGAAAGGACATTTTTGTAAACAACTGACAGAATAATTTGCCTCGAGGAGATGCTTGTTAACCAAATATTTATTGGGAAAAAATAAATTGAATACAGGCTATCCAGGGTATTTTTAGACTAGGATGATATCAGACGAAGGTTAATACAAGAATTTTCGTACAAGGTTTTCAAGATTATTAGAGTGGAAAAGAGGAAGAATAGAAAAAAAGCAACTATACAAGAAATTCAAAGATCTGTTTGAAAAATCCTAAGAAAAAAGTCTCGGAAAAAGGTGCTCAGGAGTTTGGCAGTTCTTAAAAGTACATATATTTAAGATATAGTTGCAGGATATCCTGATATGGAACAGTGAAAATAAATCTAATGTGTCTTGTAGTCCTCAATGGTCTTCAAGAAGGAAGCGTAACGGAAATAGCTAGAATTGTCCCTAAAGATGAGTCATCTTGGACCTTTGTGCTTTTTGGAAACTCCAAAACACACAAATGAGAGACAAGGAGGAAGAGCTGTCAGATAAAATAGCCCAAAAGTTCCTTATTGCTGATGATAGTAAACACTAAGTCTCTTAGTGATAAAAGGGAGGACCGAGGAACATTTTGGTCCATGACCTCCCTGCAGAGAATAATAAATGATGTCGATGAAAGTATAACGTTTCCTTAAAACATCAAGAGCAACGGGTGGTAGCTAAAGCTCAGATTACGACAGGAAAAACGTGATTGATGGGTCTCACGCAAACTACCTGTGTTCAGTGGGCTGTGGCTACCAGCATTAACACTAAGCTCCTGGAGAAATGGCTGAAGCTATCTTCAAGTTATCAGTAACGTTTAGACCTCAGTGCAGTTCCATAACGGTCTAGAAGTGGGACAAGGAAAGTAAGTTTTAACAAAAAGTCAGCTAAATGATGCCAAAGGATTATAGGGCAATGAGCTTAACCTCAGTTTCCTAGAAGTTCAGAAGTACATAATCAAACATGGAATGCATCACGGAAATGAGGAAGGGGAAAAAAAAAAGATGTCATTACGAACACTGTGTACTACACGAGCCTAGTTTCGTTTTTATGACTGGGTAGCAACGTTTAACAAGATCCAGAGGAGAGTGACTGAAACGATCCTGGAGATAGAAGAGCTGCCCAACAGGGAGAGACTAAAAAATGCTTGGACCTTCAGCTTGGAGAGTGGAACGTGTGTTTGATGTTGCTCACATCCCACAGTACGGAAACGTAGGAGGCCTTAAAGGAGCGGGCAGGAGATCTGTTTAGGGCTGAGGAGTACTCTTTGGTGTAATCCGCAAGCAGTAAACTTAGGAGGTCGGGGAGTATCAGCAGGTTCAGAAAAGACTTGGACAAAGTCATGGAGTTCTTCATAGAGTGAAATCTGAAGGGAAGAGGCTGTTCCCTCTAGCTTCTCTCATCCAACAGTTATGTGTGCTTGTGAGGTATGAAAGGTGTAACCGGGCAGTAGTAGCCAGGATATGCTCTCCCTTATCATTTCCCAAAGTCCTCTTGGAGAAAAAATACTGGGCTGGATGTACTGTTGGTCTCACCTAGCATTTCCTATCTAGTTAGGTCGGTGGCGGGAGGGTAAAATGTAACAGTTCTTTTGCAGCAAGAGGGATTTAGGCTTGTGAAAACCTTTTTAACAAGAATAATATGTAAGCAGGCAAATAGGTTGCCAAAGAAGTTCTGGAACCTCAACCGTTTTTGTGGTTGTAAAAGTAGATTACACAACCAGCCAAAACTGTCATTTAAATATATTATGTCCTTAGCATAGGTAAAGGAATTAGATGACCTCTGCTTTTTTTCCCCCCAGTATTTGATTGTTCAGAGTCTGTTTCATTATCATGTTGTGTCTTAGCGTTCATGTGATAGATGAATAATGCTACGTCTGAATGTGGAAATTGTCAGACCTTTCTGTTTAGTGAAGGAGAGTTTTCTGTATTGCACCACATTTCTGCACAGTGGTACTGCACTAAATACCATTAGTGGCACTGTGCAGAAGAAGATGAGTCACTTCCCTGGACTCTGTAACATAACTGAGCACATATTGGAATTAACATTCTTTTGTTTCAATGTCTTCTGTGAACTAATCTATTTCAGCTTTACTAAATGGATAACCACGCATTTGAAATGCATGGAGAGAACATACAGAGTTCTTCAAAAGGAAACGAGTGGCCAAAGAAAGAGGTACCAGTCATTTTCTTTTACAGTGCTACCAAAACATTATTAACAGGCTCAGTCTGAAGGTTAAACCTTTATTTTGTAACATGACCTAATCCTATACTATCAAGAAGGTCCTGAAGAAAATAAAGGCTCTAAAGGGCTACAGTTGCCAAGGTCCTAAAATGCGTAGCTCTACGTGCACTAGCTAGGATCTGAACTGTGAGATGTGATTCCCCAGCCCCACTTAAGTTAATAGCTAAATTCTTTATCCTGTAGCTACTGGACAAAGTAATTATCTTTGGAGGATTCCCCGTTGATTTTAACAGAAAGAGCTACTTAAAAGCTCATCTTGTGGTAACGTTTAGTATCTCTACTGAGTTACACAGTAGAGTACTGTTTCATCTTTTCTTTTTTTTTTTTTCTTTGCCCTTGAGAAAAGTAATTCTCTGTAATTTTTCCATTAAAGTTTTTGCTTCTTGGGATTTGAATTAACTTCATGCAATAAGAGTTGGCATATCGCTCATCCTTGCAACGTAACTCACTCCACACAGTTGTGTTGAGGTTGAATGTTCTGCAGTAGTTATTATTATGTAATATGAACAGCATTCTTTCAACTTCAGAAACGATTATTGAATTGGTGCCACTGCTGTGAAAATGCTGTAAATTAAAGATCCTTCGAATCTGGAAAATGGGGATTTCGAATGCATTAACTATAAAGCCTTGTTCTCTGATGAGGCTCTGTGGTCTGAGTACTACTGTTGTGATATTTAATTGAACACAAGCTTTAAAAAGGGAGTCATTTAAACTGAAGAAAAGATTATTAACGAATAGAATAGGGTGATATTTTGAGCACTTTTCTGCTGGCAAGGGAAATGTATTTGTAAAGAGCTTTTGTCAAATAGATTCATGAAAAAGGTCGTCTTGTTAAAATCAGCAAGTAACCTTCAATTTTTTCATTTCTAATTGTCCAGCTTAAGAAATCAACATTCATAGCTCATTTTCAGGCACTCACCATCTGAAAAATCAGGCTTTTAAAGGTGGATCAAGCTGTGCACCCAGAATCAGTAGAGAGTTTTAAAATTTGGGCCAGAGAATGCAGTCTCTTCATCTGAAGCTGCAGCTTCAGCAGTAAAAAAGGTTAAGGGACAGGAAACTCTGAAAGTCCTCCCCAAGGTGATGCTTCATGGTGCCAGGAGTGCCTTGGCCTTCCGTAAAGAACTTGTGTGCTTCTGCGTGCCCGGCTGCTTCTCCCCTTCGCCCTCCTCCAGAGGCCTGAACGGCCCCAAAGGGAATTTGCAGTAAAGCAATGGTGCCCAGAGCAGGTAGTGCAGATGAAGTTTCCCCATTCTGGCCTGTCTTCTCCACTGCCGAGGAGAGATTTCTGCCCCAGAGGTGGAGGTTTGCCATAAGTTGATGTTACAGGTGTTCATGGTTTGTGATATGGATTAGAAACAGCAATGAAAGAAATCTTTAAGGGGATGTAAGACCCCAGGATGCTGAAGACGTGCTTTTACTTGATGAAACAATGAAAGTACAGCAACAATCAGATAACATACTCTATAATGTTTCCTGGTACTGGGCCCAGTAATTTGGCTGTACCTGTGTTTCTGAAAGGCATATTGTTTTGATAACAAAAGAACGATCACAAACTTCCTCCTGCGTGTTCGATCTGATAAAGCTTTCTTTTTTTTGTTTGGGGGGGGCTTTTGATTAGTTCCAGGAAAGAAAGGGCAGCTGGTCCCTAATGAAAGTCTTTCTAGTTTGTCTGTTGGCCTGTGTTATCACCACCGCAATAGGAGTGCTGGCCCTGTCCTTGGTCTATGTGAAGCACACTCCCTTTACGAAAGAGACGGATGTTAAAGATGATGGTGCGTCTTCCCCCAAACCAGATGAAAAAAGCGTGGATATCAAATTCCAGTTCCTGAATCACCTGGGGAAATCAAAGGTAAATGGTTCATCTTGTGCAATAATATTCTAGCATCATATATAGAAGTTTAATGAATTTCACCTAACTCTTTTTTAAGCACTAGGTGATCTAAACCTGTTATCCAGGCTTCTTTTATAGTCCACGGGGAGAGGCACAAACTTCCTGACAGCGTTTCACTCCAATTCGTAACAGATGTTGGAGGTGGAATGGATCTCTGGAGTGCCTCTTGGAGAGCTGAATAATCGCTCCAACAAATTGGGCTTGCAAGACAAGGCAACCATTTCGCGTGTGATTCTGAAATTACAGAGTATGAAATTCTGAGAAACAAAACGAGAAAGATCAGATCTTAATGTGAGCTGAGTAGCACAGTAACCTTTCCGTTCTCAGGACTGGATTCAAACCAATTCTTATACTGTACGAAGAAATGAACTCCATGAGCTTGTTTCAGTGAGCTAAAATGAATTAGACTGACAGTGTAATGAAGGCCTAGGAATTACCTAGGGGTTTTTTAGGTATATTTTGATACTTATAGAAACATATCCTTTAAGCGAGTTCGAAAGACATACTTCATCTTCTAAATAGATCTTTATATAAAAAATAATTCCTGATTAATTTTTGCTTTTCAGCAAAAGAGGGAAAAGGATAGATTAGCTAGTAGGGCACTTGAAACTGACAACAGCCGTTCTGGTACTCTTTCATGTTAGATTTAGCTATGTAATTAATTTTCAAACACAAAGTGTTTTTAAGAATGCAGATAAAAGTGTTTAAGAGGAGAGCAACCCTTTTTACATGACCTTCCTCAGTGCAAGATGATTCTTTCAAGTACAAAACCTGTTCTAGAGGCAGCACAAATATTGGGAAATGAGTAGTTTCAGGTGCAAATAGTTTGCAACTGTAGAAATTCAGGAAAATGTCTTACTCAGGAAATGTTCTAAATGTTTTGAATCTAAAAGTTCAAGTATATGTGTAACTGATTTCCCAAATCGAAGCCCAGAATGATGTAAAAAGAGGAGGAGCAGATAATTTTGTTCTTGATATCACTATTTGTCTCTCTTTTGTAGAAGAAAATATTACATTACAACATGAGAAAGTATATAAATGATTGTGAAAAGCGACTAAAATACATATAGAGAGAATCCTCACTGGGAAAAGGAAGGGGTCCCTTCACTATTGCCCAGCCCAAGAATTTGCTAAAATATTTTTGGAATGTTTGTTCACCACTGTCCACAATTAATACAACTCTTCACTCTCACTAACTTTACAGGTACATAAGTATCCAGGTGGTGAAATTCAGTGGGCAAGATTCAGGAATGATGTAAATGAATACCAAAGTGATGAAGAAATGGAATTTGGAAAAAGCATCAATAACCATCGCTCCAAAATGACTTTTGGAACCTTACGGATTAAGAGCAAAGGGCTTCGGGCTCCCCACTGGCATTTTAATGCCAATGAACATGGCTACCTGCTACAGGTATTATCTGATTATTTCAGCTTTCCCAGTTGGTTTTGCAGTTTAAAGCATCATTTACATATACATTATATACAAATGTTAACAGGTAATAAAAGCAGAATTACCGTTGATTGGTGTATGACATCAGTTTTCTTGCTTGAAATAACATTTTCAAACGGAGATGCTTGAAATGAGCTGCTTAATGTCGTAACTTGCAAGATGACCAAACACCTGTAGCTTCCAATGAAGTATGAAAACTGAGGTCAGAGGAGGCTTTGGATACCTGAAAGTTACAGAAGTTTATGTATTTATGCAAGTGCTTACAATGATTAAAGTAATTATATTATACAGCCATCACAGAGGTGAAGGACTGCTGAGGTGCTTAAGAAAGCCTCTGGCTCCATCCCGTATTGATGCAGGATAAGAAAACCTAAAGCGTATCTGACACTTTTGTTCAGTTTTTAAAAATCTTCAATAAAGGAGCTATTACAAAATCAAAAAATAGCAGTCTCCCATATTTCATCACACAAACCATTAGGAAGTTTATGCCAGTACACAAACCATGGTTTTGTTTATTGAAAAAAAATATCCTAATTTCTCCTTCTTTATCTCCATTGGCTGTGGAGACGCTCAGATCATCTTTCTTTTTCACAACTTTTTATACGTGGAAGACTGCTTTGTTATCATAAAGTCTTCTCTTTCCTAGACCAAATACCTCTCCCTTCCCCCCCCGCCCCCAAATAAATCTTCTTTGGAAAAGTTTGCCCTATCTCACTTGAGCTTCAAATCTGAAATCTGTAAAAATAAAGAAAATAAAAGAGACAAGTAGAAACTCACCATGAGGAATTCAAGATAGCATATTAATTTGAAAACAAAATGATCTTTCTTTGGAAGCATAGGTACTTAGATATATCTCAATCGTTAATTTATTTCTAAGAATAATTATTCATATTTTGGCCAGTATAGAACTGAACAGCTCCAGTTGGATGAGGGATCATCCTTGGAGTAAGGCATTCCACAAACACCTAGTCCTCTCTCCAGCAGTTTTTGGCCAAAGATGACTCCTTTATTGCTGTTCACAGCCTTTTTAACAAGAAATGGTTTAAGTATGAGCAATGTGTATTTGTCATGTGTTCAGTTTTTAAACCTTCTAAAATTTTGTCACATAAAATGCCATTCTGGATGTAAGTTCACAAAGGCTTGTTAGAGAGTGCATCGGGATCTGGTTTCTCCTAGCAGCCTTCGGGTTATTTGAATTACTGATTACTTATGGAGTAAATGAGAAAACTTTCATTACGCTAATTAAGTTCTGATTATGTTACAGGGTACTGCCTGGATTGGAGTAATTGGTGCAGATGACAGTGTGGTTACCACATACAATGTCACGGCTGGTCAAGTGATCTTCTTCCCTAGAAACACTGTGCATTGGATAAAGAACGTAGGATCGGAAGACTGTGTGTTCTTGCTCTTTTTCACAACGCATGAAGAACTTCAGACCTTGGATGTAGATGACGCGTTTTTCTCTACCCCAGAGGATATAGCAGCCAGAGCATTAAAGGTTGGTGTGATAGGACAGCCAGCTTCTGTCTGGTCTTCTACACATTGTCATGGCAGTCCAGGCTTTCTCTGTGTTTCTTGCAGAGGATCCTCCCTACCTCAGCTGTTCTCTTCAGTCCCGTCAGTGTGGAAGGATGTACACGTGTCCTTTGTGTAACACTGTGCCACCCTGTGTGTTCCTTTATACACAAGGAGAAATAAATGATGATGCTCTCTCCACGAAACTTTCTCCTCCACTTTTCACATTTGTCCCCGGTTCATGGAGGATCCTCCATATTTCCAAGGGTGGAAGGGAAAATAACATACTGAAGTCCAAAGTTAATTTCCCAATAGCCCCTTGATGAATTCTGTGGTATGAGAAGATCTCATAGGAAACGATAGATAAGTCCGTCTCGTTGTGAAAATGGATTTTATTTGAACTGACTAGTTGGCAGTGTCCCATGAGCAACAATACGGCCACAGAGTTTCTGCTGAGTCTGAGGAATTTGCGTGTTCAAACCGCAGACTGGTGATAGATCTTCCCACCTTGAAACAGTTTTATGGGAGAGGGATCAAGTTTTCCTTCTGTTCCAAATCTCTGTGGTAACTGAAAAGGAAGGGCAGAGCAGAGGAGCCAAATAGAGTATTGACAGGGTGAGGCAATTAAAGGGATGAGGTATGTCCACGAGGCAGAATTTGTCTACCACCAGATACTAAGGTGGGATATTCAGTGAAGTAAAATTTTAATTTTGCAGTTTGCTGTCTGTATCAGTCAACTTAATATGCATTGTGTGTCCCGCAGCCACAAGGTGGAGTTAACTTCATCAGAACGTTCAAGAAGCAAGCAGAAGATCAAGCAGTTAACCTCCCACCAAACTTAGATGAGCTTGTGCAAAATGCCACCTACGTGCAGTCTCCGGACAACCTTGTATGGCAGTACTTCTACAACCTCAAAGGTACGCAGCTAACAACGTTGTGTGTAAGAGCCCTCTGTGTTTCTAGAGGGGGAGAGGAGGGGATCTGTAACCGATTCGCTGAAACAAGTTCAAAAGTCTATAGAGAAATCATAAGAATTTAAGGAGATAAAATGAGAAATATATTGATAATAAATCTAAGTACTGCCCTTTGAAGATTTATGACCTGATTCTTATCTTAAAGTCGTTTACCCTTTTGATTTTAATGTTTCTATCTGCAACAGTAGATATGAGAGCAGAATGCCAGTAAGCAGCAGGGCATGAACTAAGTGCTTCCCAGCTCGAGGTTCTCTACTGATGTATGTAAGCAGGACTGCTGTGTTCCCTGCTACAGTTAACCTAAACCTAAACTTTTCATTCAGAAAATAAAATCTAATAGGCCAGGAAGCCCTGCAGCAGGTTGGCTGGAGGGTGACTGGTGCTGAGCTGCTTAGAATATCTTGTGTTTGCACATGAAACCTCAATGAATAAACACCTTAACATACACCAAATTATGTCCTCCCTTTTATTTTACAACTACAACTTCATAAACAGCATTGAACCATATTCACTGGTTTATCAATGTTTGTATTGCACAACCCTCTGTACAGCCTGCATCTAGTGATTAGCAGTGAGCACCTAATAAACACAGATGGCAAAACTTAATTCCAAGTGGCATAGTCTATTCAAGAAGCTACAGGAAGCAAATATACGTCCAGAGCTCCACACAGAGCTGATGGAGGTCATGAGAAATAGATGTGGGACAAAAGTCTTTGCACTTGGACCGAAAGGTTCTTCTGCATTGGCAGTACTTTACTGTACTTAAAGATTGATGTGAATTAATACACTGAAAGTTAGCTTGTTCTTTAAGTGTATTGTTATTGACAGGAATTTGGGATGGAAAAAGTCTAGGTGGAGTTTTTCATTACGGTTATCTGAGTACAGAAAAACACAGTAAAGGAGATTGCACGGTGTATAGTGCATGAAGGATAGGTAAGCTAAGAGGGCTTTCCTTTTGGTTCCAGGGGCTCCTAAGATTTGAGGCCTCAGGTTTAGTTCGTAGTAGTGACTTGAAGCTGGCCAATGCGCTAACAAGCGACGTTAACCAAACCTGGCTGGAAACGCTCATTTAGCTGTCTCTGTTTTAGGGTCAGCAGAATATCCTTTTCCAGGAGGAGTCTTCCAGTGGGCTCGCTACCGCATAAATGGCACTGGGCTAAATGAAACAGAAAAAATCTTCAGCGAGTCGCTGAACAAGGTATGTGCTTTCAATTGGATATTGTAGCTACTTAAACATAAGGCACAGGATGCAATTTGTGTGGGTTCATCACTGCGTTGTCATGTGTAACAGGGATATAACAAACTCGGATGGTTTTCTGAACATTCTTGTTCTGCTTTTCAGCATGAAAATACCCTTACCTTAGCAACTCTCAGGATATCCAGCAACGGACTGGGGCAGCCGCATTTCCACTTCAACGCTAATGAGATGGGTTATGTCATTAGCGGCTGCGGACAGGTAATTTGTTCCATCGGTGACGGATAAGTCAGTAGAGTTTGGGCTGTAAAACAATTGCAGACCTAATAGCTGATTCCCAGCCCTGATTAATGCCACTATAATTAGTAGTATTACAAAACTTTCAGTGTCCACATTTTCCTTCTCCATACAAAGTTTTGAGGTCGGTTACGCT
This sequence comes from Anarhynchus alexandrinus, assembly GCA_008711295.1. Lineage (NCBI taxonomy): Eukaryota > Metazoa > Chordata > Aves > Charadriiformes > Charadriidae > Anarhynchus > Anarhynchus alexandrinus. The sequence goes on along the minus strand of VUYV01000330.1, from coordinate 836,809 downwards.
TGCGGAAGCTCGTCTACTCAAAGTGGAGTTCTACAAAGGGCAGAATTCGCCCATCTTGTTAAGCTGCTCAGCAAAAATCACGCCTGCTTATCAGAGGAATCGCCACTCTCCTGAACGCTGGGAGTGCAAAATAAAAAAGCAGTACTTTTGAATTAGCGCCTCTGAGGAACAGATAAATAGAGACAACTTAGTGAGCATTAAGATTTAGACTACGGGATTTTATTATATGTTTTTCACCCAGTGCAAATTTGAAGTGCAAAGATAATTGAGATGGAACGTTGAGGCTCCATAACAGAAGGACTTCCCACGTTCTTACTCAGGAATTTGCCTACAACCCCTCAACGTTTTTGGAGCCTCAGTGAAAGCCCTGATGCTACGCTAGCCGATTTCAGTGCAGTGCTGGGACTGGTGCCGCGGATTTATGCAGTAACAGCACACTGAAAATTGTTGTTGTTGAATATTGCTGCTTTACCTGCCCCTAGGTTGGAGTTATTCTCTCTGGAGTCACCGCCAACTTCAACATCGGCATTGGAGATGTCATTTTTTTCCCTGTTGGAACCCAACATTACATCAAGAGCGTATGTGATGAGGATTTGCTTCTGATTCTGGCTTACAGTACAGGAAACCAGGTGAGAACTCTTACGGGCAAGAGGAGTAAAAACACGTTCAACTGTACATAATCTTACACTTTTCTCATGCACGTAACCCTTACGCTTTGGTGCACGCCTTTCGAAAGAAATTCTAAGAGTATGTCGAGCACACTGACGGTGTAGATTCCCTCCTGGTGTGAATGCTCGGCACGCGACACCTATCAAAACTCCCTACACGGAAGCGGGAGGTGGGGAAGACAAAGAAAAGGTCTGTGGTAGGGTGTGGCATGCTCCCGCGTGCGTAAGAGAGACGGAATTCGGATCGTGTTTGTGCGTGAGGTACTGCTGGTGTTTGAGAGATGGGGCTTGTCCCTGGGCAGACTGGACGGGGCGGGGGGTCTTTACGTGCTGAGCACCCACAAAAAGGAGAGATCTTCCCGAGCCTCGAACAAATCCATGTCCGAGCAGCCAGAGCAAGGGTGTGTTTATCCGAGAGCACAGGTATCCAGTGATCTTGATAGCCCACTGTAGGACTTGTCATTAGTTACACACTTTAATTCATTTTCATCTTGGATTTGAGGCGCACTTTAATATTCCGTATTATTGATATCGTACAAATGATCAGGTAGCTATGGTTATTCTTTCTAAAATACTGCCTTTTTCTCCATAGCTGGAAACTCTTCGCATGAATGACTACTTCCATGGAACAGCAGATCATATCCTCGCTCAGCTTTTTTTCAAGGAACAGGCTGAGTTCAAGAAGTTCCCAAAGGCTGCCAAAAAATGAGGCAAATAACTTCTCGCGGCAGTTAATGGCTCCAAGAATTTTTCATGATCACCATGCTTCTAGCAGTACTATTTGGCACCTTTCTCGCTGTTTATCCAGAGGAGATGCTCAGAAAAAAGAACAATTTGGGGTTATTAAATATAAAAAAAATATTTTGTATTTTTATAATGTTTTATTTATAGTGCACTGTAATTTGATTGTATATTAAAGTAATTTCTACCATTACAATTCCCTGTTGCTCTGTATCACGTCCGTTATCCCGCTGTATCTCTTCCCCTCGCGCCACTGAAGTCTACGTTGATTTTCCGTCGTGTAGACAGCGCTCTTCTCTGGCGGCGGCTGCGCACAAACCCCGCGCGTTCACACAGCTCGGTCTGGCCCCAAACCAGGCGTTGTCCTAAGCTCCGCATCCAACAGCCATGGCAGGCACGAGCTCATCATACTTCCAGGTCGTCTTCACTCGCCCTCCCCTAACTGCGGTCCCCTCGGCGCGTTTGAATTTTCAGGACAACTAACTCCTTTTCCTGACTTTGCCACCAAACCGCTGGCTGGTTTTGAAAAAAATGTTTGAGGCAGAGCGTAGACTCTGTGTTAGGCACCTGCGCTTCCCCTGCAAAAGGTGGGGAGAGAGAAGCCCCCCAAAAAATGGGGCCAAAAAGAAGCAAAGATGATTTCCCAGCCTGGCATCTATGCCATTTTCTTGTCACCCTCAGGCTCCCCTTCCTTCCTGGGTAATTATTTAATTACAGCCAACGGGATGGCTGCGACAGGGAGCCAAAGAGATCTTTCTCCGTTTCCCATGGGTTAGGGCATTTTTATTATTTTTTTTTTTATCTTGGGAAACACTTGCTAAGTTCATGGGGCTTAAATCAAATCAGGATCAAAGTGGTTTACGACTTGTTATCAACACAATAAACAAGGGTTTGGTGAAACATACAGTTGGGATTCAATTTCAGTGCTATAGGACAGGGGGTAATGGCTTTAAACTAAAAGAGGGGACATTCAGACTAGAGAGAAGGAAGAAATTCTTGGCTGTGAGGTTGGTGAGCCCCTGGCGCAGGTTGCCCCGAGAAGCTGTGGCTGCCCCATCCCTGGAGGTGTTCAAGGCCAGGTTGGACGGGGCTTGGGGCAACCTGGGCTGGTGGGAGGTGTCCCTGCCCAGGGCAGCGGGTTGGAACTGGATAATCTTCAAGGTCCCTTCCAACCTAAACCATTTGGTGATTCCATGATTCATTTCTCATCAAGGGTTTTGGTAATCCCCCAATGATTCTTTAACCCGGCTGAAGGTCATCTTCCTCTTCAGCTTTGTCAGTTCGGAGCAAACCCCCACCACCTCAGGGTACTCCACGTGTCGGCGCTGCTACGCTCCCTGTCCTGCCGGGTTGTCCAGGCCGTTTGCAGAGCGGAGAGATGGGCTGTGTGGGTCCCTGTGCAAACTTCTGTTTGTCCCTGTCTTCTCCAAACCCACCCCAGCCAAGCACATCGATGGCCCAACTCTGTCTGTGAGGACTTTGCGAAGCTCTGGGGTGGCCGTGCTCAGGCTGCGCCTCGCAGCCCAGACAGGAGAGGGAATGCTCAGACCGCGGACCCCGATGGGGTTGAAGGGTTGACTTGTTCATTGCCTTCAAGAAAAGACACTGGCTGCATGTCCAGGAGGAGAAATTTCACTGTCCCATCATTAAGCTGCAGCTCAGCGTTGGGTTTAAAGACCAGAAACAACACCTAAAATAGGAGTTGGGCACAAAAGGCTTGAGGGACCTGCCTCGTCCCCTGTCCCACCAGAGCTCGCAGGAGCAGTGTTTCTTCTGTGCCATGTCCTCGCTGGTCACTGCCTGGCCTTGACCCCAACCTCGGGGTCAGTACCAGGGCTGGATAAGCCCTCTCGGGCCTGCTGCACCCCAAGGGGTGGACACCTGCCTTAGTATTAAGTACTTTCAGATGTTAGGAGAGAAACACGCTGGTTTCTCAGGTGCAGGGAATCAACCAGCTCAAGGCTCCGGTTCAAAACGATTCAGCTGGAAAAAAGGGAAGGTTTAAATGCTGGGTCTTCGGCTGAGGTGCTCCTTAGGCTGTCCAGAGACACCCACCGGGTAGGGGAGATGCTCTCCTTGGCAGGTGGGTGAAGGTGGCTCACTGAGGAACAGGGTGGTGGGGTTTCTTCTGCTGTGGTTTGTGTTGCTTTGCTCTGCTGACAGACTGAACGCCGCAGTCTCTTTCCCCAATGGCTGAGATGTCTCTTGTCCTCTGCCCCCCCTGAACCCCACAGTCCCAAGGCATGGTGTTCAGAGGTTGCTGGTGGGCACCCACCAGATGTGTCAGTGCCTGGTTTCAGCCTGTGCCCTCCGTCGTGTGCTTCAAGGGCTGGGTTTGACCTGGGACCCGCTGTTGGAGAGGTTTGGGTTATCTCGTGTGGGCTTTTTGGCTTGTTGTTTTTATTCCATGTTGTATTTGAATTCAAACTACTCTTTAAAACCTCGTTTGCTCCATGGCAGGGGGGTGGAACTGGGTGGTCTTTAAGGTTCCTTCCAACCCAAACCATTCTATGATTCTATGAACTATCTAAAAGCGTTAAAAGCCTGGAATTCCTCATTTGGATTTTGCCAGCTGATCTTTGTGAGTGCCCCGATCCTGAGAGGCCACGGAAGGGTGAGATTGGCGTGTGCTGCGTGACCAAACCAGGGGGAACATTTATACCATACACTTCATCGTAGAATCATAGAATGGTTTAGATTGGAAGGGACCTCAAAGATCGTCTAGGGATCCCCAGTTTGTCTTAAGCTGCCCAAACTGGTGGTTTCTCATTAATGTTGAGCGCAGAACCTCATCTAACGACCTGAAGAAGGTCCGGATACCCTCTGCTTTAGTTCTGCTTTCAGGGTCTGAAACTGCTCTTTGTACAATATTTGAAATAGAAGAGTAAGAGGTGTCGTTAGGTGCGAAGAGCTGCTGAGATGCGGACATGAGGTGATGAGGTGGCTCCATATATGGTTGTTGCCGTACGTCCTACAGTGCTGGACCGCCGCCAGCCCTGGAACTCTTGGGCCGTTAATATTACAGCTTTGCAGATAACGACTGGCACGTAAAAGCGATATATTCAGTGAGTGATGAAATACACTCTCCTCTTTTGCCTTCTCTTTGATTAGTAAATTAACTAGAGGTTCCTCCAGCCCCTGCCAGTGCTACTGGCCCAAGGTGATGTAGTGAGGTCTCATTCCTAAAAAGATGAGACGCCTCTAAAATCTCCTTTATCTTTTCCAGACCTTTTGTTCCTATTTACCCTGAGGATGATTAGCCAGATTTTTGTTCAAAAGAGAGTTTTTCTAGTTGTGAAGTTCTTGAATCGGCACGGGAGAGACGGGCTTGAAATGCGTCCCACCCTCTGCGCCGAACTTCGGCCAAAGAGATGAGGGCTGAGCTTCTCGGCTCAGTTCTGAGCAACGAGAAGGTGGAAAGCGATAGGGACTGTGGAGGTTGACAAGATCTGATCCGTGGAGCTTCTCTCTCATTCAGTTCCGCATTCCTCTTTCTGTTAACTCTAACTCGTGTTTATGGGGTTTGCTTGAAGTCAAGAGAAAGAAACACAAGCAAATGGAGAGAATTCTGCTTGGGCTTGTAGTTTCGGTTCCTACCTTCAGTTTGCGGTGCTGCTTTCTTGCCTGCCCATCAGGAGATGTCCTCCACGCTGGGAGCAATGGTGGGGAGCCACGAGGCGATGGGGGGGGGCTGGAGACGTGCTCGCCGCAGACACGAAACGCAACAGCCTTGCTGCGAGCGCGGCAGGTTTGGGATCTCGAATGCAGATGTGCGATGCACAGCTGTCTCCCAAGTTCACCTTAAATACAAATTATGGCAGATAATATTTCTTACCTTATATATAGGGCTATTCAGTGGAATGGACTGTATAGGGCTATTCAGTGGAATGGACTATATAGGGCTATTCAGTGGAGTGGACCTCGGCATCTTTGGGTAATTACAATCAGGAGCAATAATAAAATGGGTGGGACACTTAAAATACCAAATTAATTCACAAAATGCCTGCCGTGACTTGCTGGCAGTGTACGGCTGCCGCAAGGGTTTGCACTCCCCCTGTTCAAAGGAACGTGCGATGTTTTCCTGCGGGTGAAACGTGGCTCATGTTGAAGGAGGGACAAGAGGTGGGAAACTTTAAAAGCCATTTAAAGCATCTTTTAAGTGGAATGTAGAGATTGCAGCTATGAGTGAAATTGTTCAGAGTAAGTTGTCTCAGGACTTGTTTAAATGATGAACCCCGACGTGACTGCCCGCTGCGAGCCCCGAGCAACGCCGGGGGAGAGTCAAGCTCCAAATCTGCTCAGTGGCGACCAAGCTGGTCACCCAGGAGAAGGCTGAGAAGTCCTTCAGATGGCAAACACAACCCAGCACACCCGGGCTCCTTTCCAGTTTCCCCAGTGCAGCCCATTTGGGTGGACGCTACCTGTGATCACCCCGGCAGAGGTTGCGATGCTCCACGCAGCCTCCCCCGAGGTGACAACTGTCCCCGGTGTGTCTGGGGGCACTTGCTGAGCCAGCATCTGGCCATCACGGAGACGGGGCTTACGGGTTCCTCAGGCAGCCCGAGTCCTGATGGACCATCAGTTGTGGTCGGTTTGCCATCTGGTTGCCCCTCACTTTGGGGAAATCCCCGTTCCTGCCCCGTGCCAAGCCATCCCCCGGAGGTGGCCAATGTCACGCTAAGCGGGTTTTACAGCCGAGGATGTGATAGTTCTTCTATAATCACCTGCCATAAAACAGGGTTCGTGCACCCCATAAAATGCTCCGCAGTGGCTTTTTTTTTTTTTTGCTTGGGAAAGTTTATNTCCTTTTCCAGACCTGGCACCGCACGTTGGCCTTGAAGGCGAGTGTTTTACAGCCCGGCGAAGCTTTACTCCTCATGGGGTTTCACCAGTTTCCTCCTACAGAAAATTACTTGTAAAAAAATTGATGGCAGCGAGAGATCGGCACGGGACTACCCGGAGGCTTTTAAGCTCCTCGAATCCACCGGCTGTACGTGGCTCAGTGCCACGGCTCGCTGCCCGCGTGGAGAAGCATCGTGCCCATCGCCCAACTCTTCCAGGTTGGTTCTGCTTGGGTTAGCAGAGCTGCTGAATGGGGAGGTGGGACTTCTTCAGCCAGTGAAGCTTCCAGAGGGTCTGAAAAGCTGCTCGGGGAGGGCATCTCGGCCTCAGGAGCTGCTCCCACCAGGGCTTGAGGAACGTCCCAATGGCCCCACCTCGTCCCTCTCGGCAGGGACAAGTGCTGGCGGCGTGGTGAGATGGAGGCAAAGTGTGGGAACGCGTTGCGACGTAGCTTCAAAAAATAAACAAAACCAAACCAAGCAACAGAAATGCCACACCCCACCTCATAAAAAAACCCCTAAATCTACTGGAACTTTTTGACTAGTTCTTAAAGAAGTATCAGAGTTGACGTGTATTTGTGCAGCTGTGCTGTAGCACCCCTTTTTCTTTGTTTTTGGATGTTTAACAGCTATATAGTCTCATCTTGCTAATATTGCCGTTGTAACGAGGAACCTGTGCTGTTCCACGAACAACCCCACACAAACATCTCCAACATCTTCCATTGAGATCCCGGTAGCTAAAAAGCCATGACAGAGCTCGGTAGGATCTCGAGAGGTCTCAATATAGGACGATTTAATAATTAAACCTGAGCCGTACATCTCGGGTACATCCATTCCTTCCTTCTCATGCCCACGAGCTGCTCTGGCCCAGGTGAGTTTTATAGATCCCAAAGGCCAAAAGGAAATTTTCTGCGCTTTATTGCACGTTCTGATCGCAGCCGGGTTAGAAACGTCGAGAAATCTTTTGTCTTTCTCAAGTGATGCCAACGCGGCGGCGTGGAAAATCCAACCCACGCCCTGGCCCCAGGCGAGCTGCACCGCAGTGAGTCATCTCGGAAGCTGAAGGGTCTTTTGAAGGCAAGCCAAGGTTGGCTGGAGCCACGTTAGCTTTTGATGGCCGCGTAGCCGGGAACGCCTTCCCTTGGTTTTATAGGATGATATTGCGGATTATAAGGGTGGCAGCACTTTGTGGTCTGGGGTTATCCGTTCCCCCAACCGGGGACTTCCCAGAGCCCTCAAAGGTACCTGCCAAGTCCTTCGGGGGTTTATGGGCTGTGGTTTCCTGGGCAAACAGGACACGGTGAAGGCGAGCGCAGGCAGTGCGCAGCTCACCCCCAGCAGCTCCCTGGAGGAGGTGGGTTTCCATGGATGGGTCGATGCCGGTGGCCTTTAGGGCAGCAATGGATGTGGGGACCCTCTCTTTGAAGGGTATCAAAATGCACAGTGCACCGAGAAGACGACCTTTCCATTCCATCGCCCGCCCCGAAGGAGTCGGGGACGCCGCTTATTTCCCTCTTCACTCGGGTGGGAATGTAACAAATCAAGCGGCTGCGCAGATACGGGCAAATATTTGATTTTCTAATCAAATAGACAAACTGTGATTTCTTCTGACGTCTACGTGTGGTTTTCAGTGTGTTCACTGTAGAAATAATACAGAACTTAACAAACGATAAACCAACAGTGTTTTATAGGAGTGTAGGAAATAGGAGCATCCCCAGGGACGGGACTGAGCGTGGACCGACACACGTGGAGCTCCCACAGCCCCTCGTCACCCCCCATTGTCCCCGTGTGTCCCCGCACTGGCCCAAACGGTGTTTCTCAGGAGTGCCAGACGTTCACAAACTCACCCTTCCTTTTCACTACGTTTATCGACCGGCAGGTGCTGCGTATTCTGCCAAAAGCTCAAAGCCATTAGCAAAACCCAAATTTATCTCCAGCTTCCTCAGCTGGGCTGACCTACGCTCATCACAGCGGGCGCCCTGCGGGAACCCCCCGAAATGGGGCGTTTTCCAGGATACGTGTGTATAGGCACACGTGTCATATAAATTATAAATATATATGGAAAAAAATCCAGCAGTTTTTAGTCATTCAGAAACGTGCTGTAATTGAAAGTTTATGGAAAAAAAAGAAAAATGAACTTGCCACAATACAGGGAAAAAGAAAGGGTGTCCCGTCCTCCCCCACCCCAAAGCAGCTTTGAGGAGGTCACCCCAAGTGGGAGATCCCACGGTGATGGGGAGGTCCCATCCCTCCGAGAAACATATTCTCCTCTCCTTGGCTTTAATTATGAAGAATAACATCTCTGTTCAGGCACAAGGCAGGGTCGGCGTGTGCTGCCGGGGTGAGGGGGGAACATCATTTACTGCTCCTCTTCCCAAAGCTCCGACTCCGGGTTTCGTACAACGCTGCTCCTGCGTTTTGGGAACACGGTGATGTGTCTACACCAGTGCTGGAGAACACCGTGAGAAAAATAGTAAATACTCTGTTCTATGCATTCTAAATATGATAATAATAAAAGCTCAAGGAAAAGGAGTCTTTTCTGCTCCCTGCCCCTGCGACATGACCGGGAGGTGCCACGGTGGGACTGGAGAGGTACGATGGAGTTGGAAAAAACACAGTGTGTCCTTACGGGAAGGAATTAGAGCGTAAAGCGAGGGGAAGCCCTGCCTTGCTCCTGCTCCCCTCCCGAGCCGCAGGTGCCACCTGCCGGGCTGCGGCCATGGCATGTAGGGGACAGGAGCGCCTGGGGATGCGGTCCCCAAGGAGAAGGTAATTTGGGATAAAAAGTGAGGAAATTTCAACTGCGAACGGAACTTTTCCCTTTGGAAATGTCACATCTGCATCTCAGGGATGCGCAGCTTTGCCGTCCCCATCTTGGTTTACCCCCGGCCCCGCTGCGCCGCCGGCCCGGGGACACGCGGGAGCGCCCCGCGGTTCGGAGTTTGAAGAGGTGACGATGTCAGGAAAGAGCGAACGCTTTGATTTGCAAATACAACTTGCAGCCGGACAGGGGTGGAAGCGCTTCCCCGGAGCCCTCTGCGCGGGGGGAGCATCAGCCCATGCGGGCTCTCCTCTGCCCTGGGACACAATTGAGTCACCCGTGTGATGCGTTTTGAATAGATGCATCTTAACGAAATGCGTTTTTAACTAGCGAGAGGTGTGTAGCAGCCACGCTTGCATTTCGAAGCAGGGATTGGAATATCCCCAATCTGCCCCATCAGTGTTATTTGAGCCACGTGTTACCCTCACGGACTGATCAGATTAATTTGGAGGTTGTGTCTGAAAAGTCCCTCGGAGCCGCAGCGGTCCGATGCCGAGGTAGTGACGGTACCGGTGGGGTCAGGGTACCGGTGCCTGTGAAATGGGTGAGTCGGACCCCCCTGGGGCTGGGGAGCCGATCCTCATGAAATTCAGCGGGACCTTTCCTCGAGGGGAGGCTGGAGCGGGCCGGGAGGAAGGAATCGTGCTGGGGAACGGCGGGTTTTTCGTTCCCGCCGAGCGGGCGCTCGCAGCATCCCACCCCTCCTCCTCCCCCTCTGGGTACCGCTCGTTTCGTGGGATAAGCTCGCGCTTTGATGGGAAGGTCACCCCAAACCCATGGAGGGTTGCGGGGTGAGCGTCCCCCCCGCCGCTCGCCTGTGCTTGCCGCACGTCCTGCGTGGGGGATGATGACTCCTCAGCACGTTTTCAGCTCAAATCCCTCATTTCACGCCATCCCCTCAATCTGTCCCCATCCTTTGGCGCTGTAATAGAGCAGTCGCTGGGAGCGCAGCTTCACAAAAGACATAATTGGGCAAAAAAAAACCCAGTCTGGCTTTATCAGGGAGCACTGTAATGCTTTAATTTATTTGGGCTTGACTACTGAGGGCCTCGTTAAGTTT
>VUYV01000330.1:802523-821408 GCA_008711295.1 Anarhynchus alexandrinus | reverse complement strand
GACCTTGAAGATCATCGAGTTCCAACCCCCCTGCCATAGGCAGGGACACCTCCCACCAGACCAGGCTGCCCAAGGCCACGTCCAGCCTGGCCTTGAACACCTCCAGGGATGGGGCCTCAACAACCTCTCTGGGCAACCTGGGCCAGTGCCTCACCACCCTCACAGTGAAAAACTTCTTCCTCATGTTCAATCTAAACCTGCCCTCTTCCAGTTTGAAGCCGTTCCCCCTCGTCCTATCACTCCATGCCCCAGTAAAAAGTCCTTCCCTCAGCTCTCCTGTAGGCGAGATGAAGCTGCGCGCCACCCTTGGGCAGCTCTTTACTCAATAAATGAGTTTGAAGTTCCATCACTGGTTTAAGCGTGGCCCAAACAAGCAGGTAGGAAGCTGTAGCTCTGCTCCTCTGCCAAAACCTGGTTGGTTTTTGAGCTGCTCTGCTGCTCTCCGGCCCCATCTGCCTGGTCCCACCAAGAGAAGATGCTCTTTGCTCTCGGCCCTGATGGCTGTTGGGAGGACTCCTCCAGCCCAGACTGGTTTCTTTTAAGAACATCTATCTGGTGAGATGGACCTACACCCATCCGAGACGGAGGCAGGAAAAGCCAACAGATGTTCTCCCAGTGTCCTTTCCACCCTCCTTAACGCAATTCTCCGCCACTTCGATATCTTCATATATGTCGATGTACCCTATGGCAGGGGGGTTGGGACTCGATGATCTCCAAGGGCCTTTCCAACCTAAACCATTCTATGTTCTAGTTGGGTTCAGAGAACTTTTCTCTGTGACTCCGTGTGCGGCAGCAGCAGTTTGAACCGCCCCCGTCGACATTTCTGTGCATTTTAATTGACTCGGGAGACGTAGGGCACAGAGTAAATGGCAGCTTTTAAATAATTAAGGTGCTGCTAATCCTCAAGAAATGTCAGAAAGTCCCTCAGTGATGCCGCGCGAGAGCCTCTTTCCTGTGAACCGGCTAATTAAAGGGATCCTTTTCATTGAGAAACGAGTAACTGCGTGAGGCTGTCGGCTGCCGCGCGCTCGCCGTGGGGAAAAGGAGGGCCGGGGTGGGGGGAGATGAACACCTCTCCCTGAAACGCAGTCGCTTGGTTTGACAGGGAAAAACCTTGAGCTGTAAAATCCTAAGTGACGCCAACGATGAGCAGCGGAGTTTGCAGCTGAAAGGGACGGCTGCGCCGCTGGAGATGGACCCAAGAAGGTCCCAGAAGCTGTCGGGGACCCGCAGGTGAGTGGGGAGAGAGGAGGGGGATCGCGGTCAGCTCTGCCGGAGGCGGGTTGGGAAACCCTCCGGGAAATAAGGAACGGCCCGGAAAATAAGTTCGTTAGTGCCGGTGAGATGCCGCCAGGTTGGCAGGGGGGGAGTTCTCACGTTTATATGGCATAGGTAAAACGTGGTGGGATGCAAATCTCCTTTACCTGCGCCTCATCCATCACCATGCCTGCTTCCTTCTATATATTTATATTATTTTTATTTCAGAAACTGCCTCTGTTTGTTTCTAATGCCAAAAAAAAAAAACCCCAAAACCCCGGTTGGGTTTTGAATATTCTGTTCCGGCAATCACGGCCGTAACGTGAGTTGAGAGAGCGGGGTGGGAGCTAACAAGTGGAAAATTTTAAACACACAGATTTACGGCTCGAAGGCATTTTACTAAATAAAAAAAAAAGCCCCAAGCAGCTGGAGGAAAAAAAAAACCTACATTCCCTTTGAGATTCGTTTTTCCTTGGCGGAAACAAAAGGTTCCGCTAACGGGAATTTGACGGCTGCTGTGCCTCGGAGTTTGCAGAAGCCAATAGATGCCAGGGAGAAGCAGATCACATCTTTCCCTCGAGACAGCTTGGGGGAAACCTAGATCGTGCCAGACGAGCCGCTCGGGGAACCACGCTTCTCTCCAGGCTGGAATCTGGTAAAGTAAAATGTATGTGGAGCTTTGCACAGCCGCAGCGAGTCCCCATCGCTCGGCTCTTCCCTCCCCTGGTGCGTTCAGGACCGGCGGCTTCGGGTTCTCGGGAGCCCGGCACAGCTCCGGCCGCGGGCTCGCGCCGAGATGCCGCTCCCCATCTCCATCGGTCCAGCTCCCGCGGCAGCCCGCGCCTCGGGATATCGCCCAATCCACTCATCTGACGACCGGGCGGCTATTTCAGAGCGCGCTGACGTTGGCACCATCCCTTTTCTAAAGAAAAGGCGGCAAATGTTATTTTTGTCCCGGTTGCCCCTATTTCGGTGCGAGATGCTCTCGCGTCACCGTGCTATAACTGGAACCCGGATCCGCTCCATCTGCTCCATCCACTGACATTTCGTTTCCCATTAAAACGGTCTTTAAACTCTCCCTCGTGGGAAGAACTGGGCTGCAGGAGGGTGGATCGGCCACAGCAGAACCTGGGCAAAAACCTGTCCTGGAGGTGAGAGACAAAACGCCCAGTTTAGGAGAAGGGAGGAGAACACAAGGGACACCACCGTGCCCTGTGTGTTTCTGGGTCTGCCTTTTAAAGAGAAAGAAATGGCCAATTTTGGGCCACGCAACCCAATGTTTGCCGTCCGCGAGATGCCCTGGCCGCAGAAAGGATGTGGGAGCCAGCGGGGCTGCTCCTCCCAGGGCAAAGGCAAACTTGGCTTTGGTGCCTGACCCAAAATCTGCGTTATTCAACCCGTTATTCAACCACCCGGAGGTGGGCTCGGGGAGGGAGCAGCACTCGGGTCCCCCAGCCCCCCCCAGGGGGTCCCTGGGGCTCCGCATCCTCCCTGCTGCCGGAGAACGGCAAATCTCTGAACCTGGGGAAGAAAGGAGATGGGGTTTTTTTCCCCCTCCCTGCTTCTCTCACGCAGGCTTTAAAATCCTTCTGGCAGCAATTCACAGCAGGGTTTGCTTATACCTTCCTACCGGGAGACGCGAAGCCGCTGGCGCCCGCTTAACTCTTCTCTTCCCCCGAAGCAAAATTTATCAATTAGCCGCTCGAAACGAGAAATTAGCGGCGACATTCCGACGCCCTGACGCAGCGTCGTCACGGATCTCCCGCGGCTCCTGCCCCTTCGAGGGGGAGAGCGTCGCCTGCTGTCGCGGGGTGTATTTCTCGGCAAGGAAGGGACGCTGCCCGCGGAGGGGCTCGGGCGCAGAGGGGCTCCGCGGTGCCCGCGGCTCCAGCCGGAGGGAGGCACATCCCGCTGCCTTCCCCGCTTCCCCCGGTGTAAGCCGAGATGCCGTAAGTGGGGTGGTCGGTGCCTCCGCGGCGCTGCGGGAGAGCAGCACTGACGGGACACCATCCGATGTAGTCAGCAGAAATTAGTAAAGGGGAAGGAGTTAGGAAATGGTCCGTTCAAGACCTTAAAAAATAGAGCGATGCTGCAGGCGCTGGCTTTAATATTTTATATAGCACTGATAAATTATTGCTTAGGAGTTGGAAACCAGCAGAAGGCAGCAGAAGGATTAAACCTGAGCTAGATCTCCGGTAAGTTGATTCATTTTATTTCCTAATGGTACGCTTTAATGCTCTGTTTATTAGTTTGGATGAATAGGAAGTTTCTTATCTGAGAAAGATACACAGGGAAACGTTCTATGAAAATAGACGCGGTGATTGATGACGTTTAACCTTTGTGTCTGTTGGGCCATGTAAGAAGTAGTTTCAGATGTATGTGTCTTGTGTTAAAACTGTTATTCTCGGAGAGCGAGCGAACGTTTGCGGGGCCACGGGCTGTGCTGGGTGGGCTCTGCGGGGTGTTTACTGGGCTCTAGGGGGTCTGCTGTTTGCGTTCCTGCCCGTGTCGCTTACCCGAGCCAGTACCTATTTGCTTCCAAACCTCCCGTGCCGGGGAGGTGAACGGCTCCACGTGCACACGTGTCGCTGATTCGGGCCACGGAGTCGACGGGGGACCCGCTGCGGGGATGCCCGGGGGATGTCACCCGGCCAGGGGACAGCTCGGCTCCGAGTATTGTGCTGTGCAGCAACTTTTTTCAGACTTACAGTCTTCACGTAGCAAAAAAAAAACCACTTTAGGTGATGTTCAGCGGTCCCTCCCAACTGAAATTCTCCTGTAACTCTGCTGCGTAAGAGAGAAGCCGTCACGTAAATCACATTGTCGGACTCCTCCAGAAGCATCAGGATAAAAATGAGCACATCTGACGGACGCGGTCGTTTTAAAATAGCGTCTTTCTCCTAAAATAGTGAACGTGATTCTGAATCACGGTTTTGTCATGAATTTCAGACCTTCTTTTCTCTGTCACCCCCCTCCGCAAAGCGCAGCGCAGCAGCGCCGGTGCCAAGGGTGCTGCAGCACCCCCCACATCTTAACCTCATCCCTCCCCTTCTTGGGGCGCTCCTACTAAACCTGCAGGAGCCCGATTTATTTAAGTCTGTCTTCTTCTCCCAAATATAATTGAGGAAACGGCCTCAAGTTGCACCAGGCGAGGTTTTGGATGGATATTCGGAAAAAGTTCTTCACCAAAAGGTTGTCAAGCACTGGCACAGGCTGCCCAGGGCAGTGGTGGAGTCACCATCCTTGGAGGGACTTAAAAGATGGGCAGATGTGGTGCTGAGGGACATGGGTTAGTGGTGGGTTTGGCAGTGTTAGGTTGATGGTTGGACGTGATGATCTTAAAGGTTTTTTCCAACCAAAACAATTCTATGATCCTAAATCATCATGCAAATGCAAATCGGCCCAGCAAGGATCCAATCTGTACTGGTTCCTATTAAAAACAACGCGCCGTCACGACAAAATATATAAAAAGAGATTTAAGCAAGTTCTGGGGAACGCAGCACTGGCTCCCCACGTACGTAGAGACAGCCAAGGTGTGGGTTGGGGTTTTCTTTACTGCTCCTGCATTTGGGAAGCAGCGGGTCTCGGCCGCTCACCGACGCTGCGCCAGCACCGCGTCCACCAGCCACCGTCCTCCTCGGGAGCCGCCGTCCCCTGGGGCCGCCGGGAGCAGCCGGCGCGAGGCCGTGCGGGGTTGAGTTGAAAACATCTGGGCGTCCATCGTTTGTCGGTAAATCGCCTTCGGTCTTTGCGGCGGCAGTGAAGTTAACCCGGGCGCGAACGCAGCCGCCTTCCCCGCGAAAGCAGGTCGGCAATTAGTTGCTAAGGCAACATTTTTCCCAAAGCCGGGATCTTCCGTGCGGCGTTTTTAGGGCGGCTCCGTCGGCGCGGGTGTTTCACAAAGCGGGGTTTGACCCGCGAAGAGCTCAGCTTTGCGTACCGACCTCCCGCGGCCCCTCGCCCCCCGCGGTAGCGGGGAGGGGGCACCGCCTGTCACCGGGGTGGGCGACTCTAAAGGGGGTCGAGGGGAGAGCCCAGACCCCCTCTCGGGGCCGTCTCCCGTGGGTCGGGTGCCTATGGAAGAAGTGAGCGGCCGTTCACGAGCCCGTTAGCAACGGCTGCTGGAATCAAAGCCGTACCAAACAGAGTTTTCTCATCCGGGTAAATTTNATGGGTAATGGTCAGAGCTGTAAAATCACTGCTTGTAATAATATAGGCGGACATATATTGCATGTCAGAAAGCGAAATGGTAGGTAAATACTCATTTATCTAACGCGATGGCTCCTATTGGGCTTTGTTTCCCAACGTCCTCTGTTTAATAAGTTCCTCCCCAGCACTTTCCAGACAGAAACTCGGGGAAAGTAATAAAGGGATGCGGTCAGGGCCATCTATTCTGCTCTGCAGGCACTGAGTTTGCACCGGAGTAGGCGGGAGAAATTACTTATGCTGTAAACAGATATTTATCCTTCTAGATAACGAATGCTCATTCGGTTTGTAGATAAATCCCAAAGTTTTCTGCTTGTCAGACTATCGCATACGGCTCTTTGTTTGCGTGATAAGCCCCTCTGTGTTCTCTCCGCTCCGGTAAAACGCTCTCCCGTTTGAAACTGGGCTGCAAATCCGTGATTTCTGTAACTATCTTATAACAGCCAAAGGCTCTGTGCCTCTCTCTGCATCTCCTTTGTGCAAACGCCTACGTTGGGCACACGAGCGTGCCAGTGTTGCCAGAACTCTTTGCCGCAGCAGCAAATGCAAAACACATAGGTGGAAGCTGTCTCGAAGCCCTTCTCCTCGTGCCTGGTGTCCACGGCCCGAGGCGGAGCAGCGAGGAGACATCCTCACCTGAAACCGGCTGCAGAATTCGTCAGTGCTGCCCTGGCTCCGGGGTTTTTTCTGCTCTCCTGCAAGCCGGGGGGCAGGAACTCGTACGGGTGCCATCAGGCTGACTCAGAGGATGCAGATCACTTGCCAGCTCCTAGATGCTCAAATGATCAATACTTTAAACCAAGATGCTAATCCTTTCCTTGTGGCAATCACATCAAGGCAGATGGTGTACAGTGAAAAGGAAAAAGGGATGCTGTTTACGCTTGAAACCACCGCTGAAATCATGAGAATAGCTCATTCTTCCCTCTCTCCACCTGGATGGAGTGGCCGAGACGCCTTTCTCGCCGCCCCCCCACCAGCAGGGATGGAGAGCAGCCCTGAGGAGAAGGACTTGGGGGTGTCGGTGGGTGAGAAGCTCACCATGAGCCCGCAACGTGCGCTGGCAGCCCAGAAAGCCGCCCGCATCCCCCACCCACACCCAGCAGCTCGTCCATCTCAGGAGGAAAACCATCCACCGAGGAGAAGAAGAGCACTTCACCCGACGCCCACCACCCCGTACAGCCCTCGCTCGGGGCTGAGGAGGCGCAGGACCGGAGCATGGCTCGTGCCTTCGTCACCGCATCGCTATCCCCAACGCTAATGAGTATTTCTAAAACCTCGCGCAGGCTGTCCGTGTCGCTGCAGTCGGGTCGGCGCGAGAGCTTTTGCGTTTGTGAGTCTCGGGAGCGAGCAGAGAGAGCAAAGAGCATCGCACGGGGTTAACTGGGGAAACGTCGCTGATCTCAATGAGCGGCGTCGAACCTAATTGCGGAGCTTCTTTCAATTATTGAGGCTGGTTTGTGATCTCCCGGCGCTACCTCGCAACGCTTCCCCCGAGGACCTGCCTGAGAAAATAGGTATAATTAATGGAATCAATATTTCTTGCCCGATGCTCCCCTGGGGACCTGTTATTTCACAGGGTGGATAACCTCTGCTAGCAGTCAGGCTCCGTGGTGTGCCGGCCAGGGTGGACCCATGGGACCAGGCAACTGGGGGACTGGAATTAGTGGGGAGGATCAGGGGAGCCGCCCCGGGCACCCCGCTTTGCCAGGGTGCGCTCAGGCCTCCTGTGCCAATGGATGCTCCCGCTCTGAAGATGACTTGGGCTCTTTTCAACATCTTCATACGCAGTTTTCCCCTCAGCCTTACTGGGATTTCTTCAGATATATTTTGAATCAAGTAGCTATGTTACAGACTACATTTGATATAGTAAAGGTTGATTATTGCTGCTAGGGAAAGTCGTACGATATCTGAAAAAACAATTTTGTGAATCATAGAATGGTTTAGGTTGGAAGGGACATTGAAGATCATCCAGTTCCAACCCCCTGCCCTGGGCAGGGACACCTCCCACCAGCCCAGGTTGCTCCAAGCCCCGTCCAACCTGGCCTTCAACACCTCCAGGGATGGGGCAGCCACAGCTTCTCGGGGCAACCTGCGCCACTGCCTCACCACCCTCACAGCCAAGAATTTCTTCCTCGTATCTCATCTCAATCTCCCCTCTTCCAGTTTAAAACCGTTCCCCCTCGTCCCATCGCTCCCCTCCGTGATCAAGAGTCCCTCCCCAGCTCTCCTGGAGCCCCTTTAGGGACTGGAAGAGGCTCTAAGGTCTCCCCGGAGCCTTCTCTTCTCCAGGCTGAACCCCCCCAACTCTCCCAGCCTGTCCTCCCAGCAGAGGGGCTCCAGCCCTCGCAGCATCTCCGGGGCCTCCTCTGGCCCCGCTCCAACAGCTCCGTGTCCTTCTGCTGTTGGGACCCCCCGAGCTGGAGGCAGCACTGCAGGGGGGTCTCCCCAGAGCAGAGCGCAGCAGAGGGGCACAATCCCCACCCCCTCACCCTGCTGGGGATGCAGGCCGGGATGCCGGGGGCTTTCTGGGCTGCCAGCGCACATTGCCGGCTCATGGTGAGCTTCTCATCCACCAACACCCCCAAGTCCTTCTCCTCAGGGCTGCTCTCCATCCATTCTCCACCCAGCCTGCGTTTGTGCTTGGGATTGTCCCAACCCGCGTGCAGGACCTTGCACTTGGCCTTGTTGAACTTTGTGACGTTTGCATGGGCCCACCTCTCCAGCCTGTCCAGGTCCCTCTGGAAGGCATCCCTTCCCTCCAGCATGTCAACCGCACCACACATCTTGGTGTCGTTGGTACTTGGTACTTCGTCCCAGTATGGACCCCTGAGGAACACCACTTGTCACTGGTCGCCAACTGGACACTAAGCCATTGACCGCAAATCTTTGAGGCTGTTGAAAAGTGGTCCTGTAATGGAACTCCCTGGAGAGCCACCGTGCTAACAGGGATGCTGTAGCTGGTGACATCTGGCATTTGCACTCACTCCTTTTGCACCGCAACATCTTCGGGGCACAGCCTCACCGCCGTGCAGGCAGCGTCCGAAATCGCCCCGTCCAGGCACAGCCCTTCCCGGGGTGGCCCATACATGTGTGGCAGCCCCAATTCCATCCCTGAGTGTCTCTGATCTGCTCCCACTCCCTTCCCAATCCTCCCCATCCCGAGCGTTGTGCTAACCACGCTTGGCCAGCCCGGGGGCTCCCGTACCGTCATGGTGGTCCTCGATCCCCAGCCAGAGCCCTCCACCTCCACCCTCCCATACTGTGATTAGAGAGGAGCCCTCGAGTCATGTCAGGATGATAATAACACTTCATCTGATAGACATTAATGACATACTCCTGACTAATTGGTATTGTCTCTTCTCTGCTTCGAGGGCAGCATCACCGGTCCTGCCATCGCCGGCTTGCCTTGAGGACGCTTGCTGCAGCTCAGCCTCGTCGTGCTGCTCCCCACTTCTCCTCTGCAAGGCTGGGTTGCTTCTTTGATAGGTCTAAAATGGATAGATTACGCTGGAAATATCCAATAATTCCACAGAAACTCCAAAGGCTGGCTTACGGGGTTATACTGCTGCTGCAATACCTGAAACACATAGCTGGATTTTCATGGGAACGAGGAGGAGCGGATGGCAAGGAAAACCCCAGTAAGACAGAGGCAGCACGAAACCAGTTCTGTTTCATTACAGTTAAATCACTTATTCTCACATGTGTAGAATTTAAAAATAACCCAGACAGTTCATCAGAGGCTGCCGACTCTGCTGTCTGCTTAACGCCGCAACAAGCAGCCTTCGTCTCTTCCCTCTCCGAGGAGATGACTACTGATAGGTGTAGGTGGCAGAACTGGAAAACTTGGTTCGAAACAATCCCTTTTCTTCTAGACAACACCATTAGGTATGTTCCCTATTACACGGCTTTTAATTTAATGAGCTTCCGTATTCTTTCAGATACAAATGCTAATCCCTCTTTGCATCCCCACTCTGTTCTTCGCAGTCTACCCCAGATAGCATTTCACAGCGTAGCTACAAGAACTTGGTGCCATTAGAGCAATTATTACCTTTCTTAATTTAGTGCGTGCCCTAAGATGCGTAGAAGATAATCACCTCTGCTTATACAAGAAGGTTTTGATATTAACAATGTATTTCCGTATGATTAGAATGTGTAATTACTATTTAGACTGCTCTGTGGGTAAGAAACCCACGTTGCATCACGCGGTGTAGATTACCCCCTGAAACCATCACTGCATTTGCAGAACTGTTCTCTCTCCAGAAGTTATCTACTATTTTAATGTTATCGGTGAACCATTCTAGGATTCCAACTACCTTTTCAGTTATGAAATCAGAATTTTTCCTACTTTAATGTATTTATTAATGACATTATAGAAGGAGGTAGCGTTGCACAGCCGTGTGAGCAACACGAGTCATTCTTACGACCAACTTGGCATTTTTTAATAATTTTTTTTAGCTCTTGGAAGGAACCGCACAGAGCAGTCGGGTTCCAGTCTGCTTCGGGGCTCGGGTGACAAGGACAAGATGAGATACATCGTTCCCGTGACTGGGTGAATCCGATCTGTGCAGCCCAATGTTTCCTTGGGGGAACAGCTTCCTTCGTTGCTTTCTGCTTCCTTCCACCAGACTGGGTTTTTTTCTCGGTTATCCTTCATGGTCCCTTAGACACAGCGCACAGAGTCCCAGGGGGTCGGCAATTACAAACCGGTGCCGGCTTCACTGAAGACGTAGGACATGCAGGTATCTAATGACCTGGAGGCTTAGGATTTGCCTCAGCTCCAAGTCATCAAAAGAGGGACTTCAACGAGGAGGCAAAGGTCTTAACCAGTGACAAGGACTTTTTCCCATTCCCATTTTGCGGGGAGTCGCCTGGACGGGGCTGAGACACCTACAATAGTCCTTTCTGGCGTCTCCACTATGCAACAGAGGTTGAAAAACTGAAAGATGTTCAGCTCAGCAGGGGAAGGGTGATGATTTCTACCTGGTTTTACTTTTTTCTCCTTTAAGAGTCTGTGGCTCCCAACATCTCGGTCCACCTTACAGCAGGGAACTGGTTCAGCCACACCAAATGACCAAGAAAGGTTCACTGGGTCTATTCCTCAGCTTTGCCTGAAGGTTTAGGAGAACATTTAGGGTGACAAAATAATTCAGCTGACCACCAAAAATGGCTTAGAGCGACCCAGGGGAGAAGCTCTCAGAGCCATGACTTGCCTGTGCCGTGGCTGCATGGTCCCCTGGGCTGCTGTGACAGCCACCCTGGTTGTACCTACAGGGTACAGCCTTCCAACCCTGGCCAGCCCCAAACCCACCTAATTCCTGCCCGGTTTGGGTCACAGATCGTGTTTTCTAACAGAGTTGCTGACCATCCCTCCAGTGAGTTTTCCTCTTCTGATAACGTTTTGGCTTTTCTTAACTATTTTTCATGGACTGTTCCCGTCGTCTATGGAAAAACAGGGTTGTGACTCGCTGGCGGACTGCCGGCACGCTCCTGCACGCTGTCTTGTGAAGGTGGGAAGCACAGGTTTAGAAATACTTCCAGCAGCAGACAGTACGGAAATTAGATTTCCCAAATCCTCCGCGAACACCCAGAGAAATTCCACAGGAGTTCCTCACCAGTTGTCTTTAAAAAACGGGAACAAACCCCGAACCCCAAGAGATCAGCTTGGCTGAGCCGCCAGGAGCAGTAGGTTCAGGGCTGTTAATCACAACGGGAAAGTGCCTCTTGATAAGGCTCATCGAGGCACCTAATTACCTCCGTGGGACCCGCAATGTGTCCCAGCCCTCGGTGTTTCCCCGCTGCCCGTCTCCGGAGAGCTCGGCGCCGCTTCTTTACGACGGCTTTTCTGCAGCGTGCTGGGTTTACAGGGCCGGGGGGAAGGAACAGAGACATGGTTTGGTGGCAACTCGGCAGTGCTTGGGTTAACAGTTGGACGTGATGATCTTAAAGATCTCTTCCAACCAAAATGATTCGATAAAAAGGGAGCATGACCCCCCCGGCGCAGCATGCCCTACAGCCCCGCTCCCAGCAAGGGAGATGTTTTGAAGCCCTTCACCGGGGAGCCACGGGCATCTTGCTGCTCTGCCCCACGGGGCCGCTCAGGTAGGAAGAAGCGGCCACGCTCGTGCCACAATCCAGTTGCTTCGTCCATCATATGCGAATAATTTTGACACCAGAATTATTTTTCTAAGAGAAATGCCTTATTAGGGCAAAGCGAGCGGGGTTTTTTTCAGCGTGATAGCAGACCTGGCTCTGCTCTTGCTCACGCGCCATCGGCAGCGGTCCAGCGAGCAGAAATAACTATCCTCCTCATTCCAGTGGAAGGCTGATGAGCAGAGTCCACGATGACATGGCAAAGGAACTTAAATCCACTTTTCTGTAATCCCACCGCGTGGTAGGCGCTACCTTTCGCTTCCTAATGATGTCTCCTCCCGCCACTCGCACAGCACAGCTCACAGGACATTCAACAGGAACAGCTCTCTCCATCCCACTGGGATGAAAACGGCTCAGTGAATGCATGGAAGAAATATCCTCCTCTCTAAAAGGGCTTTTAAAAACCGTCACAGCCAGGACCTGGGGTTGTTCAGGGACATCGGCACCTGCTGGGAAGGAGGATGGCAGAAACGTGCATTAAACATCCAGTCTAGCTAAAAGACCAACAGAGGACAGATGGGTGGAGGGGACGTTTTCAGACGCCCCTCATCCTCTACTGGCAGCGTACAGCGGGGACGCAGGACAAAACGGGCTCTCCAGGGCCACCGCTCCCAGTCTGCCGCTGCGGGGACACCGCTGAAGGCATGGGCACCGGTCCCCCATTGCGGCCGGGCACGCTCGACCTCGCCTTCCCTCTCCTGTGTGAATTGGGCAGAAAAAGATTTCTCTTTCAGCAGATATTCTCTGTTCAATGTGGTCTCCACCTTGTTTCATCAGGTGCTTATTCAGCGAAACGCGTTTCGTTCTGTGGCCTGCCAATTAGAAATTCTGCTCTGCTCGGTGTTCAATAATTCAGCCCGGACCACCCTTCCTCAAAATTAATTGTCTTTGGGCAAAGTATACAAAGTAATGTACTTTAATTTACCCAGAGGCAATTAATTTTTGAGTGGCAACTTGTCACAATTCGACGCAGAATTCAAAATTCACAACTAATCAGTATTTCGAGTGTCTGAGCCATACGTTCCTTTCCCATTAACATGCACGTGGCTCTTTAATGATCGCAAACAGCGAAATAAAATTTTACAAAAAGGCAAGCATTGAAATTTCAATTTAAAAATTAATAATAAAGACTGTTTTCTCACTCAGTCAAGACGCTACCTTTTGTTTTAAGGAAAACCATCTGCATAATTCTCTTCTTGCACGGTATAACACTGAGAATTAGATCCTCAAAGCAAAACAGAAATGAAAAGAAACTTTTATTGGTAAAAATTGGTGTGTGCAAAACTGAAGACATCAGAGAGAAGAAGAAATCTATAGCTCTGAGCTCTCCCAGAAAGGAGGCTTCAGCTGCGCCGAGCGAGCCTTTCACCGCTCGTCGAGACCAGAAAATCTTGACGGATTGTTTCCATGGAAAATAAAAGATATTATCTTTCCAAAGAGAAGAGGATCGCCCTGTGTAAAGCCCCACATGCTGTTTGTGCTCCAGGCACCGGCAGCGATACGTGCATCCTGAAAATAAATAAAAAAATAAAAAAAAACAAAAGAAAAGGAAGACAGAGAGATAGGAAATAACTAATAAAAGGTTTGGACACTCCGAAATATTTTAAAGCCGGTTTCAATTGACAATCGCAGAGTATTTCAAGGTTTCTACGCTCCAGCTGCTACCCAAGGGCAGACACGGCGGGAGGCTCGGTGTCCCTCTGCTCGCGCTGCTCTGCTCATGGGGACCGAACCCCCACCGGCGCTCCCGGGACAGCGTCACCCCACGGGAAAACCAGCGGTATTCTCAGACCGGGCAGGGGGCAATATTTTGTTCACCTACAAAATCCAGGCCACCCAGTTCGTGCCGCGCTCCTGATCTGAGCACACCGCTCCAGCTGCAGCAGCGGAGGGACCTCGGAGAGCCCGGAAAACGCAGACTGCGAAACACAACCATCGCAGCGCCTGGGGAATGGTGTGAAAAAACCCGATTTCCTCCCAATCACGTCCTTTGGCGTAACGGTGCAGACGGTTAGAGGGGGATAACGAAATAACCTAGGGAGAATCTCGAGCAAGCCGTGATTATCACACCTAGAGCACGGTCAGGGGTTGACCGAGCGTGCGCGGGTCCCACCGGCAGCCCCAGCATGGCATGCACAGCACATTTCCCGTGCTCGCCGGAGCACCAAGTAGCTCCTCGGGCTCATTTGGATGCCCAGGGCAGCAGCCCCCCCTGGACCGCAGCATCTCCACACGCCAGCAGCTCTGCAGAAGCCACCTGGGACTCAACTGGGTCAACGCCGAGCAGGAGCTAACAAGGCTTGATGAGCCTGATTTGAATTTGTGCCGCTGATTGCCTCCACGGTGAATCTTTATTTCGTGCCGCACGCTTCCATTTAAATGTGAAGAGCCACTTCTCGTCAAAGCCGGGGAGCACTCAGGCCACATTTGTGCCTTCTGGACCAAATCACCTCTTCCTTCCCCAAACTAGGTGTGAAGTGCTTGAGAAGCACCTGCCCCCATGTGTGTTCCCATCTATTTCTGAGCGATTCAGTTCCCCCAGCTCAGGCTGCAGCTGTGATTTAGACCCCATCAGGTTTTGGATCTTGCCCCCCACGTTCTGCTTCAGCAGATAGGTCACCCCAGCCATCCCCGCCAGCCCGAGGACATTCCCCAGGCGATGCCATCCTGCCCACCCAGGGGACATCACACATCCTGCTTGGCTCCAGCTTTAATTTTCTTCTTCCTAAGTGGAGTTTCTAAAGAGAAAGGCGCGATGTGAGGAGCGAGAGGTGCCCACGAGGAGCCACCGGGTGCCAGCGGTGCCGGTTTTGCCCTGCGGCCACACACCTCCGACCACACGCTGCCTCCGCAGGCTTGAATTAGCCAGAGGGCATCCAGAAGCTTTCCTCATCCAGAAGCTTTCCTCAGCAGGTTGGAATTTGATGGAAATCTCATTAGGTTAATTTTTAGCGGGGATAAAGCACTCCTCGTGCTCGGCGCTCCACGCTATTTTCCCGCGCCCAGCAAGCCAGGCTCGCTCAGCGCATTAAGGAGCACTTTCCAGGTTTTGCAGATTCATTTAATTCAGAGCCTTTTAGCACGCGCTATGCTGCGTGTAATAAGAAAAGAGCCACTTTTGGCGCAAAGATAGATATTTTTTTTTAATGTGACTCCTAGCCAAAACGTCTTCTGTTTGATGTTCTGGAGGGGGGATGTATGAGCATATGGCAATACTTCAAGGAGCTGATGGCTTGCACAAAGCTCGTCGGTGGGTTTTTTGGTGGTGACAGTCGGCTCAGATGGATTGTATAGGACAGGGTGCCACATCCCTAAATTACCCCTGTCCTCTGCCTCTGTGACTGACTCACAAAGTCACCCTCATTGAATCACTCCTGTGGACTTGCAAGATGGGCAGAAGAGATCTCTACAGCCACCGTGTCTGGTGGTGCTGAGCGTAGACCTGGTCTACCTGATCATCGGTACCTCTTCATCCAGGCAAATGTGTTTTGTTTGAACTAGAGNTTTTTAGCACGCGCTATGCTGCGTGTAATAAGAAAAGAGCCACTTTTGGCGCAAAGATAGATATTTTTTTTTAATGTGACTCCTAGCCAAAACGTCTTCTGTTTGATGTTCTGGAGGGGGGATGTATGAGCATATGGCAATACTTCAAGGAGCTGATGGCTTGCACAAAGCTCGTCGGTGGGTTTTTTGGTGGTGACAGTCGGCTCAGATGGATTGTATAGGACAGGGTGCCACATCCCTAAATTACCCCTGTCCTCTGCCTCTGTGACTGACTCACAAAGTCACCCTCATTGAATCACTCCTGTGGACTTGCAAGATGGGCAGAAGAGATCTCTACAGCCACCGTGTCTGGTGGTGCTGAGCGTAGACCTGGTCTACCTGATCATCAGTACCTCTTCATCCAGGCAAAACTAGAACAAATAATTTTGAGCTATTGGTTCAGAAAATGGGGGCTTTTGCCTATATTTCGCATATCAGGACAGGCTGAGAGAGTTGGGGGGGGTTCAGCCTGGAGAAGAGAAGGCTCCGGGGAGACCTTCGAGCCCTTTCCAGTGCCTAAAGGGGCTCCAGGAGAGCTGGGGAGGGACTCTTGATCAGGGAGGGGAGCGATGGGACGAGGGGGAATGGTTTTACACTGAAAGAGGGGAGATTTAGATGAGATATAAGGAAGAAATTTTTTATGCTGAGGGTGGTGAGGCACTGGCCCCAGGTCAGGTTGGACGGAGCTTTGAGCAACATGATTGAGTTGAAGATGTCCCTGGTCATGGCAGGGGATTGGACTAGATGTCTTTTGAAGCTCCCTTCCAACCCAAACCATTCGGTGATTCTATGATTCTGTATTTCTGCCATTCCACTGGCTCACTTTTTAATTGAATTATCCCCTTCTTATCAGTGCGTATCTTTGCATCGGGTTACCAGAGGCTGCTTTTCCTCCCTTATTCCAGCAGAGATTTCGGCAACGATATTGACACTGCTGCAGAAGTGCACGATATCATCACCCAAGTTCCTGGGGTAAACCCTGGTCTTCCTTCTTGTCTCTCCTCCGGCCCCGCAGGTGGGTCTCTGCCTCCCCGACCATGCTGGCAGAGCAGCGGGGACCACAGCCCGCGTCTGCACAGCGAGAGCATCCCAGAAAACCCACCCTGCCAACCAGCAGCTTCCTCGCCCGTGTTGTTAATTAACTCGGAGCGCGAATCAATAAAGAAATCTTGCAGTTGTGGTGCCTGGGGAGACCACAGCTACCGGGGCGGGAGACAGGGAAGGGCGTGAAGCTGGGTGGTTTCCTTCAGCCTGGTCTTCCGAGCTGCTAAACGTGATTCCACATAATTTGAAAGCAAATTCGCAGCTAGTTGTGTCGAAATGCAGGAGGAGCTTGCTCAAAAAAGATGCGGTTTCGGCCGGCGTGAAATATTTTTTCTGTCGCGTTTTGTTCTGGTTTTGTCATGTTTCTGTAGATAACATGGAAATGTCCAGAGGAAACATCGGGAAAAGGAACCCCCGCAGAGCCAGTGTGATAAGCCGTTATAAATCGGCTCAAGTTAAGATAATGAGACAGCTCTGTTCAAATTAGAGCATTTTTTTTCCTATCACAACAGCCCCAGGTACTGAAAAGGAACGTTATTACGTTTCCAACTGGCCAGCACTTACTAATTGCTGCTTCTGCAGCAAGTGAGAGTCACGGGAGACCAAGTCAAAATCGAGGAGCTGATGAAGTTCAGCGCAGGCTTTATCATACAGCTGTCTTCCCCATCAATAACTAAACGCAGATGCACACAGTTATTTAGGTGCCAATACCCGGTGTTTGCAACATCAAAGTGATCCTGGTTTGTTTCCGAAGGGTTGGGCACATCAAATATTTAAAACATTGTAACCCGGGGAATGAGGAAAAATGGGTGCGTTTTGAAGTTAAATAACAGATCTGGTTTTAAAGAGCGATGCAAATTACTCGCAATTGCAGATTGAATTTTTGACTTGGCAGAAACGATCAAGGTCATTATCTGCTGGCCTTGACAATGTTCTTCTTTTTCAGGAAAATAACATTCTCTGCGTCTGAAAAAAAACGTGGGGCGACCTTCTAGATGAAAAATGTATTTTAATCCAAAACCTTTGTTGCGATAAATAACTAAATAATCAGGGCTTTTGTTTTTAACGTCACTTTGGGCAGAAGAGGATATTGCTTTCCGACCAACCATGTTCATTCCTCTTACTCTTAACTAATTAGCCCCTGGCTATCGAATCACAGTGCAGAAAATATGAGCATATCCTGCTGAATTATTATTGTTTAGGAAACATAGAATGGATTAAATACCCTACTGGCATAAATTGATCGAGTTTTGTTGAGCTCAGTGGAGTTACACCCACAAGCACCAAGAGGTGAGCTCCGTCTCTATGTATGAGTGCAGACATAGATTAGACCAGAATGGAATGGAATGGAATGGAATAAATGGAATAGAATAGAATAGAATAGAATAGAATAGAATAGAATAGAATAGAATATTTCAGTTAGAAGGGACCTAGAGCCATCATCCAGTCCAATATCCAGTGAGCACACGAACCGGAGGAAGGGGTGACGGGAGCTGCTGGGGACCTGAACCACTGGTGGGTGCCCAGCGCAACTGGGAGAGGATGCGGGGGGCAGAGGAGCCTGGGGGGAAGGGGAGAAAGCAGGACGGACACGTAAGACTTACTCTTTAAATAAATCTGCAATATGTGCCTTATCTAATTAACTTGTCGGCCTTATGTAATTAAGTCGACTGTTTGCTCCAGATTCACCTTGGTCATATATCTAATTTCTCTGTTCTAATCTAAATAAGCCTTTTACAAATGGCATATAGTACTGCTTGTGAGTTTAGTCCGGGTGGGTTTGGGTTTTTTTTGCATAGAGGGCCAAGAAACATGCTTGATACTGTTTAAAACACACAGAAAGTGTCTCCTCAAAGAATCTCGGCAATCCAGGCAGCACTTTGGTCAAGGACAGGATGAGGAGGAGCACGAAATATGCTAGCGATGCTTTGCCACGACTCGGTTCAGACATACCCGTGTCTGATTGCTTTCATTAAATACCATTAATTGCGACTGACAGCCCTTTGGAGGGCCGCTGCGCGTCGAGGCTCCCCACAACAGGTCACGTATTTGGCAGGTCGCACGCACCGGCGACAGAAATCCCACCTGATGCGTGGGACCGGTTTGGCCACCGCAGGAGAGCGGCGTGCCCCGGTCCTCGCAGAGCCACCCCGAGCCAGACGAAAGCAGGTTGAGCGCATTTGCATGAGACGTTGGTAGCAGCTTAATGAGGTTGAATATACATTAATTTAGCTCGCATTAGCGAGATGCAGACTGACGCTATTAATATTTGGCGAAAAACCACAACTGAGCCACAAGAACCGGTTTAAGACGGCTTACTTAAAGGCACACACCAGTTTCGCTAAACACACTTAAAACGATTTTCTTTTTTTCCCCAAGTAAAGAAGGCCTCAAAGAAAGATTTGAATAAGAAATAACTTTCTTGGATAATTAAAGGAAAAACAGGGGAGAGAGACTTGGCTGCAACTTCTTCCTTATTGCTGGAGAAGAGCGAAGCTATGCCGAGCCGGGCGGCCGCTGCCAGCCGGTATTCCTTCCCGGCACGGGGAGAGCAGGTGAGATAACATATTTGCCTTCGTTGTGGTGCAATATCGCAGCTAATGCAAACAGGCTCGTCACCGGGGAACATAAACACCACATCCTGCTACTCCCAAAGCAGTTCCAGCCCTCTTTTTTTTTTTTTTT
>VUYV01000330.1:763330-790047 GCA_008711295.1 Anarhynchus alexandrinus | reverse complement strand
GCGGGCCCTCGGGCGGGCCCTGATTTTCTTTTTTTTTTTTTGTTATTGTTTTTACATTAAAAAAAAAAATCTTGGATGAATAGTAGTGGTGCTGATTTATTTTGCTGCAGAGGGAACAGATCTCTTGCTGACCAGCTGCTGGTACAATATGTGCGCTGTGATTTTATATCCTGCACTTGCTGGAGCTAATGCTATTTATACAACATTTTTTGTTTGTTCAACTTTTAACTAGTAGTGTGTCAAGGGAAATAAAATCTTACTTTCTGGAACTGACTTTTCTCTCATTGCACACGTAACTTTTCCTTGATGATATTCCCATTAACTCTTTATGTAATTGTTGAACTCCTTTCAACAACTCTCTGCATTAATGAGAAAATATGTTATCAGAAAATCTAGTAGATAGTCTATTTGATTAGGAAAGTCTTTTAAAATTTAAAAATCTGCAAAGTTTGAAATTTAAATGTTTTAAAATTTTTCAATCTTTTCCAATTCTGAGGGGCTAAAAGTATGACTAACAGGCAGTGGTTTTAGGTTAGGTTCATCAGAATTTTAGCCTGCTTAATTTGGTTTTGCTGTACATATAAACATCTTGAGATGAAAAACACTTTCTGAGTTGAAACCATTTTTCTGCAGAGTTTGTTCCCAACCAAATTTTTTTTTTTTCCAAAGCAGTTTAGATTTCAAAGAATTGCCTTTCTCCCTGTTTTTAAGGAACACGCTACTAACGGAAGAAGAAGACCAGACTTAGAACTTTTCTCCTCTGCATCCCTTTCTGTTCACTGCGGTGGGTCTTGTGGAGTTCAGTGTCGCTGCTGACCGGTGCCGAGGTGGCTCCTGCAGCTGGAGGGGTTATAGATGGATGTGCAAAGGGCTGGAGCCCTCCTGCTTTCACAGCCCCACCTTTGGAGTGCTGCGTTTGGGAGGCTCCTCTGGGCACACCAAGCTGGGTGCGGTGGGATGTGCTGCTGTGTTTCCTCTCTACCTCGCGTACGGAGCCACGGAGCAAAATCCCGGTGCCCGAGGAGTCGATTTTCCTCTCCCTGTAGGCTATAACTGAATGCCTTAAGGTTTGATTGGTTTACGTGAAGCCGTATCTCTCTATCGAGAAAATGTTCTCTGGAGTGTCTGCTGACAAGTGCCAGATTTTAAATGATCTCTCTCACTGTAGTTAGAGAACATTAAATAGAGGTGGAACAAAATAATCAATCAAGAAACAAGATGCTGCTTCTGGTCTAGATGGGAATCTTGTCTGCCAAGGAAGCCAAAAAGCGTTTTTTAAATCAGACTCTGTCTAGATGCACAGCCTGGAAGAACAGCATCAAAACGTCACGTTTATCATC
Organism: Anarhynchus alexandrinus; assembly: GCA_008711295.1. NCBI lineage: Eukaryota > Metazoa > Chordata > Aves > Charadriiformes > Charadriidae > Anarhynchus > Anarhynchus alexandrinus. The sequence goes on along the minus strand of VUYV01000330.1, from coordinate 788,707 downwards.
CTCTGGCTGTGGGCCACGTTGGCAGAGAGGGTTGGGAGGGACGGTCAGGAGGCCTGTTTGGGTTTTCGTGGTATTAGAGAGATGGCACGGGCTTCAGAATTGGAGGGTGAGATTGCGCTAGTTGAGTGGAAAGTTGGTTTTGGTCTGTGTGGGCGCTTGCAGGTTGACTGAGCCCTGCAGGACAGACGGCGTGGGAGACCTTGCTGGTTCTGGCTGCAGGTGGTCTGTGGTGGAGGTACAGTCACGGCAAAATGAGTCGCCGTCGCTGGTATTACAACTTCAAGTCCATTTAGATGCTCTCGGGATGGTGAGGCCTTGAAAGTTGAGGTTCCAGGCACAGGGGTGTTTTTTCGATGTCGTCATGGAAAATTGTGAGTTGAGTTCCTTTGTTGTTGCAGTATAAGAATTTCACATTACAGCCCAGGGGTGTTTCTTTTCAGTTAACTCGATATATTGAGCCATTTAAAATTAAGAGTTGAATGAAGTCTATTGCATCTTTATTAAAATGCCTTGTTAATAACCTCTTAATAGAAAATTCGGAAGTGTTTTTTGAGATTTTTGCTAGAAGAAATTATCTTGAAATGAAATCTTTTTAAGAACCCCAAACCTCCTCCACTGAAGAACCTTGCTTTTGTTTCAGATATCATGCTGTATGATTTTTATACTTCAGTTGTGTGTACTATTTAAGTTAACATTTGTCATGGAAAAAATGAAACATTCAGAATTTTCTAACCCAGTTAATTATAGGCACATTTAAAAGCATGCTTAGATGTTTATCTAACAGTAATTATTAGTAATCAGTAGTGACTTTAACTGTTTCATTCTAAATGAAATTAAAATCTTAATGATAACATTTCCAGTGGAACAAGAACTTAGTTTGCTGTACTACAGCATTTTGGAAGTGGTAAAATGGTAATGGCAGTGTGGATCGGTCTGCTCTGTGAAACTCTGCCCGCACCCAGGTTTTTGAAACGTGCTCCTCCTGTCTCCATCATGTAGCTGGTCCAGGGGAGGAAAACTGTTTTGGTGGCTTCAGGTTAAAATCTGAAGGAGTAAAACCCCTTCGTCCAACTAATTACTATTTCACTTTCCTATGCGGTACAGAGAATGAGGAGAGCGAAGTCAGAGTAACCTTGCCAAAAGACCACTGTGCCGTGGTGGCCGGGGTGACTGGCTTGGCTAGCGCCGGGCTGGGAGAGGCTGCGATGCCTGTGCAGCCCGTGCTGCAAACGGGCAGGAATTTCTGGAAAAGCAGCCAGTGCTGGGAACAGGAGCGCCAGCTGCTTTCTCGTGACACGCTTACAAAAATAGGTTTTAATCATCCTAGTCTGATGTATATTTTGCTCAACATTTACAGGTCTGAATATTCTGCTTTGTGCATTTGCACAGCAAGGAGATGCTGAACTTTGGCTCCCAGACAACGTGGATATTTGGGAGTAGTGTCTAATCCCAAGTTAATACTTTGTTTTACCAGTCGAGCATTTGGAGAAGAATCATCTCCCGAGATACCTTTCTTCTTCTGATTTGTTGAATGAAATGCCCAAAAACCAGTTATTGCATTGATCAGAAATACTTTGATTTTGATAATCCTCAAACTTCTGGGCAGAAATTACTTTTGCTCTGTGGAGCCTTGTGGTAAATTTAGGATATTCTGGAAAGGATTAAAAGCATTGAATTAATTTCTGCGAAGCCGCTGTGTTGGTGCTCTGGCCTTCCCCTGCCCAGCGCAGACCAAAGGCAGTGAACGCTGTCAGATCAGGGGCCTTTTTTCTCTAGCTTCGTTAAACCCTTGTCATCAGAAGATTAATTTCTCAAAAGCTTGTCCCGCCTCTCTGGGTGGCTCTATATCTGTCAAAAGTATAAATCTCATACAATGAAACTGCTCAGTACGCAGCCAGCTTTTTTTTTATCCTTAAAGCTGTTGAAATGCAGGATAATCAAAAGGGCTTAGTTTGCTATTTTAGTCGAAGCAGGTCAGTACTTGCTAATTTGAATGCTCAGAAAGGTAGATTTTATTCTGATGGAAATTAAGGTCTTGTACTCAAACAAGCAGTAGTTTTTATGAATGGGATATGGCCCATGGTCTCCTGCTCTGATACCACAGTAATTAGTCTCAGCACAGAGATCCAAATGGAACGGCGGTTCATCCATGCTAAGGATTAACAAGATGTTGGAAAATAGAGAAGGCTGAGATTATGTTGAGAACAAGGTTAGAGAGGATGTCAGCTAGGTGGTGTTTCATGTGATTCCAGTTTGCTAATCATCAGGACCTTTCATACATGTGAATAAATACACTGTAGGTCTGTTTCTTACACAGGTCCCCTTTCCTTCCCCTGTAGAGCTTCATAGCAAACACTAGCAAAGTAAATACAATAATGGGAGCTTTAGGTTTCCTTGAACTTGAAATAATAAAAAAACCTGCTGGGGAAGCAGTCTGGTTGGAGACAGAGTGCTGCTCTGGGTGAAGGCTTGGCCAGGCTGGGAAGTAATTTTGTGGTGGTGCTCTGCTCAAGCCGGGTGTCCGTGGCGTGGCTCTTGCAGGAGGTCGTGCTGGCAGGCAGCGTGCCCTGCTTCGGTGGAGGATGAAGATGTCCGTAGGCGAGAGCCCAAGTGACGCTGAACACAGGCGCTCGGTTGCATTGGCCAACCGGGAAAAGATGAAAGCAGAAGAAGAAGGGGACAGAAAGCTGTCCCTCCTTTGTATCTGGCTTTCCCTCCCAAACGTGTTGTGTCGCTTGACTCAGCAGATCGGGCAAAACTGGGAACTGTTGTATGGGGCCACGAAAACCCCGTGGAAATCATTTCTGCGGCGTGCGCTTCACTCCGGGAACTCCTGCCTGGGCTGTGAAGCAGCCCGGGTAAATAGGATAAAGATTTTCCTCTTTCTGCAAATTTGTGCTACTTTGATGTGTATATTTGCTTTACAAGTGCTTAATGAGGTAGGCTTCGGTGCTCCTGTTCGCTGCTACGTGGAGGAAAGAGCCTGCAACTGCTGTTGAGGCGGGTGAGCTGTCTGTGGCTTTCTCCGGACGTCGGTGGCTCTGGGCTGGCTCCCTGGGCTGCGGGAGATGCCCCCGCTTGCCGTCACAGCACGCAGCTGAACCCAGGCGGCGGGCTTGCCATCTGCTTTTCTTTCTTCTTCACTCCAATTAGTACCTCCGGCCTTTGATGAGGGGTTGGTTTGGGTTGTGTGCTTCGCAGAACAAGGCAGNTCTAAACCTGCCCTCTTCCAGTTTGAAGCCATTCCCCCTTGTCCTGTCACTACATGCCCTAGTAAAAAGTCCTTCCCCAGCTCTCCTGTAGGCCCCCTTTAGGTACTGAAAGGCCGCAATTACTGAAAGGCCGCTTTCTTCTTCACTCCAATTAGTACCTCCAGCCTTTGATGAGGGGTTGGTTTGGGTTGTGTGCTTCGCAGAACAAGGCAGCTGTGGGTTCATCTGGTTATACTAGAGAGTAAACTGCATTTGAGCTCACTCCTTTTATTAACAGTGGCCCTGGGATAATTGCTTACTCTGCTTTTTTAATTAGTTCTCTTAGGGGGAAAAAATATTTCTTTCAAGATAGAAATACATAGGCCTGATAATGTCATGTAATACTGGTCAGAGCTTGAGCCCTGAGAATGGTACTTGCTATGTCTGAGTTTCCATTTCACGCCTGTTCCTGCACTACCCTTTTCCTTCAAACTCGTAATAAAATACTTTGAGCAGAAGGATTTAGTCCCAGGTTTCATATATCTGTTCATTATAGGCCTTATTGTTATACTCAGAACAAAAAATAATCTTTTTGTCCCGAACTCTATCATTCTAAGCTTCAATTTTATTTATTTAGAAAATTGAAAGTGTAAGTTGTGTTATCTCCTGGCACCTGAACTGAAATTGCGAGTTTCACTGCTGCTTTGCATTAGTGTTTTTCAGAATACACAAACATAACTTTCAACCCTGAGCACAGGCAGTAGCATTTCAATGAACAAACATAGAAATGAAATAAAAACAAACAGAAAGGGGGGGGATTGTTATCATTAAATCATTTTTTTTTTCTCCTCTTTACGTAGGTTCCTAAAAATTAGCACTATGACTGATGGAGACTATGATTATCTGATCAAACTCCTGGCCCTTGGAGACTCTGGGGTTGGAAAAACAACGTTCCTGTACAGATACACCGATAACAAATTCAATCCAAAATTCATCACGACAGTAGGGATAGATTTTCGGGAAAAACGAGTGGTAAGTTGTCTCATATGAATGATACCACCTTCTTTTTTCTTTATTCATTTCTGCTGAGAACAAAGTTTATGTAAATGTGTACTGCCTCTCTGACTGTAGGGTATAGCATGTGTTGATAATGCTTTTCCTGGTCTAGTTTTTGGCTTAAACAAGTCATAATTCAGAACTGGATAAAGGGGGAAAATGCCATTACCCTTATCTTGATGTCGGATTGTAAAATAGTTTATTGCCTGTTGGTATAAAAGGATCTTTCCGAGAGCAGGTTTCCGTAGTGCTAGTGAACGAGGTGTGTTTATGACTAGAAATGACTCCGGTCCCCAAACTCATAATTTAAATAGAAAAGATGGACACTTAAAGAAGCACAGAAGTTTCAGCTTACTTCCAGATCACGCGGAAAACTAGCGAAGGCACAAGAAGCGGTTCCACCAGCAGGACCACGCTGCTCCTCTGAGTCGCTGCCAGCAGCAAGGCTGGAGGCTGAGCGTACGAGCCTCTGATCAGGAGTCCTCGTAGGTTAGGACCGATGTGCTGCTTAATGCAAGGTGTGCGAACCTGCTCTGCTGTGCTTTTGTTTCTTGCTGCTAAATAGAAGATGAGAGTCTTCTGTAGTGTCAGTCACATGCTTTTGGTGGCTATGAGAGCGCAGTCGCTTTGTTTTAATGTTATGTTACTAATGGATCTGTTCATAGATGCTGACAACTGATGCAGGCTAAATATAGGGGACAAATTCAGCTTTCTAGTAGGAATCCTTCTAGCTTGCCTGAATAGTAAAAACATAATAAATACAAGATATTAGACCCTGGGCAATTATTTCAGTCATTTCCTTAATAAAAAGAAATGTAAATACTTGCCCAGCTGAAAGATAGAGACCTCTTTAAATTTGCTTCTTTTTAACTTAACATTTTAAGCTCCTGTTATTTTGCTAGAATACCCTGAAAATGGGCATCACTCCCCCATTCACCTTCATCTTCCCTGGCAACTTTGTCATGACTGCCAGTACTTGTGGCTGCGGCTGTGAGTTGAATTTTGCCGTGGTGACAGGGGTGTGCAGGCTCTGCCTGGAAGATGGGGGTTCAGGGATCCCCTGAATAAAAGAACCGTGGATCTGGATTATGTCTTAAATTTCTCATGATCGGCGCTACGCAGGTTCAGGCCGGTTAAACATGGTGTTGGGGTCGGAGTAGAGCCTGGTTTCTCTGCACTGTGGCATTGCACTGATGTAATAAGAGTAAAATATTAAAACCACGGTTTTATTGCAAGGAAATGTCTGAACATGCAAATTGCTGGAATACTCTTTCCCTGGCTGGTCAGACGCTCATTAACGTGTTTTGAACATGGGTGCTGGATTCTTTCCAGAAGGTTGAACTTTTCTGCTAAAGGTTGCAGACAGATTTCTTCTGTAATTTTCCATTACCGTACATTTTGGGGTAAGATAGTTTATAAGCGTGGAAGAAACTACGTCTTACATGAAATTACCAGCTTTGAAATGTCTTGAAGGTCTGTCTAATAAATTGTCCTCCAAGAAAGAGATCCAAAAGGTTAAATATGTGTGTTTTTCTGTTGTGTAAAAGCCATATTAAAAAATGACCTGGTGGGATCGTTTATCATGCAAAATATTACAGGAACGTGCTCCAGCAAAGCAGTTTAACTCACAAACATGGTGCAGTTGATCCACTGATTCTTTTTTGGTTTTTGGATCAGGCACCTGCCAGAAAGGAAAGAAAGGCATGTTGCAGTCAGAAGCTACCTGTTGAAATGACAATAGTTTAAATAATCCCACAGAATCACTATTCAGTCTCGGCTGGAATGGACCTGCAGAGGTCATCTAGTCCAACCCCCAGTTGGTATTAACTTGGTTGTGCAGGAGAAATAAATGCTGCATTTCACAGCCCAGGGAGGGCAGGTGAGGAAGTGTTCCGCTTCCCCAAGTAAGGTCAGTGCAGCCTCTGGATACAGACATGTCTATAAAGTCCATATTCCCTTGATCTAAATGCAAGGGTAATATTTGCCTGCTTTTAAAATTGCTGAGAGTCTGCTAAACTACCCCAGATAACAAACGGCTCGTACTTATTTTATCCCTCTGTTTTTTACTGCAACAGCTAATTTACACACTGGTTCTGTTTAATGAAGAATTGAGCCCCGGCAAAAGGTCACAGTGATTTCTTTAAGCACTATGAGTTTGCCGTTGCAGTTAGTAAGGAAGTCATTAATGTCCAGCAGAAGTTAATGAAGAAAAAATAGCTTTTTATAATAGTGGTTAATTCTGTCAGCCAGCTGTAAATTTTGTAAGAACAGCAATGAAACAGAATACAGACAGCTTGCTCAGCACAGTGCTATGCCAAGTTTTAAAGAATTGCTATCTAATTTGAAGTACTAAATATGACCAAATTATCTTTAAAGTGCAGCTTCTGTAGACATTTCATGTGGCTCCTGGGTTTTTAAATATTATTATAAGTAGCGCTTTGAAGTGGCTTTTAGAGGTAAGAGTCAGCTTTTACTGAAGGACTGAACTTTTACTCCTTACTTACTGCTTCCACGAAATGTAAGTCTGTGACCCACGCGATGGATTTAAGCGTGAGCTGTACGGCTGTACTGATGTGACTCTCTCCTTAGGTATACAACAGCAGAGGACCAAATGGATCTCCAGGAAAAGCCTTCAAAGTACATCTCCAGCTTTGGGACACAGCCGGACAGGAAAGGTAACGGAGTTCAGCTCATTGGAAAGCAGTTCTCAGTTTTTCACATTTCTGGGTAAACCGTTAGTCCATTCAGGTGAAAACCATCAGAAATCCTGATATTTTAGGACAAGAAAAACATCTTCCAGGAATAAAGCTTTTCTGGCCCTGCTTTGATGCGGTGATCAGAGTATCTCAGCTGAAGGTGGTCTGCTCCCTGCCTCGGCAGCACAGTTCTGGCACACGTGGGTTACTAGTTTGTTGGTTAGCTTTTTGGGGGTTGTTTTGTACTGCTGTTTTGGCTTCATAACACGTTCCAAATCTCCTCTGGAAGATACTGTATAACCTACCGAAGTCTCTTGTTCTCGTAGTTCACATTTTTTCTGTTAGGTTGGCTGGTAAGGCATATTTTGCTGAAGGTGCACAGCGTACAGGACTGCATTGGCACACGATGTAGCCGTCAGACTGAGGGAAGTGGTTATTCCCCTCTATGCAGCACTTCTGGGACCAAATCTGGAGTACTGTTTCTGTTCTTGGGAACATCAGTGCGGGATACTTTGTGCTTAGAAAATGAAGTCCCGTGGAGTGCAGTTAGAGCAGGTCAGGAGGCAGAGGCATATGGTGATCCCGTGGAGGCTGAGGGGGCTAAGCTTGTTCAGCCTCAAGAGAAGACAACTAAGGGGAGGCTAATTGCTGTCTTCATCTACCCAGTGGGAAGAAGGCAAAGCCAGACTCTCCTCAGGCGCACAGCTGTAGGGCAAGAGGTGACAGTCACAAGCAGTAGCAAGGATCTTCCAGTTAGCTAGAAGGACACCAGTGTTGACCGTGTTTAAGCCCTGGAGCAAGTGGCTCTCAGAAGCTGTGCAGTCTGTGTTCTCGCAGGCGTTCACAACTCAGATAGACAAGGTCCTGAGCAGCCTGATGACTTCTTAAGTCCTCTCCAGTTTACATGTCGTGGGCTTGCTCGGACTTGTCTTTGATGAGCGAGCTTTCTGTTCTGTACTGCCCCAGGCCTGTTCCAGCCTCTCTCACCACCAGCATGCGAGTGGGATGGAGAAGTCTAGTTCAAGTCTCACCAGTGCTGAGTAGTATGAAAGAATTGCTTCTTATCTTACTTTTATGGTTTTGGTTGTGTTTGCCTTCTTTGCAGCAGTGTACCGTGGTTGACATGTGTTAAGTTCACAACTGACCAGAATGCTTCTTTGCAGAAGGATTCTTTTATTGAACCGCTTGTTCCCCATCTTCTGTGTGCACAGTTTGTTCTTCCCAAAGACCTTCTGACTTGTTGCTATTAAATTTGATCCTATTCTTTTTTTTTAAAGGGAGAAGTGTGCATACTGCTTTCTTAAGCTTCCCCTGGCTAGTTACATACACTGGTTTTCACTGCCATAAAGTTCATGGGGTTGCCCTTGGTACCATTACTGATGTCATCTGTTAACAGGGGAAGAAAATGTGACTCACACCTATTTGCAGTGTAATAGTGACTGAAGAGCAGCGAACTGAAGCATTTGCCCAGTGGGGAGGAAGGAAAGTTGTGATGAGGCAGATTTCAGGTTTTCAGAGCGAGCAATGGGAGGGGTTGCTGCTGGATGAAAAGCAGAAGAAAGCTGGATTTTGTGTCTGCGCCTCTTTCTTTTACTCTCAAACACTGTTTGTGTGTACAACTCTGCAAGAGGCTAAACATTTTGAGGCTACTTTCTTTTTCTTTTTTTTTTCTTGAAAAGAAACCCTAAAAGTCATGTCAGGTATCTGGCATGTTTCTGTGGGAGCTTTTTTTAAATGGTTAGGGATGCGTGGCATAAAATACTGGTTACCATTTCTGGTACTGCTGGTTTGTGTGAGATTATATAGCGCTGTTTTGTGATGTGATAGATCCCTGCTGTATACAGAACACCAGAGTGTCATTGCGCAGTTTTCCAGCCCCCTCCGGATGTTTTAATATTATTTGGACTTTCTTCATGTTTCTGATTTGAACAGGCTTGTGACCTTTTGGTGACAAACAGAGTTACATTTCCTGGTTTGTAGTTTCATCCAGCTCCGTGGCTTTGCAGGAAGCCTGTGAACCATGTCCCTTGTGCATGCACGCTTACGCGGGTCTGCTTCCAGAATGCAGGTCTGCTAGAGCTCTGCAGGGAAAGGTTACCTCTTCCTTTTAGTTGAGCTTCCCAGCAGACAGTCACATCGAACAATCAAAAGCACGTAAACAGCCACCTACTCTTCCTTTGTTTTCTTTAATACTGACTTTCTTGAGACGCGCGCGTTCATCGACTAAGTGTGTGTAGTCTCAGCAGGTGAATCCATTTCTATCACTGTGATCTGTGATGCGCTAAAAGTTTCAGTATCTTTTTATTTTTTTCTTTTAACCAACTCTTCTCTCTCCATCTTACTCTTGGTTAAATCAGGCAGAATTTGAACTAATAGATTAGTCACTGACAGTGTTTATATTCTCACATACGAGCTTCCTCTGGTAAATTACTAACACACTGATTAATAAATGTTGACTGGTGTGATGCATCGTAGCTAAAATGAAAGTCAAGGATTACTTTACTTTGTTTTTACTTCCAAGGGAACATACGTCCACTAAATCTTGCAGACTCTTCGGATTTCAAGGTATTTTTTAAATAGAATTTTTGCCCAGGCAATTTGTAAAAGGTTTACTTTATCTCTTTTTCCTTCACTCAGTTCAGGCTTGCCAGAAAAGTGCTTACCTTAGACATCACTTTGTATTAATAAAGCTATGTTGTCTTTTTTCTTCCATCTTCAGATTTCGAAGTCTCACAACAGCGTTTTTCAGAGATGCTATGGGCTTTTTACTAATGTTTGATCTCACCAGTCAACAGAGCTTCTTAAATGTCAGAAACTGGATGAGTAAGTAGAACCGTAGAGCTTGCATTTATCGGTTGACTTGAAACTTCCTTGTGTATTTTAGGCTTCTAAGCTTTACGGGTGTCACTGTTGGTGAGCTGGAAAATGCTCAAAGAAAGTAGTTATGTCTAGTGCAGCCGTAAGTGGGGTACTTGCAGCCTGTAATTTGGGGTGAAAACTTCATCAAATTGGAAAGATACACGCTCTTCTTTTTTTTTGCACATATTCTTGATAATCTTGTTTGGACTTGGTACAATTTGGATAAATCTGTTGCCTCTTGAAAATTCAAGGCATTCGACAGCTCCTTGGCCATACCGCATATTTTAGATGATTTACAGGAGCTTGGAAACTGTACTTTGGATATTGCTGTTACCTTTATGGTGTGTTTTCTATTTCTAAAGCAGAATGTGATTCCTTCCTGTCTGCTTTGAGGTTTAAATTAAAATTAAGATTGGGCTTTGAGGATTTGATTTGAAAGCCCATAGTGGTTGCTGTTGATGGTTTTCCTTCAGACAACAGCTAGACAAAAAGTGAAACAAAGGTTAAATTCTTAAAGTTTGTTTTTAATTGAGGGTACTTAGAGTGCTGGAAGGACAGAGGCCAGTACATTTCCATCTGGCAGTTTTCCAGCAAACAAACTGAAGTGGGGATAAGGTGAGAATCCAGATAGCTTTGTGAAAACAGCTCCATCGGATTGTATCTAGCAGCGACATTTCTCCTTCAGAGATTTCATCCTGCCACTAAATAATGCGTCCTCACAATCTTCTACTACTTACTAAGCTGAGTCTGTAATTTCTTCTGTGTATACTGCACCTTTTCAAGTCAGTCCGCTCAGGATTGAGGGATGTATAAGTAAATGACTTTGTACAGTTACTTACGAGGGGTGAGGCTATGGACAGTACTTATGCCTGGATCTCCACATGGATAAAACTGTGTTTAAACCATTGAGTATATCCAAGAGAAAGACGAACTTGAGGATTTTGTCCTAAACTTCTGAAGAGCTGCTTTTGCAGATGGTGTGGGATATTGTTTGTACTTCCTCACTGTCCTTACGAGTCCTGTAGAAGAAAAGTTTTGACTGGTGGAGGTTCTCCTGTGCTAAAGCACTGTGTTTGGTACACCTCGTTGCAGTTAAGTCTTGTATGTTGGCAAAATAAATACTGGAAATCATTTTCTAGTACCATTTCTACTTCCTATTTTGAAAATTTCCCCTTAGCAAGTCAATGTACGACAAGGAAATGTGTTTGGCATGAAGTGGTTGGCTGGTTAGTCTAGGGTATTTTGAGGTGGGGAGCAAGAAAGGTATTTTGAATTATTTTGTGGACAGTCTTGGTCTCTAAGGCGCTGCCAACATTCTCTTAACTCCTGTTTATTTTTGCTTCTAGGTCAGCTGCAAGCCAATGCATATTGTGAGAATCCAGATATAGTCTTAATTGGTAATAAAGCTGATTTATCAGACCAAAGGGAGGTAAACGAAAGGCAAGCGAAAGATCTGGCAGACAAATATGGGTAAGCAAATTATGGCAGAAGCCAAATTTAGTCAGTAACTGTGGTACGTGTAGCTGATGACTGGCTAGAGGTACTTGCAAATACACTTATGAACTCTAAGGTTTGTAGGCATATCACCTATAGTGATATCCATCTTGTCACGCTTTCAGACCGGCCTGTTTGAATAGAAAATGGATAGAATGAACCACACTGTTGCTGTCGTTTGGCCAAAATATTGCAACATGAAAATTAAGGCTGAAATGGAACATTCGTACTGGAAAACTACATTCTTGGGATGTTGGCTTGTGCTGAGAGATCAGGACAGAGTATACCAAAGGCAGATGAACACTCAGTGTCATGAATTAAATGATTAGCAATATTTATAATTTGCTTTTCTAGTTAGTTTGGAAGTGGAGACACCTGTGGATTTTGGTCAGGTTCTAGGTGTGCAGTAGAACTGAATTTGTTTGGTTTTCCCCGATGGATAGTAAAGCTGTTAATGGTTGCTTTCTTGTTCTAGTAAGCCTGCCTCCTGCATTTATTTCCACTAATAATACCTGCAGACTGTCCTGTAACTGGATAAATTGGCTGTGTAATATAGTTAGCAAAACAGGCAAAAAGAATGTGTACTCTTTTCCTTAGTTGCCCTCACTAGACAGTGAGGGATGTACAAAGAGAATTGGGCCAGCAGCAGAAGATGGCCTGAGAGACTGTGAGGAGCTATAAGCAAATTGGACTTAAAAATATTAAAAGAATATTAGAGTTGTCTGCAGCTGGGTAAGGAGGACAGTGGCACTGAGGAGAAGGTGGCTCATGCCAGAGTTCATATGATGGAAGTGCTGGAGCAATTGACAATCTTCTCGTCTGAAAAAGATGATTTGGAAGGCAATATTCTGGATTCAAAGGGGATTTCAGAATGGAAACAGCTAAGTGAAGTTGTGCTTATAAGTAGTCAAGAAGGGTGGGAGATAGTATTACAGGGAGTGCTAAAGAGCAATAGTTGTAACGATCTGCCGAAAAAAGGGTTTCTGGTATGTTCTGTGGTTCCTGAAACTTTCTGTAATGCAGACCTAGGTTTCTCTTTAAAACAGACTTTCTGGTTACCTGAAAGACTTCTTCAGCCAAGGTTTGTGCTGATGATGTGGCAAATTGAAGTCAAAGTGCCAGGACACCTTTTGTAAATGAATGTGGTGGTTTTATGCTCGTGTTGTCATGCCACCGCGTGCTGGGAACAGGAGTTTGGGTTCTGCCTGGCAGGGAAATAGTCCCGACAGACCAGAATTCTGTCCCCTTCGTTTCTTTGCACTAAGCCCACCGCTGATAGCTGCACTGGGAGTGTTACAAAGAGTTGAGTCTTGGTTGTCTTTAAAAGTCTCTCCAGCAAACTTTTTCCTTTCCACCGTAGCATACCGTACTTTGAAACAAGTGCTGCTACCGGACAGAACGTGGAGAAGGCTGTGGACACGCTTCTGGACTTGATAATGAAGCGTATGGAGCAGTGCGTGGACAAGACACAGGTCTCCGACACAGCCAACGGAGGAAGCTCGGGAAAGCTAGATTCAGCAAAACCGGAGGAGAAAAAGTGTGCCTGCTAAACGTCGCCTCCAAACTGTGAGAACCAATGAAAATATTTCATCAGAATATGGCTGACCTACCACCAAATTCAAACCGTCTCTCTTGGGCCATGCACAGAAGCAAAGTCACATTGTTTTATTGGGATTGTGCATTTTTCTCCAAAGAACTGGTTTAAAACTAAAAGCTGTGTTTCAGTGAGGCTCTTGTGCTGAAATGATTCTTCCTGATACAGTGCCATCTTCATGGAAAACTCTCCCACCTCTTCTTCCCCACTCCTTTTTCTCCCAGCCCTCATCTTTATTTTTCATGTGATCAGGATACTGAATAGAGGAAAGTAGCTTTATTTTTTTAAAAAAAGGAGGGAAACAACCTATTGTCTGTATACACTGGATATTGAAATTTAAATGGAGGTGGGTGGTTTTCTAGGTCAGTGCCATTTTTTCACAGAATCCTGTTTCTTTATAATACTTAATCTGCATCAGGGACCAGTGTTTTCTAAGGCAGAGATACAAAAGATTTTATGTGGCCTATTAAGAAAAACTTCAATCACTTGCACAGAGTAAGCAATGCTGTGAATCCGTCCCGACTGAATCACTGAGATGGTGGGTGAGGGAGGTGGGCTGTGTGTGTGTGTTTTGGGTTTGGGGGCAGGAAGTAGGGCATTTAATTTAAAAAAATAAATAAATAAAAATTAAAAAATTATCAGGGAATTGTGCAGCATTGCTGGTGTTGCAAATAATCCAAGCAGGGATTGGAGCATTATGAGAAAAAGTATGGAGAGGGATTCTGATGCTGCAGGGACAGTTTATAAAGAAGAGAGTATAATGTATGGGAACAGAGATAAACTATATTTTATGAAACAACTTCTTACCATTAGCAAAAAATATTATCCCCCCCTCAACTTAAGAACACTTAACCTTTTTTTCTTCTTTTTCTCTGGGTAACTGCGTATCGCAGGTAGGAGATAGGAAAGAACTTGTGGCTGTTTGCACTGTGTAGAAGGGAACTGTAAATTCTGCCGTGCTGAGAGCGCCTCTAAGTTAGTGCTATGCCTTTGTCGGGTCCTCTGCACACTTAGGTTTTCGACAGAGGACGGCTTTCTCATTCTCTGCGAGAGGGCAACATGGAGACAATGTGACGTGGGGACTTGGAATGACGGGAGTGCGGAATGTGTGACTGACGAGATAGAAGTGTGTTGCAGAAGTTTGCAGGTGTCTCAGCGCAGAGGGTAGGAGTTGCCGTGCCGGTGTGCTGCAGCGGAAGAGTGCGACGCAAAAGATTGCTTCTACAGGTGAAAGCAAGTTCTAGTGAAATAGGTAGTTGCTTATCACAAACAATGACAACTACAGGAAAAAATAAAGAAAAATACTATATTTATAAATATAGATCATTTTCTAAACCAAGTTACAGCATATTTATTAGTTTACCCTGTCCTTTTTTGTAGAACAACCATTCTGTTTTTATACAGGTGATAGTTTAAGGTCCATTTGTGTTTACTGAGCCTTAAGCTACTTTAAAATCACTTGGGAGGGTGCAGATTGGGGGGGAAACAGATCTCTTCACAAGTCAAGCTGCTTTAGTTGGGTTGGCAGGATTGCAGGCTTTCATTTATTTCAATGTTTACAGCCTTGATTGATTGAAAATTGCAAACTTTGTGAATAGCAAGCTCATAAAGTGTTTCAGTGCTTCCCAGAAATGGAGAATTTACCAGATTCACTGCTGAAAAAATAAGTTTTTTCTGCCCAGCTCCTAAAACGATGTTTACTTGATGATTTGGCACGTTAACAGAGCAGATGGTACATCCATAGGAGCAGACCCATTGGGTGAGTAACCAAATAGCTGCAATTACCATGCCAGAAGTCTAACTTGCTGTAAAGATTGTTCAAGTGATAGACTATACCTAAAGGCTATATATAGTGTATACTATACAACCAGATATAATGCAGGTCCTTTTATAGGCTGTAAACAGCCCTAATGCCTCAAGAGGTGGAAAAGCTGTTGTGGTAGTGAGTGGGTGATTTCCCAGGCAGAAGGTGTAAGTAGGCTGCTATCAAGCTGGCTGATACTCAGAGAGGTTCCTCAGGTACCTGAGATGTGTAGACTGGAAGTTCAGGGTTTTCTTTGAAGTGAAGTTGTATTGCTTTTTAATATGTAGCATAAAACATACACATAATTTAAAAAAAAAAAAAGTAATATGTCTCGAACTCCTGAAAATGATGATCTGAGGGGCTCCCTGTCTCACTTTTCAAAGAAATCTCTCGTTTTGTGGTGTCAGATTTTTTGTCTGTTGAACAGGAGTGAAGGAACTTGCTAAGAACGGTAAATTAACCGTCAGTCAAGCAAAGCCTGTTTCCCAGAGCAGCTGAAGTAGAGCTTGTCTAAAAGCTGTTACAGAGCTGAAAGTGACTTCGGTAGCAGACAGATGATTCATGCAAAGGTGTGTAAAATCCCAAACCTGGCACTGTTTCAGAGCACCTTGATGAAGCTCAGTTGCTTCTATTTATCTTCTCCACCTGCTGAATCTAGCAGTCTTAGAATAATAATAATTAAAAAAAGAAAAAAAAATAATATGGCAGTGATACCCAGAACAGTTTGGGCTGGAGGAAGGTTTCTCCCAACCCAACCGCTGAGCTTCAGTGACCGTGAATTGTCAGAGCTGGCGCTCCGTTACCAGGGAGCTCCGTTCCGTAAGGATACACTCTCTGACACTCTCCAGCGCCGAAGGAGCGAGTGCGTGGCCGGCTGTCACAGCCCAGTGGTGCTCAGGAGGTCTGTTGAGGAATGAAAGGGAAACGACTGTGGTAAAAGTACCATTGCTTGGTTTGTATTTATAGACTTGCTAATACAAGGAACTGATTATTATTATGTGGTTTAAAAAAAAAAATAAAAATCTGTGAATGCATATGAAACTGTTATCCCAAAAGGATTTTGCCATCAAAACACTGTTTGGAGGAGAGGAAGAGAAGTTGAAACGTGTTTCCTTTCCTGGTAGGTGGTATAGTAGCTCTTGGTTATTAAATGAAGAAAAGAGGAACATGATAAGTGATTCTAAATGGCTACTAGCAGCTCTGCTGTTTATCAGGTTAACTCTCTGCAAAAAAATAGCTAACAAACTCTAACTAAAAACTGCCTTCTGTCCCCTCTCCATCATAGTTTGATTCTTGCTCCATTTTTTTCTTCAGAACTCTTCCTCTTAGGTTTCACGTGCCTACCAGCAGATTCACATTCTTATATGTCCACTTGGCGATGTCCGTTTGTCTTCCTGCAGCATCACGGCTCTTGCAAACCCCCACTGAGCGACTGCAGCCCGGCGCAGATGACTCGGGGCCGCTCCTTGCTGCTGCGGTAGGAATCGAAAGCGATAGCAGCGTTAAGGTTTACAAGTTCTATGTAATATCCAGGAAATAATGGTAACTGCAGCAAAGAATGAATGCTACAAGGGGGCTACTCGCAGTCTTACAGAGCCATGCCCGTATGGAAAGGAACTTTTCTATCCCACCTGCTGGAAGACCCTCTCTCAGTTCTGTCCAGTACCCCCTTTCTGGTTGAAGGGCTTTCCGCAACTTCTCTGTAATCGGTCCCTGTAGGTAATTTTTCTGACTCCGCAGCATGGTGAGCTGGGTGCTCAGTGAGCCTCTGCCAGCTGCTTGCGACCTGCTGGGAACGAGCCGGTGAGCCGGCGGGGCGATGCGGCACAGCCGAGACGCCCGTACGGTGGGTCGTGCCATCCCGCATCCAGGCTGCTGCGACACCAGTGAGGCGCAGCATCGTGGCACAGCACTCTACTGGTTCCAGCTCTTCTGACTGCACCGTGAGCTCCTGAATGTATTCCTCGCTGGAGCCACGTATCATGTATTTTTCATCCTTTTCGCGCTCCTGTTGCTCAAAGCGTTTCACTTTGACACGTTCAGTCCTATGTTTTTCCAGGACACAGGCCTGGGAAATGAATTTGCTTTCACTTAATGTCTCTGGTAGGATATAGCGTTGTCCCATCCCACTAGAATTTGAACCCAGATTCTGCTGTTGCAAAATTTGGTTATACATGTTTGAATTGGAAGTCAAGCGTTTGCTTTTGAGCACAAATACGGCTTGTTTGCAAGCCTGCTAGATAATCCCACATCAGGGCTGGAGAGGGAGAGAGGGTCCTATGATACTTTATCCAGGGTGATACTGAAAATTAAATGTCAGCGCAGGTATTCTAACCCTGTGGGCTTTTCTCTTGAATTTCAGTCTGAGCACTGATTTTTCAAGGTTGCTTTTTGTGTCCTTTTAGAAATATCTTACTTCTGTTTTCCAGTGTCCCTCCAGTAAGGTGCTCTTGCTGCAGACTTCATTGCGCAGCGTGTGTGGCAACTTCTGAGCTGAGCAGTGCTGTGCACTGACAAAGGTGACGGTAACACCCTTCATTCAGAGCTGTGACTGGCGGGATCTTACGCTGAGAATAATTTTGGTTTCCTTTTCTCTTTGCATAGTTCTGCCTTCCTCGTCTCCAGCAGCCATCTCGGGCTGTGACATTTCTCAAGACGGTTCAAGTTACCCAACTTCTTCTTGAATCTGTTCCCTTAATCCTCTTGGTTTGTCCCAGTTAACTCACATATACAGCGTAACGGCGTTACGCCTCTTGTCTCATCCTTAGAGCTCACCGTAGTCCATTCTTCTTCCTGATCTACAGGTATTTTTGTCCTCTCTGTTTTAAGCACGAATGTACAAATGCGGCACCAAAACCTGTTAAAACACGGTGCTAGAGGAGTGCTGGAGAGCTGACCTATGGCTGTGGGTACTACAGTGACCTCCTGGTCACAGGTCCTTCCGTTCGCCTGCAGCCTTTGGGACGGTCTGTCTTGGTGGAGGAAATGTGTCCCGGACCCATTGCTAAATATTTGCATTGCCAAAGTGCTGTGCCAAAGTTGGGCGTTGCTGCTCTGTTTATGAACTGCCAAATTTAGTGAATTCGGAGCCTGCGGGTCATGCTCGGAGGAGTGGGGAAGCTTACGGTCAGCAGGGAACATCTTGAAGCTGATGTTGCTGCTCTTAATCTGGTGTTCGTGCATCCTCTGCTGACCTTGCCCTCGCCTTCCCCAGCCCCTCAGCCTTGGAGTAGTAGCGCCGAGACCTTTTTTTTTTAGGAATGCAAGAAAGGAAATGTGCTGTTGTCAAATGGGATTTTTTTTGGGTGCATATATTGAAAGTACCTTTTTGGCTGTAGAGATCACTCCGGCAGTGAATTTACACTGCCTGCCTTGACCTTAGGGCACTGTGGTGCCTCGGCCGCTACCAGGTGGGCAAGGGGAGATGCTGGGGCAGTGCCAGGGCAGGGTCCTGCGCTGCTTCGCATCCTTGGGAATAAAAACAGTTACCTGGGGAGATAGGCAGAGGGGTAGGGGAATACCTAGGGCTGGCTGGAAATGGCAGGGTAGAAGTGGTGCTAAAGGCAACGCACTTTAGATCAGAGAAATGCCCTTAAATGTTTGCAGTGTTTACTGGAGAGCCCAGTTTGAGAAGTTCCTTAAGCTCGTGTGTGAGTGCTTGGCTGAATTGGGTCTGGAGTGTCTCTCTGAAGTAAGGAACTATTGTCAGGGCAAAACAACTAGAGCTAAAATAGTGTAAAATGAAAAAAAAAACCAAACTGCACAGAAGTACCAACTCCATGAGCATCTTTTTATTATTTAAGTATTGTCCAGCCATAAAGAAAATGATTCCATCAACTGAAAAAGGCCAGGAAAGTATTAATGCCTGTTCTTCAGTGCTCACTTTTTAGATGCTTTAGCAGCTGCTCTCCAGAAGTCCTCAGAGAGTCTGTTGCTGACATGTCGCGATACCCCTTCAGAGCCATGAGAGCATTAGAAGCAGCGGGGGGGCGGGCGGTAGTGTGTGGCACATCATGTATTTTAGGCTTCGCAATCATTTAAGCTGCTGCTTTCATTTTATGAAATGTTTTTATCGGTGATCAGCTAGTGCTGCGTGGGTTTTTTCCCTCGTTTCTAATGACTCGCTACCAAATGAAGGCATTTGGGAGGGGAGTGCTTCTGCGCTGAGCCGGGGGGGCCCTGCTCTGCCCGGGCGGGTACCAAACCGCTGCTACAGCGCGGGGCTGCCCTTGCGGAGCAGCGCATCCTCCTTCCTCAGCCCCTGGCTGATGCGGTTTCCCCGCTTCACTGCCTCCTCTTCCAGCCCGGGCGCTGCGGCAGAGCTGGCTTGGAGCCCCGGCCAGGTCCTGAACCCAGCGCAGCACCCGCCTGCCCCTAAGAGAAGTAGTGGCACTACAAAAAACAAGTAGCAGGGGCTTAAGTAACTCTCGTCTTTTCTATAGCCTTTGCCTTCTGTGGCTTTTTACAGACAATTGCAAGAGGAAAGGTATTTGGTTCTTTTAAAAAAAAAAAAAAAAAGGAAAAAAAGAGGGGGTTTGGGTGCTTGAAATATGGGTTTTTTTAAAAAAAGGGGAAACATAAGGCAAACCCAGGCAATTTGCTGCCTGCTCACGCGGCTGAGACTGGCAGTGGGTATGATGTAGCAAAAGAGAATTTGAGAGCAGCTGCCATTTCCTCCCTGGCTTGGTAACTTTATAAAAACCGATTGCCTTAACTGTTTTCTGAAGGCTACATCTTCTGTAACATTCTGAATGTGTGAAGGGATGTCATACATACGTTTACATTTTAGAGGATTGGGTCATGAAAGAAAGTTTATTAAAAGCTGTATAAGATGTGATTTTGATACCTGCGCCGTAGTGACTCTTTGGGACTGTTTCAAGGTAAGAGGTCTTATCTCCTAGAACTCTTTCAATCCCAGGGATATAATTAAAGTTTGCAGCCTAAACTTTAAAAAAAGAAATAAAAAATTTGGAGCTGTTATTTAAAAATTTGTATTCTTGGCACTATAACTGAAGAAAAGTAGCAAGTGTAAAAATAACCTCGAGTGACTGCTATTTTTATATAGGTGTGAACACTGTGGGAGTTTCAGACCACGCTCTGATCTTACAAAGAAAAGAAGAGGAAAAAAAAGTGTTGTGACTGATGTCAGGCTGTGAAAATGAATAGTTTTTTACCTGACTGCTAGGAGACCTGGCTTGAGACAGCTTTAAAGAGAAAGCCGCCAAATTTTCACAGCTTCTTTCCTGTCTTAATTCTTCCACTATAAATTCTCTCTCCCAAAATAACCCACACCCATATAGGATAAGTTTTATGTTTGGGTTTTTTTGTTTCCCAGAGGATGCTGTTGACTTGGGACTATTCTCTTTGATGCTGGGCAGATCTGTTTCTAATTTATTATTATTATTATTATTTCTATCTAACGAGTTCAAGGCAACAGAGGAAATGATTCTTTGCTATGTGCTTTTGTTCCATACGGTTACCGAGTTAAAACATAACTTTAGAAAATAGACCCTAAAGTTGTCCATCCTCATCGTGCAATAGGGCTTAATGGACAAAGTGTATATTTAGAAGAAACCTGTTGTATCTTACTCAACTTACTTATGGAAGTTAAATGGTTCTTCTTTGGTTTTGTTAAGGTATCTTTCACCTTCTGGATAAACACTAAGCATCCTGTATCGATTGCCTTTCGCGTGTTTCCTTCTGTAAGCATGTTTTCCGTTTGTCTTTCAACAGATCTGTGCTATGCCTAGTGCTATGAGTGTGATTGAAACTATCATCTTGAACACAAATAGCATTTTTTATTAGAGACGCCCCTTGATTGGACCGTGGCGCTTGCTTTCCGATGTTAATGTCACTCTGTTGTACCAAAGTACCCGTGGCTTCAAAACATACCGTCAACTGATTCACTGGTGTCTGGGTTTGTGTAATACAGCTGAGGAATGTATCCTGTGACTCAGTTTCTGCACTGTTATTTTCAGAATAAAAGTACATTTTTAAATTGGGTGTCTCAGCTGTTTTTGGGAGGGGGGGAAGCAGAGGCTTCACCCCGAGAGGCACAGACGGTGTTAGCGCTCGGGAAGACACGTGGAGGACCAGGGAAAGCAGGGCAGGGCTTTTCGGGCTGCGTTTGCAAACCTCGCTGTGCGTCACGCTGAGCTCGGAGGGATGGGAAAGGACTGACCACCAGCTCTGTACCCACACTTGACCGGGAAACGGTACAATTTACACCCTCTCAAACGGTGAGTACGTAAGTATAACCCGGCAGCCCACTCCTGCCGAAACACACACAACCGGCCTCACCCTGCTGTTAAGCGGGTGCCAAGCTTTTATTTGCACCTCAACCACGTTAAGCCTGGAGTGACACCATCCATGAATAATTTATCTGGAGTTAGATAAGAAAAGGAACAAGCTGAAACTTAGTACCTTTAAGCCTTATTTAAATACCAACACTTTTCTTTATTTGTTTTTTTCCAAATGCTGCTCCGTCCGCACGCCAGGGATCAGAAGACAGACCAGCGCCACAGCCGTTCTCGGGTTCCCTCTGTCCCGCAGCGTGGAGGTAAACGTGAGCGTGCAAAGCTGCCGTCACTCCCCTGGGGACACCGTTCGGCTCCCGAGGTGTGCCACATCTCTCGAAGAGGGAGATCGCTGACACCGCAGCACCTCTCCCATGCTGGGGGAGGGGGTCAAAACCAGCCCTCCCACCTGCAGCGGCGGCTTTTCCCTGCCAAAGGGATTTCAGCCAGAGGGAAGGCTTATGGAGGAACTTCACGCTCCCGCTGATGTGGGCAAAAAACTTACTATTTGCCATGGAAAGTTTTCAGGAAAGCGAGAGCCGGGTTAACCCAGAGAGGGCTCTGCTCGCTCCTCGCCCAAGGACGCTGTGACATTACAGTGCTGCTGTGCCCGTGGGTTGACCGCCTCAAAAGCAGGACCCGCCACTCCACCTCCACCCTGTGCGGCGACCGTAACAACGTGCCGGGTAGCCAGAGGTTTATTTTACAGTCTTACCTAAATGAGAGTCACGCTTAAGCCGAGTCTCTGCTGCAGTCTGGAGGTGGGACCCCTTTGTGCGGGGCAGGCGCAGAGCTGCTCCGGCAGCGTGACACCCCCCAGCCATGGCCGGGGCTGCTTTTGCCACCTCTCACATCAGCTCTCGCCTTCTTTCCAGGTTTATTCTTTCAAGCGCGGCTCTGGAGCATCGCTTCCGCACCATGTATTGTAGAGAGGCAGCGTGTGCTGAAGGCGCTTTGCAGTAACAAAGAGTCCATGGAAGTTACAGGTTGTGACACACAGAAGTCCTTCAGACAAAGGTAGGAGACAAACGTCTGGTCATGCCTTTAGCTCTCCTGCTTCCTCAGCCTGGTGAGCATCAGGTAAGGGGACGCTCTACAAGCTCCAAAATCTTGCGGGGCGCTGAGGAGTGAAGCACAAGAAGGTAGAGATCACTCAGACGTCCCTCACCTGCCCGAACTGGGTTTAAACCCACAACCCGACATGAAATAAGTCAGAGGTTTATAACTATGGCCCTGGATATGGAGGAGGTGACTTCAAACGCCTGTTCTGCTGAGAGCAGAAACTCGTGTCCAGATCTACTCCCGCAAAAGACTGTATCCCCCAGGAAAAGCTCCGGTTTCATCTTGAAGGGATGGACAGTGTCCTGCAGAAGCCCCTGGTTGATGTGCTGAGCACACCCCATCCGAGCTGGACGGCTACGTGGGAATCAGGGCTTGGGTTACCACCCCCACACCACCAGCTATGAAGTTTGAAGCAGAGTTTGTGTTTTTCCTCTCTTTTTTTGCCGCGGGATGAAGTTGGGTTGCTCCCAGCAAGTCCTGGCTCAGCTCACTCAAAGCCCTACAGGGACACCGGAGGTGGCCTGCGAGAGCCACGGGCTCAGCCGTTCCCGTGCCCTGCAGTACCTCCCGAGGTACTTACTCTGTCCAGACCGCTTTTGAAACTTTGACCTTGGGCTGGCCAGACCAGAACTCCACTCTGTCTTTCAGTTCTTTATTCTGCAAGGAAAAAAAAAACAAAATAAACCCCTCTCAGCGGAACGTAGCAGACGAGAGACAAGCCTGGATGCCAGCTAAGACCTGCTGCTCCTCCAGAAAGGTTTTTTGGGTGTTTGGGGAGGATTTCTGTGGTTTTGGGGGTTCTTTTGTTTTGGTTTTTGGTTTTTTGGTTTTTTTTTTTTGTGTTTTGGGTTTTTTTTTTTAAACCAAGTAAAAGATGCTGTGCAAAAAAATACCACCCCAACAGTGTTGCACTGACACAAGCCCAGCAGTGTGAAGGGCCCCCTGACTGTAGGGAACTCCTTTTGCTCTCTCCCTTCAATATATCTTTTTAGTTTCGGATTTTACCTGTGCTTCCAGCGCAGTCAGCTTCTCTGTCAGGTTTTCTATTTTTTTATCTTGGCTTCTGAGCTCGTCGTTCAGTTCCTCTGCCTGAGAGTTAGGAAATAAAGTCGGTAAGCGATCGGCAACCTTAATACATCAAAAACATCTCTGTGTTGAACAAAACCACGGAGTTAAACGTCTCACCATCCCAGGGGAATCGCAGAACATTCAAGTCCTTAGTCTTTTACTGTAGAAGAACTCAAACGAATTGATTAACCAATTTATAAAGCAATTTCTCAACACAGAGTGTCATGTTTTCCTTAGCGTAACAAGTCTACCTCTTGTTGGCATATGTGCAGAAACCTGATTACGAAAGCTAATTAGCGTGGGACCTTGCCTTAGCTGGCTGGGAAAAGACAAGCACCCTGCGAGGTGAGGGGAGTACGGTGGGAGTTCAGACCTACAAAAGCGGGCGGTAAATAAAACGGCTCACGTTCCGTCGTGACTTTGGGAAGCAGGCTGATGGCTTTGAACGTCGTCGCAGCCTTTCCAGGTTGTCAGCCTGTTGGCTTCGCTCGTGGGAACGGCTTCACCGGCTTCATGTGAAACCAGCTGCAGGGCTGGTGCCTCCAGCACAGCATCCCTGGGTCAGCCACGTCCCCTCCGGGAACACGGCATGGAGTGGGGAGCGCCTGGGAATTCCCTAGGAGAACTTGGGGCTCTGCCTGAAATCACCGACTCCACCGCAATAACCCCATTTTTAGCGATGCCATTTCCACCTGAATGTTGGAATGCGTATGGATGGCTGAACGGAGGGTGTGCAAAACCAGGCACAGCGTGACGAGCGTGCTGCTCCTCCCCAGCACGCACACACTTAAAAACCCACAGCCCAGCATCTCCCAGTTCTTTTCCCGACTGCTGAAGACCTTCCCGGTGGGACGACCGCGCCAGCCTGACCTCCTGGATCGCGCCGCGCAGGCTGTGGTGCTGCGCCTGGATCACGCGCTGCAGGTGGCTGATCTGCTCCTGCAGGGTGGAAATCTGCCTCTGGAGATGCAGGCACCTGCGGGCGAGAGCGGAGCACCCCCCGGTTCAGTCCCCAGCCACCGCCGACCCGTTTCCCACCTCGGGGTCAGCTCAAGAACTTGTTGCTTGCAAGGATGTTCCTGAGGATACAGGGCTGTAATTCATATGGAACTATACATATAAAAGCTTCTTTATTAAGCAGAACAATTAAACCCATAGTTTGATACATATTTTGCCCGGTAGGACCACCCTCATTAGCTGTTGATAAGTAAATTCACAATTAATGAAGTCTATTGCCTTACCTACTGCATGCACAATGTCACCAAAGCAGCATCGGCTCCGCACGAGAATCAGGAGAGGGAAGTAATTAGTGCACGCGAGGTAGAAGGAAAAGTACTAGGAATTTGAGTAGAATCAACATCTAAGAGCTGTAGGACATCAACGTTTGTCTTGGCTTCTTCAAGCAATCACAGTAAATCGGGTTTTTAACCAGTTGCTTTCATCGTGAATAATTTTACTACCAGAAGGAACTTTGAGCAAGTGATTGTCCCGTATTCTATGTGAAATAATCCCCCAGAAAGAATGAAAAACACTTTATCACATGCATTTAATCACCGTTTGCCATCTTCGTTCCTTGACATCATCTGTTCAAGCGTCTTTTCAAACAACATCTTTTTCTCTATCAGAGTTTTCTTTTCCTAAGGAAAGAAAATTAGATAAAAGTTGCGTTATGATTCCTACCGTTAGATGAGCAAGAGAAGTTTGGCTGTGCCATCAACAGTTCCACTCAGTGGCTGAAAACAGATGGAATTCAGCAATAACCACCCACGGCAACATCAGCTGGAGATACAACCCAGTCTGACCTCTCTGAATCGAATCTGGAAGGGGTGACGGTACTGATTTACCATGAGAAAAGTCCAAACTCTTAAAACAGCACTTCTTTCCTTTAATTAATTAGCAAAATCCTTAGGTCTCGTGAGAACCCAAGTTCAATGGCCCTGAGATACGGCGTTACTGCTGCGTCCACCTCTCAAAACCTTGTCCACAGAGGGGAAAAAAANAAAACAGCACTTCTTTCCTTTAATTAATTAGCAAAATCCTTAGGTCTTGTGAGAACCCAAGTTCGATGGCCATGAGATACTGCGTTACTGCTATGTCCACCTCAAAACCTTGTCCACAGAGGGAAAAATCTGAACAAAACTGATGATAAAACTCTTTGTATCAGGAAGATTACCTCCATATCCAAGGGCTGGAGCACCTCTCCTATGAGGAGAGGCTGAAAGAGTTGGGGCTGTTCAGCCTGGAGAAGAGAAGGCTC